>JAZGTJ010000207.1:160457-181908 GCA_036877575.1 Botia almorhae | reverse complement strand
ACATTCCTACAATCAGCTTACAACGACAGATCGCATGATTGGCTAATAACCTGGATTGGTAAGTAGAGTGCTTAGCAGAAGATTGTTACAGAGGGAAGAATGGATCCCTTTGACAGACTCCATTGTTCCACATATTCTGTTTTTCTAAAGCATTGTACTCCACTGAAATGGATTTTTTCCAGTACAGATGTCAATAGGGTAAGACAATTTTATTTCTTCCTGTATTTCATACAAAGTTTCCCTTTTAAAGCCAGTCTTTCATTTGCCGTCTCCAGGCACCTAATACAAGATTATGGTCCCCCATAGTAACCCTGGCATCCCTCAACCAAGCCTCTGTGTGCCCCTCCTTGCCCCCAGACTCTAATCTCCACACTCCAGCATCACTGCAAAATTAAGCTGTGAGGAAGCTGGGAGTTTTAACCCCGCTCGCTCTCAAAGGCCTTCAATACAGTCTATTGAAAAGTCTTGAAGCAGTCAACACTTTTTTTCTACCAATATGTCTCACACGTATCTCTCTTTAATGTCCCACGGTGTCTATTTCTCTCTATCCACACTGTACGATCGTGCCTCAGTGAGAAGAAAAAGGAGGGATTTCAAGGTGAGCATGTAGCTGTATATGCAGGAGATAAGTGCAAACCTGTTTACAGGTTTCTCTGGAAATCTACTGTCAGCTTTCAGACTAATTCATATTAATGGTTCAAAATGGAACTGAGCTGAAACACTGAAAAATGATAAAAACAAGCTAGGCCGAGCAGCATTCTGTGCAGAGATACACACATAAACCTTCTTTTTGAAAACCAGTCGGCTTATAACAAGCATGACGCCTGGGTGTAGACTCTTAAACACAAAGACAATTTTTCTAGATAATAGCCTATCACGCAGAATACAATTTAAATTAAAAAAATGCAATTTTAACCTTGAAATGAACAAATGATTACAATTTCTATACAAATTAAGGCATTCAGGCAGCGCCTCAGTGCACAGCCCAGGCCATGAAACCTGACATAATTACCGTAAAATACATTTTCAAATATTTGTATTTCGTCCATCGTTTTAAAACGCGCCGGTGTGCCTTCTGATCTCACCTTCTGGGGCTAACGCGGGAAAAAAAGTGCAGAAATCATTGAAGATAAAAAGCCCTTTGACGGGGAAGATAAAAATGTATAAAAAATAGCACGGTGGGGGAATAAAACAAACAGTAAATTGCTGCCGTTCAGCCTGACAGCCCTGGAGTTATCTCTAAAAGACGAATTACAGAGTCTTATCGTGGAAATCATATCTAACGGTTATCTGCTCAGATGTTTCACTGTCTTCTGCCTCTCTGCTCCCTCTCTGCATTTATTTATGATTATGAATATCTTTAGAAGAAAAGATGTTAACTTGTGCATTTCGTTTGGAAAGTTACGGTGAATAGCGGGCGGCACAAAAGAAAAAGCGTGTAATTCTGAGGTGCGCGCGGCCGCCGAGCATTATGGGAAAAATAAATGCAGACGACCAGGTGGCATCTATATGCAAATACAGGCTCAGGCAGCATACATTTTATCATTAGGTGTAGACTGTAAAGATGATATATACATAATACATTAAAACAGGCTGATAAACAAGAAAAAATGACTCTGGAAAGATGGGTAGTAACATATTGATGGCGACTCCTTCAAAACAGACAAATCAGTGCGAGGCTGTCTCAGATGGTAATGATTCCTCTCCAAACAAATTGAAACATATATTACAACACCTCCTCACACACAACACATGGCCTCCCTGACCTCACAGCTTCTCCTTGATAGTACCAATATCTTGTGCGGCATCTCACACACTTCTGAATATTGCAAAAGGCTCATACCAGCACTTGTCTGGCTGAAAGGATGAAGGAAATTTCTCCTTCACTCGAAAGGTTTGCTTCATACCCGATGACGCTTTTAACAACACTAGGTGAGAAGTTGTAAAGACTTTTCCTTTTCCCAGCACCTCCCCACCCGCTCCTCTATCTATCCCCATCCACTGTCCGCCTGAAAGGCGCACATCAGATTTCAACACTTGACCTCATAATGCTGTGGGTCAGTGCCTCACCAGCAGCAATTTCACACACAAGATGAAAGGGAAATTAACATTGGAGCTGTTTGAGGCGATGGCTCTGGGCTCCGGCCAGCTCAGGCGGCAGTCTGCTAACCCCGACACACTGTGAGCTACAAAGAGGGCGAACGGAGAACAGGGCTGCTGGAAGCTGGAGGAATGTAGACGTCCTCATGCTGAAAGCTTAAGCTCCTGACCACCTCCACTCATGGACCAGAAGGCTAAAGAAACCGGAGAACACAGCTCTGTGGCATATCTGAACCAAGGTATTAAAAAAAGGGTGAGACTTTGTGACCTTCAGTTTTCAACTGAGCCATGTTTATGATGGTTTTATTTTCAAACTTTAAACATGTTGGAACATAAGGAAGAAAAAGAAGAAAAAAATGAGAAAAGAGAAATAAAAATAATTCTGTACTATAAATTGGAGGAAAGCAGTAAAATATGCTCAAAACTGTTGGTATAGTTTTGTACAGAAAATATCATAATTCACTTTTAATTGATGATAAAACTGTAACAATTTCTGGAAAAAAATAATTCTAAACATTCAAAAACATAATAATGAAAAATGGATTTGGAAAACCAAGCTATTCCTCTCCTTCCTCCCTTGCAGGTATTGCGGTGGAGTAGATATATTTGCCTTCCCGAATTGGGAAATGTTTAACTTCATTACATGTGTTTGCATTCCCGAATCGGGAAATGTTTAACTTCATTACATTGTTAAGGTGCTACTAATAACATGCCACTGAGCACCTTCAAAAATCTTACGTATTACATTTCTCAGTGTCTGCTCAACTTCACGTCATTTCCCTCACCTTAACCAACCCCCCTCCAAAAACAATTTACACTTCTGTAGCCCTTTTGTCCTACCAAACCCAGTGCAGACTCAGTCACAACCTTCATATTATCTGAAAATTGGACTTTGCAAACTTGACATGAGAGAGAAAGATTGGGCAAAATTGCTTTTCACTCCTGTGGAATGAAACGCCCAGCATGAGCTCTTCAAAAATCTGCCTGTGAGGAGAAACTGCTCTGTATACTAATGTCCCCACCAACAAACAACAAACACCTACATAAAACAGCTCTAATGTTTTCAGTAACATTACAAAATAAAAATACTTTAACATTTGCAATTATCTCACAACAAAACAATTTAACAATCACCAGTATTAACTTCTTTTTATTCTTCTCAGTTCTCAGAAAATTCTGATAAATATAGATACAGTATATGCATTATATTGAGTAACAATGTTTTGTTGATGTCAGTTCTATAAAGCATGATGCTGGTAACATTGTTGACCATTAGAAAGCATGTGATAATGTGTAGCTAAAATAGCCATTCTATCTGACCTGACTTACTAGTGCAAGAGACATTCTGACTGTATAAAGTCTATTATAATAATTTAAACACATTCCTATAAAAAATGAATTTAAAGGTCTTACAATGTATTTAAACGTATTGTACTCTGTTTCATATCCAGACTGAAATTAGATGAGGACCTATTTAACCAGATATTCATTATGTCTTAAGGAAACACATCAGCCTTTTTTAATTTAGGTTTGTTTAGTCTATTATGGCATCATTAAATATCACATGAATCAAATTATGTTGGACAATCACATATTCAAAAGTAAGAAATTCCTTTGTGTACAATTACTGTCTGCACAACAACTTCTGTGACACACATCATGAGAAGGATTCATTCGAAGAGGACATGGACATGTTTACAAATACACTTGGTCAGATTTGACCCAAAAGAGGCTCAAGAATTTGTATTCCCCCCAGCATGTTGACTGTCCCTTTAAGAGCATCTCATTTTAAAAGCACTCCCATCAGGCTACAGAAATGAATCAGGCATTTGTTCATTCAACATGTCTGCGTTTTTGACTGATGTTGTCTTGTTTGTTATGTTATTCCAGAGCTGTGCCCACTTCATTATTAATTGAGCTTTGTTTGGCCGTCGTTTTGCTCCTTTTAATTCCCTTATAAGGAGACAGGCTTCCTTTCAGATCTGCAACACTGCGGGTCATTAATTATGACGGTAATAAAAGGTGGTTGTTTTGTGCCAGTAAGCCTCTGCCAGTGTAAGGAATCTTTCTTTGTGTCTCTGCTCGGGGCTTGTTTTCATTTGCATGCATTTACGCTAGAGGGACAGCATTGTGTGTAGCACCAACAGACTTGGACATTGGGGCCAGTGGCATTACCGCGCTTTCAATTTACAAAATGCAGAAGAAAACAGCAGTGATCGTTCTCCAAGCAACATGAGTGTGTTTTTCTTTTGTGGAGAATGAGTTTAAATAAGAAAAAGAATAAATATGATGAGGGGTCCCATATGTCTTGTAAAGCCTGCAGTCTTAAGAGATGATGAGTATGTATTTATTCAGTGTACATCTTTTCTAGTCCACATGTCTTGTTGAGTCACATTGTTCTGAAGTGTGTAAATATTAGATAGAGGCTTACATGTAATCTTAAGAACATGAATTCTCACACACAGTTCTTGTGTGTCTTAGGCCTAGTCTTCATTATTCAGATATTCAATACTGGATACTAAGTGTTTTGTGTTAACTTTTCAGGGTGTAAGAACATTTCCCTAATGTTTCCATTAAGTAACAAAAACATGTTATTTGGAACAGTCTAGGAACGTTCAAAACGTCCAGTTTTTTAGACGTTGTATTCACATTATTTTCTTGGTTTTAAGAGCATTTTCAGAACTTGTTTTAATGATGTACCAGTTTTAAAACATTAATAACATTTTTGATATATATGATATATAATCTTTATGATATATAAGTTTTACTAATGTTACTGCAAGAATGCTTTTTGAGAACTTTTAGAGAATGCTAGCCAACATTCTGAGAATGTTTTTGGTTAAATCGTCATTTAATTGTTTTAGCGTCTTCTCTGCAGGTAGTTTGTTCTGCTACTGGCAAGCTAGTGATTTATTTCTTTGCCTGTGCTTGTGTGTTTGGAGGGTTTTAAAGAAACTGTCTTTAAATATGGTTTACAGTTTATGACAGAACTATATTTCCTGCTTCTGTCTGCAGGATGTCCTTCCATGCAGTCTTTTTAGTAGTGACTGTTTCATTATGAAAACATATTCAAAATGGCTCATAAGACTGTCTCTCACCATTTGAGAATATGATAATCCTTGAGTCAGAAAATCAGCTGCAGTCTGTCTCCTTTGCTTAACACCTGTATTAAATCTATTATGCTCTCTGGAGTCTTATTGGGATGAAAATAAGAAATCCGCCTCTCATTGTGCCTGCATGCAGTCAGGGGAATATTGAACATTTGAAGCAGACGTATGTTTGGGAAAAGGGCAATTACAAATGAATTTAACATCTAGACGAGTGCGGGATTACAAGGCCTTATATCAGTTATAGAATTCTCTTCCCTCATTACAATCACACACACAGGCAATTTGGTACTGATCTGAGAATAGCGGAGAAGGGGGAGAACATTTTAATTTGAAGGATTAGAGCCACTGAGATCAGCGAGATTGTACATGACTCTGTCAAATGTTTCTGAACACAGTGGGATAATTAAGATTTGTGCTCTCATAGGGCTCAAACCTGGAAATGTTGCTTTTTGATCAAGAATGAAATGTTACAAATTAAACAACAGTTAGTTCTGGTACAAGAATCTTATTGGACGAGAGACGCTCCAATAAAGGACCAAAACAGCACTGGGATGCTTTATTGTTTAATGTCGCTACACCACCATAGCTACTGAAATAACACTACAACAACGTTTACATTTGCTCAGTGGATGCGGCACGGCAGATTGACGAAAGGTACTTTTGCTTTTGTGATGGATTTTTTTCTCTTAATAGGAGAGGAATAGCTGAACTGCTTAGTTTCATATTACATACTGTGAATGCTGTACTGTCAAACATGTTTCATATGTAAATGGCATATAGAGTCACGTGACACCAGATAATCTGTACACACCTCAGCATTATTTTAACAATCATCCCTTTGTCCACTATAACGTCACATGCAGTGCCAGTCAAAAATCAAAACACTTTTTGATTTTTTTTATTATTCACATTTTTAATAATTGTCATTAAAAAAGTCAATGAAAAAAAAATAATGAAATAACCCAAATAAAATTATGAAACTTTGTTATGCAAAATGTAAAGCTAATTCTGAATATTGGACCATAAGCCTTTAGATAAAATGGCTTTTAAAACCCTGAGAAGCACACAGTGTCCAGGTGTATCCAAACTTTTGACTAGTTGACTAGTGTAGCTAGATTTTTTTAGCTATATAGAGTTAAAATATTTTGTTGCCAAAACACCAACGTAAAATGCCTTCAGTGGTTCTTTCTCTGCTCTGGTTTTGTTAAACAGTACGTTCTTATGTTAGGCTGCGTTAGACACTGCGTTGACAAAATGTGTACAGCTGTAGCAGCCATCAAACAGATCTGCCTGTTCACATCGAGGTGGGATCAAGATAACAGAACTCGCAATCAATCACGTTTAAAGGGATCCCGTGCCTCAGTATAAATGCTGCTCTAAGCCCATTGGTACCTCACTTTTCCCTCACTGAATCTTATTTTAAGTTATGATCAGAAGCGAGGCCTCGGGTTTCAGGGCCATCAAAAACACACGGGGGCAGGGGAGAGGGAGAGAAATAAAGAGAGAGGGTAAAAAAAGAGGGAGAGAAACAGAGGAGAGAGAGCATTTTCCCAGGGTTCTGACAACTAGAACAGCTGAGATTCTTTCCTCCCCCCATCCTTTAGGTCAGAGACGGCTCATTGTGCCCACAGATGTGTGTGAGGGAGAGAAGGTTGTGATGTGGTGCCAAAATGAGGAAAGTTTTGTAATGAGAAAAGTGGGGAGAATGCCCATTTCTGCCTAATGTTTTTTCTCCCACATGCATAAAAAGAGATCGGACGAACAGCTGCGTCCATTCCACGTGTGACTGTGCGGGTACCCGAGTGGCCTGGTTTGAGGGAGGACACATCTTCAGTTCTCCTGCTGATAGACTACCATTTCATGCTCTGTGGTTCATCTTCACTGTTTACAGATATTCTTTTGATTGATATGCTAATGGTTCTTGTTGTTTTTCGTGTAAGAGGAATGATTGACTTTTGATTACATGTCAGAAGCACTTCACTCTTGTTTCACATCATGATTTGTTTCTATAAAAAGGCCCAGAGCAGTCTGTAGTGCCAACCACCAGAGAAATCACGAAGCTGTTTTTTAAAAGTGGGCACCACTGTCAGCTACAGACTTATTTGGTAACCTTGGTAAGATCCCAGAGAATGTTCTCAGAATGTTGGCTATCATTCTCTACAAATTCTCTACAAGTTATCAAAAAAACATTATTGCAGTATTATTAGTAGATGTTTTTTTAATGTTATATATCATACGTCAAAAACATTATTTAAGTTGTAAGTAGAACATTTTAAAAACGTTACCAAATTTTCAAAAAATGCTTGAATAACGTTCTTGTAACCAATTACATAAATACAAGGTCTAAAATGTTCTCACAACCTAAAATTGTAAGCTGGAATAAAACAAGACGGACAAGAAAGTGAAGAAAACCAAACACTTTTTAGTGATTTGGTAATAATGACCTACATTTACGATTACATTTTTTTAAATCAAGGAAAATTGTAACAGAACCTGACAGTCATCCCTATCCATTTTTGGCATTTGGACATTTTGTTAATTGTTGTTTTGTTTTGTTTTTCACAGGAACACATGTGGTTGAATAAACAATGACAGAATTTACAGTTTAAATAACATGATCTGAAGAAGGGTGATTAGACTGGCTGTTTTAGACACATTTTTACCAACAAAAACCATGCTTATCATGCTTATTATGTATTGTATTTTTATTATTTAATTGATTTTGTTTTTAATAGTATAGGGGCAAAGAGTTTTCTGCTTCTCTCATTTGCCTAATGTAATTTTAGTTTGTAAAACACAAAACATGTTTAAGCCTTAGAACACAAATAAATCCTGCTCCTCTGTTTATTTAATATGGATAATAGGATTCATATGATCAGATAACAGAAAATATTAGTTTGGCCATGTGACTCTTATGAATTCGAACCCCTAAGCTTTATAAATACATTTCGGAATGTATCATGAGGACTAACTTAACTTTAAAGCGCTAATTCCAAGCCATCAAAAAATGAAATTCATGGGACGTGGCAGGCTGGAGGGTGGTTTCCGCGCAAATGTTGTCCTGGCCAAAGGCTTTATTGTGAAATGCTAAGAGCAGATGTCAACAGTGTTTCTGGCCCCGCAACTGGAGGTGGGCAGAGAAATTGTGTTTGCCGTAGGAGGCCCTCAAAAGCCAACATCTGCTCATATCACTATCCGTACTGCAGCTGGAAGGGTGTGTGATGTCATCAGTGGGCAGCTGGCCTCCAGTAAACAATACACTGAAAATGTGCGAGCGTGAGAGAGAGTCGATAGTTAAGGTGAGGTTGTTTAATTCTCCCTTTGCTACCGCTGCTAGTCAGTAACTGATCTTTAAGAAGTGCACTTAGCAAACCCTGTGCTCACATAACTTGAAAACTGTGCTAACACACATACAAGTGCATCTGTTTAAGTACATTCCCAACTAACAAAGAATTTTGTTGGCTAATGTTCTCTTAAAATTCTCTCAAAGATATCAAACATTTTCTTGCGGTAACGTTTGTATTTTATTTTTTAATGTTTTTTATATAATAAACATTATTCTTAGGTTGTTAGTGGAACGTTTTAAAAATGTTACAGAAAGTTTAAATAACTTACAACCAACAATAATGTTAATACATCTAAAAAATGGATGGTTTAAACATTCCCACAACATTCAAAATAGCATTTTAAATGTTTTTGTTAGGGAAACATTCTTACAACCCAAAATTGTTAGCTGGGTTGGGACTCAATGTGTTTCAGAGGTTTATAAAGCATAGATAATTACACCTTAATGATCATCATAGCTGTCTATCAAAAAAGCTGGGCCTTATTCAGGAAATTGAGGAATTCAAGTAAAGAGTAACTTTACCTTGAACATTAAGCTTGCACCTGTAGAGAATGCACATGGAGAAAGCCCATAGATCTATATCGTATATATCTGAGGAGATGTGATGTCTAATAGGACCCCACTGTGATGTGAGTGCTGAGAAGGGCCTTTCTGTCTGGGAATGACTCTGAGGCTTCGTTATGGAGCGTAGCTGACCGCTTCTGCTCATATGAACCACGTAAAGCAAACATTTCTTTTACCGTGCCAGTGTGTACAGACCATTCTAAGCCACCTCAGGAACCCAGAACTGAAACATACGTGAAAAACTGAAGCATTACAAGTAGCTTCCAAAAACTGTAACCTATCATTTTTACATTTATCTTTACCTCCTTTGTGTTTAAAGAGATATCTCTCCAAATCCATGTTGTTCTCTTCCACAGAAAACAAAATATGTTTATGCAGATGTCCATACTGGTCTTTTCCATACAGAGAAACTAAACGGGGACCATTGTAAATGAAAATATAAGTAAATAATAACAGAATTGTAATTTTAGGGTACACTGTCTCTTTAAATGTTAACTGGAGCTAAGCAGTCACCTATATACTTTACTGTATGTTTGCTCATAAAGAGTGTCTCTCTTTTCCACACACAAGCAGTACTTGCAATCTCCCTTCAGCTAATGTTTTGGACCGTTTTTGTCTGTAAACACATACCCCACATCTATTTATGTCCCAAAATGATTTTACATGACCTTGCTCACATGCCCGTCTCTCCAAACTACCACTCAAAACATGCCATCTCATTGAGAAGACTGAAAACAAGTTGTTGTATCTATAATGGGACTGGTGCTTTGTGACAGACTGCTTTAGCCCCAGGAGATATTTTCCCCTTGGACAGTGGGCTCACAAAAGCAGCCAGTGTACTGCGGCAATTCCCTTCCTAATCTTCAGTATCCTCTTATACAACCCCCTCATCCCCCACCCATCCCTCTCTCCTTCATCTTTTCCATCAATATAATAAGTCTACAGTGCCCATAATTTGGTGTCATGTCTCTGACCTCTGGCTTGCGAGCAGCCACAGCGAGCACTATGCTGATAAGCAGAGGGATCCATTTTTCTGCACTGGATTTGGCTAATAAAGACAGACAAGCAGCTTGTTGATAGCCCTGCGCTCGCCTGCAAAGCTGCATTGGGTATTTGAGCAGGGTTTCGATCTGTGTGTCACTTAAACACTGAGGACAGGGGGTGCATGTGAGAGCATGTTTTGTTTAGGAGGCTGTGAAGGATATTCTCATGGTACAATATCAACAAAATTTACTGTGTGATTGGACCAGACACCTGCTATAGTGCAGCTGTTTCTACCGGTCCATCCTAGCGTTGTAAATTCCCTGTGATCGCCCAGTAAAATAGTTTATGTCTGGAAAATGTGTACCACACACATATTTTGTGAAAAACGCAGACAGTAAAATGTCCAGCAGTTGTTCTGAGGTGAATGGTGAATAGATTAAACCTGCAGGAATTTTATAAACCCCGTGAAAGATATTTTCTACATACTGTCCTGAACAAGACAGGTCATCTTTGATTGTTTGACCACTGTAGACTGGAAAGTCCTGGCTGACCATATTTGGGTCATATTCTCCAGTCGAAGTCTATAGTGCTCACTGGCATACATTTTGTAGCCCACAATAATTGTTAAGGGTGCCCTCTGTTGGCATGATATTAAATCGCAGTATTATAAAGTATTATGAAATATGAATTTAAGTATTTAACAATGAAAGGAAGTTACTTACTCCGTTTCAATGCCATTAAATTCCGCATTCGGTTTCAGCTTAAGATCTTTTTCTAAGTAGTTTTTTTCCAAGATATCACAGTTATAGGCAACATAACTGTTTAATGGTTAAATCACCGACAGTAGTCCATAGAGGACGTCACAAACCAACTGGATAAGCTAATTCTGGAAAAGTGGAGGTAATCTGCTCCACATACCGTGTGAGAGAGGCCTGATGATGGACACCCAGCTCTGATGACCTGCATTAAAACAGTTCATCCAGCCTCTGCAGCTGTGAAGCACCCACACTGTGTATGTCTGTATGTCTTCATTGGTCAATTGGCTGAAACATCAATTATTCACCCTTTTAAGGGGGACAAATAGCCGTTTAAAATTTAAACAAACTGAATCAGCATGAATCATAGTTTTTTTCAGAGGCCTTTTCCGCCATAATTAGAACAAAATTATGGGATATTTTCATTGAGTTTCTATGAGTTAGACAGTAAGCTGTAGCTGTGTTTGATAACTGCTGAATGTTCTCCTTTACAATACAAAATCATGTAGAATTAACTACTAGAAAAATTAGCTGTAGTTTGTCTTTTGTGAACACTGTACTTTTCCGAGTCTCATATGTAAATATGACCAAATAAAAACCAGCTTAAACCGCTTGTTAATGATGGGTTGTGTTCGTTTCGGTGGCTGGGCTAGCTGGTCTGCTGGGCTAGCTGGTCTGCTAGCATAGCAGTGTTTTTCACCTGCTAAAATGCTGGTAAAGTGGTTGACCAAGGATGTTTATCTGGTTAAGGTATTTAAGAAACCTGTTTGGGATACAGGCAAACCACTTCCAAACATATGTTGATGAGCAGCAATCCCAGTTATTTGCAGGGTAGGCAGGTTGTACATACATTTCAGAATTGGAATTGGCCTAATTCAACCCACTGACATCCATCTCTATGATGTAACAAAAGATGAATGTTTATGCTTAGCTCATTGTAATGGTGAGTGACTCACTGTAGACAAGGATTCGACACAGCTGACTTGCCTAATGACATGTAGGACAGTAGGGAGGTCTGAAATGCATGTAGATAAGAACATCTGCCATGTTCTTCAACTGTTCCTCTCTCCATATGGACAAACTGTTTCTTGGTGCACATTTGTTTTTAATTCTTTGTTCTTTAGTTAAGAAAAGGAGAGTTCATTTTTTCACAGGAAGAGAGGCTGGAACTTAGTCTGATCTTCTAAAAAATTGAATTTTTTTATATCTTGGTTAATGTTCTGTTGAAATAATTGATCATGGAGGCAGATGGAAGCTACTGTAGGATCATGATATCTAATAGAAATATCTAATTTTGTGATTTCACAATGAAAGTAATATTACATATAATATCACAAATAATATAAAAATAATACTTTGAATGTTAACATTGCTAAAATGTAAAGTGGTTAAAATGTTAGTGTTTTGTGGCACATAGTTGGATGTATCAGTGATGAATAATAACTGTTTTGTAGAATAGAATTTCTATTAAAAACATCCAATTTTGTGAAATGTGTTATTTTAATTTAATTCAGATAATAGGTAATTCTGATTTTCATTTAACTTTAAACAATCAAAATATTTAGGAATATCTCTTTTAATTAGTTTTATCAGTATTTTATTTGTAATCTTTATAACATTCATGTAATTCATGTCACATCTGTTGACCAAAATATGTTTTATAAATGTGCCTGCATAAAAATAGTTCATTTTATGTTTGTCATTATTTTTAAACCAAATAGAAATGTAGAGGATTTATAATATTAGTAGCACTGAGGTATTGATGTATTAATATGTTAATACCGTATTACTTAAAGATCCAAATGCACAAAAGGTTGGATAAAACCCCAGTTTTTATGCAGACAGCAGAAGAGTGTAAATGTTTGGCAGAAGGTGTCAGGATAAGATACAATTGGCAGAGCTGATTTTTCAATGAATAATTCAGATGCCTCTTGTTTAAAAATACAGACACCAGTGCTGAAAAGTGATACAGGAATGATCTCATGTGTTCATAAATGTGTTAGTTCTTTAACATACAGTATGAACTATGTGTAGACTAGGACCTCTCAGTGTTGGCTAACGAGGTGTGAACAAACATGTAAACCAAGCCAAGTATTAACAGAGAAAACTCTGTTCTGCATTTCCATTGCTGTGTGAATCCACAGTACCATGACCAACAGCCCAAATGCAAGCATGTTGGCAGGGTATAAAAGTCAGGGTAAGAGTACAACAAGAGAGAGAGAAACATTATACCATGATGTTTTTGGTGTAAATCTCTCATGTGTAAGGGGAAGTTTTCAGAGGAAGTGATGGTAACCAGTGATGGAGTCCATATGTTGATGGAGATCATGCTCCTCTGTATGTGACATTATGCACTCTAAAACCTGAACCAGCTACCAGATGAAGCGAATGCAGCCAAATGCAGGCTACTGTGTAAAACAAGGGGAAGAGATTACCATCCGTCATGGCGTGGCAGCACATTCGTACATCAATGTCTGTCTGTATATTCCCAGAGAACCAACCTCTATAGCTCAGGCTTGCTGCTAAACTGTATGCTGTAAGTTCTATAATCAATGAATTCTATAATTCTATAATCAACTCTTCCTGAAAGTGGACCAATTATATAGAAAAGATAAAAACATTATCTCTGAAAAGTAGAGGAAGAGGGCAGCGTGGCCTATTGGTTAGAGAGTCAGACTCGCAACCAGAAAGTCGCCAGTTCAATTCCCATTATGCAAGGCACCTTACCCCTGATCGCTCCACGGGCACCACAGTGCTGCCCACTGCTTCAGGTGTGTGTTCAGGGTTGCAGAATGTGTATTTACAACTCAACTGGATGGTAAGACTATTTTTTCCTTCACAATGTTTAAAACAGCACTAAGATTTGCTCAAAAACCAACATTTGGAGCTGTGAAAATTTCTCATCAAATTTGTCAAGACCAAATAAAGGTTAAAATATCCCTAAACATCAGAGACAAACATGTTGCTTAAATGAAAGCTAAGAGCTCAATTTAGTCTCCCAGGCAACCTCAGATAATACACATTTCCTCTGAGCATCCGGAAATATCACAAATGTCCACGTGAGAGCTAAAAAAGGTCCATCTGCATGGAATGACTATGTTTCCTATTGCTTAGATTAATTCTAATTGATTCACAGCTAACTGGTGAATTTCCCTCTCCCACCACCAACTAAATCTAATCACCAGCTTATCCAGCCCTCCTCAGATTCCTCCTCAATGGCTCCTCTTGTTTCCCTATTCACAAGCATTGCACTATGCAATATTTCATCACCATCACCTCATAAAGACATCAGTCTCTCCCACGATGGCGAGAAGAAGGAGGGACACTGTGAGCAGTGAGGCTGTGAGTCATTGCTTTAATCCCTGTGTCTTTATTACATCGTAAGGCAATATTTCCTACAGCTGCGGGATCAGTTGTCTCCTCCATGCGCTGCTCTAATGGAGGCCGAGGGCAGCTAGCTGAAGGTGTTGATTTGACGTTAGGTGAGAGTGATACAAGGCACGTGGGGCTGGTGTGAGAAACGGGAGAAGAAACTAAAAAGCCTCTACAGGCGTACATGTCATGCATATTGTGTCTAAGACATGTTGAAAGCATAATAAAAACACCCTGTTATGTGCATTCACACAGTGGTTTGTGCTGCTGCTATGCAATCCCTGCTGTGTACGCTATGTTAAAGGAATCAGTATATACAGTAAAAGTACAGTAGAAGTTGCTTATTGATGTTGTTCAAAATTTTAAAAATGTGTAATTATTTAAATTTTTTAAATTATTATTAGTTTCAAACAGGTCTACTGAACACTCTTCATGTCTTCCGTTGGATGGCCAAATGGATTTAAAAGTACATTGAAATTGGAAGAGTTTTGATTGTTATTTAATATGTATAATAACTTTACTCTTTAAATAATATTTTGATGGTATGACATGGTATGAAGGCGATAGTATGAAGGATAGATTCTGTGTAGAGCAAAATATACTAAAGATCAGCTAAAATTATGATTTATCTATATCATGTATTGTTTTAGTGAGGTTGTTGATTTTCATGAGTGAGTGCTACTATGAGATTACAGAAAATTACAAACTTCAGATAAAAACTTTTCTCATAAAAAAATTCTCATATAAAGAAAAACAAGCTTTTGGGGCTTTTCTGCATAATACAGTGGATTGTTCATTTCTGCTGTGCAGGCAAAGTCAGATTTATTGAGAACAAATCTGAACTGATCATAAATAAAGATGTTTTTATTTGCAAGGGGGAAAAGAATCGCTCAGAGTGTAATTAGTTTACAAAAGCCTTTTTGTTCATTCCCTCTTTGCGTCTGGAGCGGCTTTACTCTGCTTTACGACAACAAAAGCAGAATAGAAAAAGTCGGATGTTTAGAGGAACGCCACGCTATGGCTGATTTAAGTTTTCAGCGTTACACGGATGCCACAGCGGGTGTATTTGCATTGTTAGTGTTTTGGAATTTAATCCCCATTCTTATGAGGTTACCTGGTTTAAAAGCAAGTTCAATATGTGCTCTCTCACTATGATTATATGCACATAAGATTCTTTCATGAGAAATGAAAATAAAACCACTCAGTTGACTGTTTAGGGAAAATAGCTGCATAACCTCTGTGTGATGAGACCCCAAAGCCAAGGTGCATATTTTGATGTTCACCACGATGGCTGGTGGGTTAGTAGTGTTTGTGTGTGTGTGTGTGTGTGTGTGTGTGTGTGTGTTCACAACTCACTACTCCAATGTGTGTCCAATGTGTGTGCACTAACTTGATGGGTTAAATGCAGATGAAAAATTCTGAGTAAGGATCACCATACTTGGCCGGCACGTTTAGTTTATACTTTGTGACCAGTTGCTCTCTTGCTTGACCTAAATTATACGATTTGACCTAGATGTTATAAACACTTTTCTATACATTATTTTTTTAAATTATTTTATGTTTTACTTTGCTCATAGTTTTGCTATGACGAATAAAAAAATAACTTTATTTGAAGTAAATGATCCAGTAAGTGCGCTGTAGTTTACTAACCAAGCATGTACTACCATCTAGTGGCAGAGTTTGGAAAAAGCCTATTAGTGGTAAATGAAAGTTTTAGGCTTTCTTAATTATAGAATCCAGCATGCTATGAAAGTACGGAAGTGTTTACGCAACACTTCCAACACGTAACACGTAATTTACGCAAAGCCAAAATACAAGTCTAAACGAATATTATTTTTCATTATGCTAGCGATATAATGTTTATAACTAGATGTAAGGCTGACTAATGGAGACTAACTTAACATAATAGGCCAGTTTAGAAATAGCTAAATCAAAGATAAACGTACTGATGATTGCACGTCTGTTGTGCAAAAACATTATTATAAACTAGAACAGGAGTCATGAATGTGTGTAGACGGACAACCGTGTCACTGTCAAGACTGGTTATATTGGCAAACGTTGGCGCATCAGGAATCGCGGTTCAATCAAACAGCATACCACAACAAACAAAGGCGATCAAACTAAATGACGTTTTACTAAATGTAATGACTTTAAAAATAAGGCATATCTTAATTTCTCTCATCTGTAGACAGCGCGGCAATATTTGTTCAAATGTTCAATATCTCTAGCACGGTGACGTCATATCAGGACGTTAAATAGATTATTTTTTATTGAATGCCTTTTTTCAATAAAATCATGCATGGTTAGGAATACACATTACAAATAAAAGATTTCATTGCAGAAATAAAAAAAAACTACATTATTATATTATTATATAGGCAGGGATTCTGACCAATGGCGTCATTCGCACCGGGTTGCAGCTGCCAGTGGCATCCTCCGCTTGTTTCCCGTGGCGCGTGGGTTTGCTGTAGAGCTGAGAACGGCGAGATGTGTTGTCAGTATCGCTGGTGTTATTTTAGATGAGCAATCTCCCGATTAAATCTCACTGGCGAGAATCAATATCTCTCAGCATTTAGGTAAGGCAGTGCTCGTATACGATGACAGATGCGCGGGCTCCTATCTACAGACAGACTGTATGGGTGGTGGTAAGGTGGAAACAGTAATATGTCAAAGGTATTTTAGCATATAGACTCGAAATGGGCCCACCTGTAGTGCTTAGCTCTCTAACATGTACAGTTTGAGATACTATTAAGTAATCTTAATTAATGTCTGGGTGGGCGCCAGATGCCTTACCAAACTTTGTGTATTACTGAACCGTTTTAACCTGTTACTAATTTTAATGCGGTTGATATGTTTAAGTGGCTTCTTTAGCAATGCGTGTTTATGTATTAGTTGAATGTACTTATACCATATTTATGCTTTAAATAATTCTAATTTTATAAATTGAGGTAGTGATACATAGGCCAGTTTATGGTGTGTGTGTGTGTGTGTGTGTGTGTGTGTGTGTGTGTGTGTGTTTTACTTATGTGCAATATATAATGTATTTTACGTACATGTATTTTCCGCAGTTAACAAGTTATCAGATTTCTGCTTTCAGCGCTCTTGATAAATTTCGGTATTGAACCTCTAACTGAAATTCAATCGGCAGTGACAGAGAACACTTGATGATATTGCCAGTCATGGCTTTTTGCTCAGCACTATTGACCTTGGTGAGAAGACATTTGTTTAAAGCATGGAGCAGAGAAAACTGATAAAAGCAGCTGTCTGCACCTCATATCCTTTAAGGCCTGAGCTGAGGCAGCTATATGCAGTTATGACCCCTAAACAATATTTTTGGCACATGATTTTTATGAAGTGTGCAGGGTAACATAATGCAAGGATGGCTTATACTGTATGGCTAAATCTGGGTTTTGTTGATCAGGCAGAGCAGATAACAGGACATATCACAATAAATATAATACTATAAAAGCTTCTAGGTTTGTCCAGGAAAAGGACCTGTGATGACATAATATTAGGTGATATTAGGTGACTTGCATCAGCCTGTTTGGGCTTCTCACTGTTTAAGCTTTTAGCTGCAGTGACATTTATTTTCATATAAAATAAATCTGTGTTGCTTTTTTCAAAGTTTGATTTTTAATTGCCCCGGTAAATGTTGTTTAATTCGTGCACATATACATATTTAGTGTAACTATTTATACCTCCAAAGGATTGTTCACATTTATTTTTATCATGTGATGTAAGTGCTGTGACATAAAAGACTTCAGCTGCTTGCAGCAAGTCTATCACCACAGATCTGTAAGAGCAGAAGTGACAGAGGATGGAAATGTTCCCGTCTCTGTTCTTCAAGGACAGGGCCCTCAGCTGAGACTGCCATCACCTTCTTCAGCAGCTATCACCTCTGTTTCAAGTGAAGCCCCTTGAGAATTGGGCGAGAGTTTCAGTGAAGTGTTGAATGTTTAGTTAGATGGAACAAACCCCGTGATGCAGCGTCACCTTATACAGTCCAGAGAGAAACCAGAGCTTATCTATAGAAATTGTTCCTTCACCTCTGTAGCCCTGCAGCAAAGTGATAGTTTAGCCGGGTGGAACGTGTAAGTTGATGAGGTATTTTACTGTTTCAGGTTTGCACAAATACCTTATCTGTGAAAAAGTGTTTGAAGTCTGTTTGTTCTCTTATTAGGTCTTTGCTCTAGGATAAAATTATTGGTGTCTGCAAAGAAAGTATTTCTGATGCTTGCTGAACTAAACGTGTTACAGATTGCAGAATTAAATAAAATTAATTTTTTTTACACATACGTACAGTTTTTTACACATGTACAGTATATGAGATTCAGATATATCTGATTTATTCATATATGTATCATACTTGCATATCAGCAACATGTTGTTTTTGTGTTTTATGTTCCCACATGACACACACACATTTACTTATCTATCTAAATGGGGACATTCCATAGACTTCTATTGTTTTTATATAACAGCTAGTTATAAACAATATAATCTAACCCTACACTTTCATAACAATATAAAAACGTTCCTATAGTGTTTTACAAACGAGGATGTCCTCAAAAGGAGGTATGCTCAGACTTGTCAGGTTTTGCTGACTTTCAGGTACAAATTTGTGGTTAAGTAAACACACACACACACACACACACACACACACACTCAGAGTTGATGATCTGCATAGCCAGGGTAGCAGACTGCTGAGCTTGGAGAGGAATGCATTACTGCAAGCCAAAGCAGTGGCAACATCCTGAGCACACTCCTTCCTTTCCCTCTGTTTCCTGTCTGTCTCTATCTTACACCTTTCACAGAGGATTCTGCTCAGCCCTTCTGTGTTTCCACTGTGAAAGCCAAGCTGGAGTTATCAGACGACAAGATACAGTGCAGCACAAGACACGGTAAGTGCTGAACTGCAGTATGTTTTTATATTCTGTGTTTTATATCCTATATAGAAGTTGTGGACCGTATGTATGTTTGTGTATATTTTTGGAATGTTTGTGTGGCCAAATACTTAAGCAAAGCTGAAATCCACTACTGATGTTTTCTTGAACCTGTATATTCTGTGATGCTCTGGGTGTCATATGTTAAAACCATATCCTGTTCTTTAGAAATCATCTTGGTTCCTTATCATATGTTGTGCATGATAATGTTAGAGGAAGGGCTGTGTTTAATCTTTATTTGTATGTTAATACATGCTTCACATGTTGGATATACAATCACATGTTAGCTCTTTGTGGGTGAAAACTGTTTACTTTAGTTTTGGCTTTGGTTCAGTCTCTGAGCTCTGATTGGCTTACTGCAGTTGAGGGATGGCATATATATATATATTGAGCTAAACTGAGTTCTCTCACAAAGTGATTACTGTAGCATGAACTTAATTTCTTAAGCAGCTAAGTATCTTACTTTGCTTTTTAAAACTTTATGTCTGAACTTTGCTACCCTGGAACATATAAAAGCAGGTAGGTTCATGTAGGTTTTGGTGGCTGTAGCAAAACTTCTAGTACACCTTGCATACTTCTTCCGTGCATACTAAATTCACATCCCGTCCATTATGTTTCTAAAGTACAGACTCAGTTTTGTGGGTTCAGCTTCTTTCTGTGTTTATGAGCTAAAAGCATTACAGTTGAAATGCATCCAAATATACTGTACCTGGATGTAGAACAGCACTTACAGTTCTCAGTTATGCATCATACTGTTTCAGATTTGTTGGTGTAGCACTGTGAAGTTAAACATAGTTTTTCACAATTAGTCATAATCATTCTTTACATTCTGCAGTCTATGTCAAGACATATACAGTGGTCTGGCATGGAGTTTTCTACTAGGGATCTGTGTGTACATATTTTAGTTTTTCTTAACATTTTAAATGTCTTATTTCCTGGCATCTTTTAAATCACAAATCCCTTATACACAAGTAGGTAATGCAAAACTAGATCGCTCCTATTAAAATCAATGAAGCGGGACGTCTAATGTAACTTTAAAACTTTGTTTTAAACTTGTATAAAGCTTTCTTTTCAAGGCATGGGAAGTGTTCCAATTTGCTGTTTAATCTCCTTCAGATAATGCACATGGTTGCTTACCAGGCAGCATATTTGTATGATGACATCTAAGGAAGGTGGTTTCGGCCATTATCTGATAACTTAGGGATAATTTAAGTGAGCTTTAGAAGCAACTTCTTTACTTTCATCACACAGTTTTAATACACACAGTGCTGTGGGATATTGTAGGAGGCAAAGGATGCATCTGTTCTGCCTTTAGGAGCCAGTCATATGAAGGCATCTTAGTAGACGGGACATTACACAAACATTGGGTTCACACATGCTTTGTTGTCATTCTAGCCCCATTTCTAAGAATTTGGACAGAGATATAGTTTAAAAGAATTGTGGGAATCTGAGTGTTGTAATTGTTTTTAAGACCCATTTTTTCTTGGGTGTCATGTTAGCAAAGACTGTAACAGAGCGCTTCTGATTGATTTTGTAGTTAACTGATGGAGAGAGGGGCAGAAAAGGAGAGCAACATCTTGGATGCATTCCTAATGACAACTGGCACGTGTGCAACCAGTACTTCCTGTCTTCTGCAGCTTCTCCTAAAAGCCCCAGGGGAAGTAAATGTCTACAATAGACACAGGGCACCACTCAGCTCATCTCTAACCTACAGCAGAGTTAGGAACCATTGTAGTGGAGTTGAAGGAATGCTGCTGAGCGAGAGAGAGAGAGAGAGAGAGAGAGAGAGAGAGAGCGAGCATGCTGACGATGCAGTAAGCTGACCAAAATCCTGATGAGGCAACAGTGAGGTTTCACTGCATTATGGTCTCATTGCCCCATCATCTCTCTCTCTCTCTCTCTCTAAAATAAATTAAGTTACATAAATGCTGTGCATTTTACCTTTTGTAGTTTTATTTTTTGTTTATGTTTAAAACTTTAACTTTGTTTAGGTTTAACACATGGTCTTGTTTTATGTGACATGGTCTTGTTTTGTGGCGTGTGTCTCTGTGTCTGTGTGTGTCTCTGTGTCTGTGTGTGTCTTGCAGTGGTGCTCATGCCTGACTTAGTATTATAGCCAATACTACCCCTCCACCCTCCTGCATTATGCCAGCCATAGCGGCATGAGACAGCAGGAATGTGAACTTGATGTTCTAAATCCAACATTTTCTCCGTAATTCATTTCTCTTGCCATTTTAACACCACACAAATCTTTCCACTGAGTAAATGTGTGTGTAT
>JAZGTJ010000207.1:108620-160378 GCA_036877575.1 Botia almorhae | reverse complement strand
TATATAAACACACACACACACACACACACACACATATATATATATTTATACTACACATATATGCAGTATAAATGGCTGGCTGGGTGGATAGATTCAGAGTTCAGATAGATACACATACTAGCTATACGCATACCCTTATACTTTAATGTGACATGTATACATTGTGTCATGTATACAGTCTCTCTCATGGTATTTGAGACATGGGATTTTATGTAGTGGAGAGTTAGCGCTAAGGTCATGTGGGGTGATTAATGCCTTGTGCCACCTCACCTGGCCACTCAGCGGACACTTCACCAGAAATATCGAGGGCCAGATTGTAGCTGTTGTCTCTTTGGACAACGGACACCTAAAACCACAGAGTTAACCATCAGACTAAAGGTGAATTAACCAGCAGCCCACAGGGTTGGGTATCGGCAGGTCACTGTTGATATAGACGTATTCTGATACGAGAGGCGCAAGATGTGATGCGATAAAGACTGGTGAGATGTACCTAATTGGTGGTGTACATTTCAGGAGGTTGTTTTAGGTTCTTTGGGTTGTGATTGAGAATTTTACAAATTCCTATTTGTTATTTAGAGTTTCAATCAATCTATTATAGTGTATCAACATTCCACAAGAGCGGAGCCGGTTGCTATAGTTACTACAGAGTAGTTTCTGGCGTGATAAAAATGGCTGATTAGCACAGTGTCGTTTTATTAGATCACAATGGCTTTCAATGACAGCATGAGCCTGCAGGATGTGACTGGTATAATGTATTAGTAATGTGTCACACAATATATATATATATCTATATATATATATCACAATACTCCGCTGCTCTACTTTTTGTTCCTCAAATTTTGCAGAGGAACTGTTCTGTGTCACTCTGCAGTAAAGCCTGTACTCCACCTGCCACACAGAGCTGTGTGAAGTGTTGACACGATCACTCACTTTAACTTCATGCCGTTTTTGTCTCTGAAATTTATAATGTACTGCTGGTACAGTTCTGACAGCCTGGAGATGAGCCAGTTGGCCAGGCATTCAGAGCTAACAGCAGGTGGACCTCATCAACCTTTCAACAGCAGAGTCATGCTTGCTCACCAATAATGGTGGTACAGTTCATTCATGCTGGAAATAACACACAAGGATTACCGTTTGACACCTCATGTTGCTGTTTGGCATTGTTAATAATAGTCAAAAGTTTGTTGTTGGCCTAGTAGCTTTTTATTGACGTCAACAGTGCTTTGGGTAAACTGTCTGCTTAGGAGCACTATCACACAGATTGGGAGACTATCACACAGTGTGCTTATCCAACAGAACACTGTTCACTATGTCTGTAATATGGGTTAGATTTAGGCTTAGGGTTAGGTCTAGTGTTGGTACCTAGCAATTACACAGTTAAACAGTGAGTGCATAGCATGTACATGTGGAGGGGGACTGTAAAATAAAGTACAAAGGGAAGATTCTAGGTAAACAAGGTATGAGATGTTTTATGGGTAATTTTTGCTTGCGTGCCCTGTAAGTTACCATGAGTTATGCGACAAGCAACTAGTGCCACCTGCTGGCCGTGTTTGTTTCACTTAAATATTCTGCATCACCTTTTTGACCAGTTTGATACTTTTCTCTTACCACATCCAGAAGCAAATTTAATTTCCAAAATGACATCTTTAAATGAAACATTGTGTTTATGTATTACTTTAAGCAAAATGATCGACACATTTTTTCCTGTTATACACAGAAGCCGAGAGTCTGAGTGAGAGCGGTCAGCTGGTCTCGTCCCCCCCACGGCTCCATGTACCCTGAACCTAACACAGATTCTCCTGCTCGTCTCTCCACCCGGCAGACTGGCTCTCCGGGCGTCAATTACACGTGAGCAGAACTTTTTCCCCACCTTTCAATGACCCACAGAGAGTGAGCCTTCTGTTAATCTGGTACAGTGATGACAAAACAGACACAGCTCTTTTTACTTAAGCCTACTGACTATATTCTACATGTGAAATTAAAGGAATTGTACACTCACAAAAGAAAATTAGCCACTAAATTACTCCCCCTCAAGGCAACATAGATGTATATGACTTTCTTCTTTTAGAGTTATATTAAATAATATCCTGACTCTTTATAGACTCCAGTTAGTTAATGAAGGTCTTCATATCTGTATGTTAACATATCTTTATAAGTACAGCCAACATGGCGGCACACCAGCTCCGTGGCAATAACTTTGAATCTAATTGGTTCTCGTTACTTAAATATGTATTATATGGAAATAGTTTTGAGATTTGTAGATTTACCTCAGAATTCTGTTGGACTATACCTCTCTCTTCATGTCTGATTCTTCATCTGTCCTCTTCACCACTTCTTTCTCACTGTAGTGCTCGATATGGGAGTCCAAAGAGGCAGCTACAGTTTTACAGGTACTGTCCTTCACGTGTAAATATATAGACACTTCTCCATAAAATTACATAAAACGCAGCAGACAGCACTGTACAGTACACTGAACACAGAGAGTGTCCCACTGGGGAATCCTGCAGTTAAGTGCTGAGCTCAAGGGCACAGGGGTGATGGAGCAGGACTGTAATATCAGTTACTCCTGAGTAACATGCTTGAAATGTGAGGCTTTCTTCTCTTTTGACTCTTATTTGATTAAGTAATTAAATGTACTGACAAAATGTATAACTTGAATGTACTGTAAGTCGCTTTGGATAAAAAAGCGTCTGCCAAATGCATTAATGTAATGTTTGAAACTTGTGTACTTTTTGGACTCTCTAAATTACCTTAGCGTGCTGACTCCATTTATTAATGTTCTTTTTTGGTACACTTCTTGCTAGTATTGTCTCTTTTTCTTTCTCTCTCTCTCTGTCTCTCTCTCTCTCTCTCTCTCACACTCAACCTAAATTGCCTACTTAACCTGAGATACAATATGATATACAAAATGTGGTTTCTTTTTTAATGCAAGCACAATATATTAGTTTTAAATATTGTAAATATATATCAGTATTATAATATTAGTAAGGAATCTGAGAGATGAATAATTCCCTTAATGTTTATCAGCAGTATTCTGCACAGTGAATGCTTGCTCATTTTCATCCAGCAGAGCAACACTGCGGCTATTCCTGTCTCTGTTTATCTGTGTGGAAGCTAGTCCTGACCTACATCTTTGGATCAGGATGTTGGGTCGCCATTTCTTAATGATTTCTGCCGAGTCATTTCTCAGCACACTGAAACATCGTGCGTATTGGCATCTCTGTAGTGTTTTAGTTATGACGGAGGAATACAGATTCACAGTGGCGTATGAAATGAGTTATATAATTAGAGTGAATGTGACTTCACTGGCAAATGGTGGGCACTAAATAATAAATGCTACTGTTTTAAAGGCAAGCCTGGTAGGCAAGTCTTTAGTCACAGGGAAAAAACAGGAACGTTTGCAACATTTTCAAAGTTGTTCAGTACAGAGCACTGAAATTAACATAAGCTATACAGTCATATTTAATGCTAATGTGTTTCCTGTTGCAGCAGACATCACCATATTCTCTCAAGAATTGAATAGTCCTCTAGCTTTGACTTCCTCTCGCATGCGTGACTTCAGACTCTTCTTTTCTCATTCATATCCCTACGGTCTTGAATCCTTCATTATCCAAAGAAGCATATCTGTGTTTCAAAACATTGTGAGGAAGATGTGCTTGGCCACATCACTCTTTTGACCTGTGTATCATTTCCACTGTAGTTCATTGTGTAGTAGCTGTTCAATGTGTGCAATAGATACTCTATGCAAACTTCTATATTTCTACTGTACAGTATTTCCATCTTTGTCTTTGTTGGTCCAGCTTTGGTTAGGAATACATTATTACTGTAGATTCTGGGTAGATACTTTTCTGACTTGCGCTCGGTTGCAGGATAATTTGTGTTATCTTGTAGGACTTTATCCTTATGCACTGCTGATTTTGTTCTTGGCTCTTTGCTTCTGATGGTCGGAATTCAGTATTTCAGTTGTATCTTTAAATTTTATATTTGCACAAGACACAGAACAAAAAACAGCTTTTAGTACTATTCTTGTGCTACAACATCAAAGGCTTTCACAGCAAAAGCGTCCTGAATAATTCATGTTGGCAGAGCATTCTCGCACAGTGATAGGTGCAGAAAGCATTCTCTTGATGCCATTGGCTGAAAGTGGGTGGAGTTTGATTTGGTTGAGGGGGTGGAGCTTTCCTGTCATAGACACTCTTGGTTTAGGTGGAAAACAGCAGTCTTCGTTAGTGTGTGGACTATCGTTAAGTTTACAGATGAGCAGTGTAGTGCAAAACCCGTATGTCACTCGCCCACCAAGAAACCGGGTGAGTACAACGCCAGAACTTAGCTGGATATGCGTCCTGCTTGAGGATGTTGCATGGTAGTTCTGCTCACACCAACAGCCCTGTCCTGGGTAACAGACATCAGCATGGCAAATAAACGGGGCTTGGATTCAGATAAGATAGATAGGAGAGTGTTTTTGTCTCTTTTTGTACTGCTGTACCATGATGTTTTGGTTATGAGGAAAAAAAGCAAGCAGGTTTGGTTTGAACTGAATGCCTTCCCGCCCATAGCAGAGCTCTTGCTGTGACAGAAGATGAACTCTAAGCTGTGGAGAATGAACAGAAGGGAGAATATTGTAACCCGTTTGTTACCCTTTGGGATGTTTGAAATGTAGCGCTTGATGCTACATTTTTGCTAGTAGAAGAGTAGATTTGGACCAGGATGGTCTTCTCATAGGACCAGAAAACCCCTTAGGATGTAGGTTCGAATGTTAATATGTTTAGATTTGATCAAATAGACACCATTCAGTGGCACCATTGAGTTATTAGTTCCTTTAATTTGTTAAATAGTTTTTAATAACTGATTGTCAATTAATTACTTCTCAGCTGTTTTTACAGTTTACCGGTGACAGCTATTAAAGTCTAATTAAATGCTCTTGTGTTGATTTCTGTTAAGTCTTAATTACCAAAATAGATTTTTCTGTGAATAATAATAATCATGTTTTAAATTTTAATTAGTATTGTTCATCAGTATCCCTAACGAGAATGGAGGATTATGTAGGATAAAGTAGGAGTATAAGATTCAGAATATATATATATATATATATATATATATATATATACTGTGTATATATATATATACTGTATATATATATGTATGTATACAGTGTATACAGTGTGTATGCACACTGAGACGCATGATATTTCGGTATCATTCAGGTAGGCCTCTGTTGTGTATTATAAAGTAACAATGAAAGTACATTGTGTTTACTTTTTGGATAGTAGCCTCTGTTTGGGGTCAGTGCCGGTCTATTTTTTGACTGGAGGTTGATTTATGTCTCTAGATGCTGGATAGATTTGGCACTCTTGTCTTCCACAGCAACTGCAGCAGGGCTCAGATTGTTCTGTGCGCATGCCTGAATGTCTACTCGTGTCTGTTGCTCGAGCACGCATGTGTCTGAAAGACCAAAATTTCCATTTTGTTTATCCCAAGCACACAATGTGAGATTTGTCTGTTTAAATTTGCTATTGGTTTTTAAGTCACACGGGAAAAGGGTGGGCGAGAGGTGGGTGGGCAAGCTCTGATTACAATGCATGGACGTCTAAGTTTGTTGTTGATTGTCAAGGGAGGCGGGTGCTATTTAAAGCAAGGGCTCAGACCTGCATGAGTCTGCTGGTCTCTGTCATGCTTCACTCTGCGTGTGCCGGACACGTCTTGTAGTTCAGCGTTGGGCACTGGGTCACCTGGTCGCAGGGCATGTTTGCCACTCACAGAAGCAGTCTAACTGACATACGGGTTGTGCATGGGGGACGCCGCCCTAGCCGCCAACACAGTGTCCCTTTCGAACAGATTCCCAAGAATGGGCCACCCAGCAACACCGTGCGAAGGAGCAGCAGCATTAGCAGCAGCAAGATGCTGTCACTGTCCTTCAGCGAGAGCATGCGGAGCGACATCGACCGCTACCTGTCCGATCAGGGCCTGTATCCTGTGCGACAGGGTGGGGGGGAACTGGGTGAAATCAGGAGTCTGAGAGAGGTGCGGGCAGCCGCCCAGTTCAAAAACCTGGAGGATTTCCTGAGGACCAATGGAGTGTCTCTGCAGGAGTCCATTTCCTACCAGACTGGCATGAGGTACAGGTGAGTGTCTCTGAGACGGTACCAGAGAGACCGCCAGTGATTCTTCTGGGTTTGAAGTGGGAAAATGTTCTCCCACAACTATTTTGAAAGCTATAATTTCTATGATTTGGATTTAATGGTGAGTTACTAAGTTGATATATTAGCTATGTTGTATACTGTAGCTGCGTATGCAACCAATTGCAGTAACTAAACAGCACATTGCTCCTAAGGACAGGATGTGGGTTTATTATTGATATCTGGTTGCTTATTTATCTTAAGAATAAATTGGTTTACCAACTTTACTAGCTTTACTAAGTTTTGCTAGTGACCAGCAAGGCTAGTGAACAACACTGGTATCAGCAGAACCTTGTACCAGCATGAAAATTCAAGCTGGACTGACCCAAACATTTACATAAAAGTCATTATCCTGACACTGGGGTTCTTAGTTGCCTTATTAAACACATACAGCAGTGTCTCTTATTCTGTTAGCTGTTGTTACTTTTTCTTGGCTTGTGTGTATCTGAGTCATCTAGAGAAAATAGCAAGTCGTAAGCAGAGACTGAAGAGGGCTCTGGACCAGCTGTGTGGCTTGGATTAAGTGCTTTGCTTAAATAAGCCTTTCAGAGGACATTGCTCCCATGATGGCCTGCAGTTGACTTATTAAAAATACTAGAAATTAGTTATTTCAGTAACAGCTTGCCAGTTAAAGCAATGGTCCGCGTGGAGGGTTTTCGGAATTTGAGGCACTAAAGGACAGTTGGTTAGTGTTCTGACAGAAATGGTGTAGAATGTCAACAGTTTGTGCCCATGTCTTTTTTTTTAAGTTAAAGTGTAACAAGTCATTACACAGGTGATCAGATTACAAGGATAATAGTGTAATTTATGACACTGGTTATAACAGCACAAATGGTGAAACAGTGACATGCAGCACGTCACATGGTGATTGTGCAGGAAAATTAAGAGCAAGAATATAACATCAGAGAAATATAACCATCACAGAAACTGTTATAGTACCATCACTGATGTTTACATTACATTTCTGTTGATATTCTTGGGCTGGTATGTTGTTGCTGAATTGTTTAAAGCAAAAAGCTATTTTCTACCTGCCACATGCTCCCATGTCATGCATCTATATCTGTCTATTTGATTACTATGCAAACCTAATTTAACTTCCCTTTATGTGTGTGCGCGTGTTTAAATGGTCTCTGTGTTGTTACCACATTGACTAAACATGGATCCATATAGATTACTGATTCTATGTACCAGCAAAGTCTGAGAAACGTTTTGGAGACCTCTGATCTCGAGTGATGTACAGAATCTCATCAACTGCTGTACCATCTGTGTCCACGAGATGGCAGAATGGGCGCGTCACCTGGGTATTGTGTTCCGCAAAGTCCGTGTCGGTCCAGAGTGAAATTACCAGTCTGTCTGTAGCCACTGTTATCTTGTCACATTTAGTTACTTATTTATAACACTTACTTAAGATGACATTTTAATGGNCATGTGGAGTCATTGAGTTCTGCCGTAGTCCAATAATACAGTACAGTTAGCAGTCATCCCAAGCCTTTAGATTTTAATCGGTTAACCATACACGAGTAGTAATTAATAACTAATTAATTGCAGTGCAGGAGGTACTCTCTCTCTCCCCCTCTCTCTCTCTCTCTCTCTCTCTCTTTCTTTCTGTGGTGAGGTGGGTTTGTAGAGCTAATGAGGCAGCTCTCTTCTGCTCTACTTCCTCTTTAATTAAATGCTGCTGCTCATTCTGTCTCTTTGTTTTTCCTTCTGTGTTTCCCTTTTATTTTTATTACACGCTGTATTTCCCTCTAGGGAATGAACTCTGAATGTAATGTGGTCAAAGTTTAGAAGAAGACTTACATAATGTAGCCTGAATTGTAAGTAAATGCATGCGTAGTTCATACACGCATAGAGTTTAAAAGTCCCTCTGCCAAAATAAAGTTTGATGATTTAGAAATATTTAATGACCTTAAATTAATGCAAAATATGTGCATTCATTTTGGCTCAAGTCCATACTAAATACAACAAAATTCTGAATTTTCAGTTAAATGTTTCTGTTAAATTGCTGTAATAATACAATTTGTAATGACTACATACATGCATACACACAGTACTAACTTGTAATAAGTAACATAAAGCATTGTTCCCTGTACTTGGATAAAACTTTCACAAATAGATTGGATTACTATTCTATCTTGGTCTTCTATTATATCAGAGTTAGTGTTTGATTTATAGCACTTATATGATTTATAGCACTTTTATGTCACTCCCAAGGTTTCTTCATCTTTTCCTTTGCCATTGTCACCTTTGCCTTGTTCACTGATTGAATTTAATATTATTCTTTGTAAAGCAGCTTCGGGAAGCTTTGTATTGAGGAAACTGCTATACAAAGACATTTTAATTGGAATGAATCGAAATTGGTTAGTTTCTCCTATAGGTCTTGAATTCACACAGTACATTTGCGTTGAATAAATTATTTACATTCACATTTACATTTAGTCATTTAGCTGACGCTTTTATCCAAAGCGACTTACAAGTGAGGACAAGGAAGCAACTTCAATTACAATAAGAGGCAACAGTGAATAAGTGTTATAGACGGGATCTATTTTACTCAAATAGATCATTTGTGATTGTAAATTGCTGTGGAAATACAAGTATGCACTAGGCTTTCCAAGGATGTAGGATAAATGGGTTCGTAAAATCTGCTCGTAACCGTTCGGCTCAAGTTAACTGTGCTCCTACATATTAAAGAACTAACACAGAAACATGAGAGTTCAAGAACTGGAAGCGATGTTCTTTTTCTCTGTTCTTTTTCTCTGTTCTTTAACACTGTTGGACAAGCAGTAGTCTGCCGTCCCCTCCGGTTGTGACTAGTAAAAGGCCAGGCTGCATTCATTTAGTGTTTGTAGAGAGCGCAGTTCATTTTTCTAAGAGCAGCTGAAGGGGGTGAGTGATGGAAGAGAGGGAGAGAGAACCTCGGGCGCTCTAAATTAAAACTGCTCATGCATTGCACCGGAAGCTTGAAACTAGAGAGCCGTCGTGTAGCACAAAAGCACTTCCTCCATATCACTGCAACCCTTTACAGTGTTGCAGGTTTAGTGAGTGCAGTTGATGGCTCACTCTGAAGATATGCTGAATCAGGAGTCCGTTTCATGAAGGTTGACTCGGCAGACACAAGAACATCAGTGAGGTCACGTGCTGATGTTACATGATTCCATATAGCTTCTGTTACATGATTCTATATTCTATATTAGTAATGGATGAAGCTGAAATAGCCAAACCTGTTAATTTACTGTAGAAGGAGGTGTCCAGATACAATTGTCTGTATATGGACAGATGTCAGATTCCCAGCATCAGCTGCTTCGCACTCCTGTGTGGAATTATTTTTCCACTGTGGCGCTGCGAAAGCGCTTTGGGCGCATCATTAGCAGAATAAAGCGTATGGAATTGCATTTTTCTGCAGCACGTGTATTTTAATTTGTTGATCATCACAGTCTTTGCTGAACAGCTCAGTAGTATTGAATTTCAGCAGCTGGTGGATGTAGCCATGCTGTCAGTGCTGAACCGCAGTAATTGCCATGCTGTCCACCTGGTGTGTTACTTCCTGCACAAGCACGTGTGCAAGCTCACGTCAAATGCTTTTACCAATTATAGATAATATAATAATTATATCTATACAATGAACATTGGGAAAGTTTTATATATAAATTTTTTTCCACATGAATAATAATGATATTGTTTTTTATTTTCAGTGTTTGAAACACAGCAGAACTCAGATGTATGACAGCTTTAATAAGTAACCGCAAACAGTAGTTGACATATAGAGGCAAAGCAGCACAGACTTTGATTTTGCACTTAAAATCTCTTTGGTTCAGCATTGGGAGGAAGAGAATTACAGTCGGAGATAAACTGTATATGCAGAAACAGCTTTAATGCATTTATTTATGGATTTAGCTTTGACTTGTACTGTTTATTGGCAGGCATACTTCCAGAGAAGTGTGTGTGTGTGTGTGTGTGTGTGTGTGTGTGTGTGCGTGCGTGTGCTTTAATGTCATCTTGATTGCAAAGCTTTAGGATATGTCTTTTACAGTGACCTCCAGGGCTTTTAAAATATCATCAGTAGCTACTTATATGAATGCGTGCTTGTTTTTTCCCATTCTGATTGGTTGATTTATTAATTTTAAAATATTTGATGTGTTAAGTTAAAATGTATATAAATATATATATAAGGGAAAGTGAATATTGTAGCCACTATTAATGGACTTTTTCACAAACATTAATCACATTTAAAATCCTTCAAATTTTTGCCTTATTTTTTACTTTTTTGCTCATTTTAACAATGCATAATTAATTGTAAAAAAAAACGTTTATATTTTTTATATATGTTTTATTTTTAATCATTTTAGGAAAAATATTTTGTGTTATATTTTGGTTAAGTTCTGTATAACATTTTGGCCTGGGCTTTTAAAACAGTCATTAACTATAATTTGCCATCCATTGTGTCACACTGAACCGAAATTCTGTCTTATAAGGACTGATAGAGGTTTTTATCCACACAGTTTGCAGTTTGATTGTGATGGTAGAGGATGACATTGTTTGTTTGTGCTGAGAGGAGTTACTGTGAAGGTTTGCTTGATTTTGCATGGGATGAGAAAGCAGGGGCCCTGTGGAGCTCACTGGAGAGGGACTGAGCTGTGTTGTGAGGCAGATGATTGAACGACTCTGGGGGATTTTCCAGAGCTTAGCTGACTGTGGATAAGTTTGTAGTTAGGCTTTTAATCAGAGGCAAGAGGGGGGGCCTTGACAGCTTGAATGGAGTAGAGGCATTTGAAGTGCCTCTTTCTGTTTTGTAGTGACCCTAAAAAAGGTTTTAACACATGCTATGCCAAAACTATTTTGAACTATTACTTACACAGTCACAAACCACTGAAATACTACAGTAATCATATCCAGAGGCAATATAGATAGAATGTAATTGAATTTCAACTTAATTGAAATGAATTTCAACTTAATTTTTTATTTATCAAAGTACATGAAAAAATACAAAAAAGCTAAAGCCTGATTAAAACTGTGTAAAGCTTTTAAATATCTAAAAAATATACACTATATATAAATATAAACCTCACATCATATCAGATTTAATATATATATTTATATATATATATATATATATATATGTATGTATGTGTGTATGTATGTATATATGTGTGTGTGTGTTCTTGCTCCATCTGTTAATCTAAGGAGGCTTTGATTCATGACTCTTACCTTGATGACTGATGGCTGTAGGCTATACAGCCTCTTCACTACCACTGGAGCTCTTAACACACAGCCAGGCTTACAGTTAATGAATGTTTTAGCCTTCTCTTCCTCAAGTACACCTCGCACGCCCCACCTTTCTCATTAAAAAGGGCACATCTCCCGGTGAGCTTAGCATTAAACCTTACACTCAACCATTTCACACACAATGGGCTACGGCTCGGGTTTCCATTCACCAATGCTAATTCAATTACGCTTGTGCATCCGACTGCATTGACTTTTAAAACTACTCTGTTTCAAATCTAATATCGCAACTATCTGTTACCTGTATCCGTGATGATTGATTTTATTTACAACAACTGTCCTAATGGGAAGAGGCTAACAGGTGCTTGTGAGCGGCTGTTGTCCATATGTAAAACTCGGAGTTAATCCCTGCACAGGGTCACAGCAACACATGAATATATTTGTGACTATGATAAAGTGTGGATTGTTTTGTCACCCTTGTTTATTCACTGCAGCCGGTAAGTGGGCTCTGCTCCTTTTCCAAGAGGATCACATTTCTGCGCTCCTGAAACTCTTTGGCGCTTAGCACGTTTTTTTGGGAACAGCGGCATTATTCAGTACAAGGACAGAGATGTCAGTACCCACTACATACAGGTGTGAAATCACTGCAGTAAAACTGCAGGGGCTTTGGAGGACGCAGGCAAAATCCTGCGTCCTCCAAAGCCCCTGCAATAAACTACATGCTAGGATAACACAAACTGTTTTTCAGTACGAACACAAACTGCATGCGAATTATAATTGTTGAAAAAAAAGTGTGTGTAGCCAGCCATTTATCTAGCTATTTAAAGCTGCAATTTGTAACTTTTGCCTCTCTAGCGCCATCTCTGTTTAAAAACATTAAATTTCAGGGTGCTTGTGGAGTTATATTCTTAACAAGAATGACAGGTTTAAATTCTGAACAACTGCTGAAGAAACGAACTACAAACAGCTGCATGATGTATAGTACCCAGACATGTGACATGTAGTCGGATCTTTTTTCTGATTACAGACAGATATTTCTGTGAAATCAGACCTGGCCAGTCAATATAATCAATATAATATGATTATAAACTGTGTAAATCAGTGTAAATCAGGATGAGCAGGAGATTGTGTTAGACTAATCTGTCATGTACTTGCTCAATAACTGATTTTTGTTCATTTTTAACCAAAAGAAGTTACAGATTAAAGTTTTAAAGACTTCTTCTGAGTTTTTAAATTTGTCCATATGCTTGATTGTGGTAATCTACTGAATTCTTCAACTCAAAATCAACAACTCAAAATTGCCCCTTCAAAGTCAGAACTAATTTTGTTTTTGACTGGGTGCTAAAACAGCGCAGACAAATTAAGGGCACTATCAGAATAAACTCATATAAATTTAGTCTGTCATATTAGCGTGCAATACACTCATGATTCTGGATCTGCAGAGGCAGAAGGGTTGATGCTGACAGCCTGAGGGTCGAGTATGCGCGTCCTAAGATGCACAGTTTCGCTTCTCACCTCGAGCAATGATTTCCTGTCACTTCTTTCTCTCTACATACTGCATGATGTCTGCCTGGCTGAGTTTAATGGGCCGCTGCTTTGAGGGTCACATCACAGAAGCATGCTGTCAGAGTCTTTGTGTCCTTAGGCTAGTGCGTGTCAACGTGCCATTCAGGAAACACTGTACATTTACTTAAGCTTCCTGTCCACTTCCTTTCATCTAAGAGTGGAATGACATGCGTTCCTAATCCTGAGCGCATGAGAACCGGGCAGTCGCTCTGTCAGTCAGTGGTTTATGAGATGCTCTAGGATACAAGCGAACTGTAATTTATGGGAGGAACGCATGTCATCTGTGTGTCAGATTATTGGAGAGCTCATCTCAAAGTGTTTGCGGTCACGTTGATGTTAAGGATGCGGCAGTTTATTTCGAGATTTTTTATTATTTATAGTTTGTCGTCCTCTCTGATCTCTGACTCGTCGTTTCTGTGGCCGCCATGTGCAGATATTCAGACATCTTGTCATTTGTTTGACAAAATGTATTTTTTTTATTCTGATTGTGTTCCCGCTAGCTACTAGTGCTATGCTAAATAAAGAAGACACTCTCCTCTGTTTTGCTTGCAGTTAATAAACATCAGTAGGTTTCAGATATAATGGAGTTTAAACATTTATTTCTAATTCCTCATTTTTTTATTATCACAGTTTTGCTTGAATGGCGACAGGAATAGAATTGATTGGGCTGGCATGGACTCCACAAGCTTGTATAATGTTGTCAAATTTGTCACAAATTTGCGTACATTTGACCTGCAAATAGTGCACAATCTTATCTAATACTTAGTTAATTATTTATAACATTATATTATAGATAATAATTATAACAATATTTTGTTTTAAATCTCCAAATTTTGCTTTTTAAATACAATTTGGAGTCCCAGATGTTCAGTGTGGACTTCACTATGTATTATTAATGTGCTGTAATTGATTATAGTGTTATGAACTATAAGTTGGTAAAAAAAAATTAAGATTTTAATTATTTTGTTTTTTGTTAAACATTATTGTTAATAGTGCAGTCTGTACCTGGAGCCTATATGATAGCCGGAAGTACTTATTACCTTAAACCTTATTACATGAATATTACGTATACATGAGATTAAGATTGTTAAATGAAAAATGTCTATGTAGTCTATGGAGGACAGTCTGCATTCATACAGTACAGTACTGGAGTCATCTGAGAGAAAACACCTGTTTTCTTACATTTCCCTTGTAGTTGTAGTTTCCTTCTAGCTTTTCTTTCTCTCACTGTTAGTATTGCTGTATTCACGCAGTTAAATGCACTGGCTCATGCATGCCAGACTTGTGTTTTGTCCTTGGACATTCTGTCATGCGTAGGCAGTGTGGAATATCAGGTACAAGCTGATCTAACACAACACAGCATGAGCTTGGACCTTCCCACTCTCCCTTTCAATACACACTCACTCACTCACTCTCTCTCTCGCTCTCTCTCTCTTTCACTCTTGGGCTCACACACTGTCATACTACTGTATGCTCTTTTATATGCTCTCTCCCTCTCTCACTTTCACTCTTAGGCTCACACACCATCATAATATTGTATGCTCTTTTCTATACTCTCTCTCCTCTCTCTCTTCCCTCTCACTTGGCATTTATGCATGTGCTCGGTAAACAGTGAGCAACATAATAGGATGTTGTTCTAAAAAGGAAGCGGGTGTATGAAGCCTGTCAACATTTGTAACGTTAGTAAAATGCCACAAGGGTAGAAAAGACTTAAGCGATTGGAGGAGTGGGGTTAAAAAGACAAGCAACTCATCCTGGAGTAAAGACAGAGAAGAGCAGAGCGGAGGAGACCCGATTGAATGTGCTCGATGTTCTGCAGTGTGACGTGGATGGATGTGGAATTTCCCCCCCGTGCTGTGTGTTGATCTGATTGGTGCCCTGGGTTCACGGGCTGCTGCTTCTGTGGAGCCACAGCACTGGAGTTCACTCTTACTAGCACACACACGCACATACAGACAGCACATGGACAGATACACACTCTGGCAGCTCGTCAGACCGATAACTGCACTTAGTACAAACAGAGTGCTCCTTTTCAAATGTGCCACCTCAAGTTTTGACTTTTAAACTGCTTTATCAGCCCTAAGGGTGAGAAGACACTAGACTTCAGACTTAGTCTGTTCTTCTGTAAGAGGTAACAACACTGGTGCCTGCTGGGAGACTTTAGGACTAGTTGCTCTTCTTACAGCAGGATCCTCACTGCGGTAAGGTGGTCCACAGGGGCTTGTCGTCATCATGCAGGTGTCGTTTGTGTGCACGGACCACCGAACGGTAAGCAGGAGCACAGAAGACCGATTAAACAGGCAGAACACAAACAGCCCCAGCTTGGGGACCAAAAGCAAGTTCCGGGCCGTGGCGATGGTGGCCCGCAGCCTGGGCCAGCTGTCTGTACAGAACATGCCCTCCTCTGGTGACCGCTGCTTGAGAACTGGTATGAAATATCGGTAGGTCTCCGTTCCTTCAAAGGTTCCTTCAGCATCTGCTTAAACTTACAAGAGTGTTCGTAGGGTGAAACGTGTATTGTGAAAAGTGCTTTACAAATCCATTTAGTTAAATTGTAGATCAAATTAGTCTTACAAGTAAAACTTAGAATCTGGATATCATACTTTAGGTAACTAGGAATGTTTTGATTACTTTTATCATGTAATTGGCTTGTTGGCTAGTTATTCAGTTATCTGGTTAGATGAGTTGGTAGTCCTTAAGAGCCACCTTATAAGTCATATTTCACAAAATATTTGTAAAAATGATTAATAACATTGAAGCTTTGCTGCTTTTAATTTTCAAATTGTGTTATGAAAACTTTCGGGTTTCCCTAATTGTGGGTTTTGTAACATCTGCAAAGCCAAAGATCAAGTCTTTCATTTGATGGATTGATGGAAATGATGACACATTATTTTCCTTTCTTGGCTTGGATGGAGAGGTAGAGATTTCCTAATATGAGATTGAAACATCTGTCATTGCCCATTAAAACCATTAGCATGTTATCTGTATGAAATGGAAATAAAGATTATGTTGCACTGTTTAGCATTAGGGGAGCACAGGGTGCTTTCTCACTTTATACATCACTGTCTTTTGTAATTACACTCCATGCAGTTTAATAGTGTGCTGTGTGCCTAAAGTAAATCTATCCTTCCTCCTCGTTTTTCAATACTGTAATTTGCATAATTGTACATCTTCCACTTCCTGATTAATCTACTGTAATGTGCAACTGAACACTTGAGATGTTTTGGCTGTCTCGTTGTGCTGCTACTGTACCAAATGTCTGGGCTTGTAAAGCTGATTCTCTGGTTGTAATTAAGTCTTTGAAATTGAAAGCTGTTAATATGGAAGTATAAAGCCTGTCTATGTTTTACAGGAATGTGGGTGTAGGATATACATGATTTGTGTCTATCTGTGTAATGTTACCTGATCACAATCATGTTCAATTATGGTGGGAACATTTAGAATGTAGCTGCTGTACATGTATTACGCACATTGTGTGTATCACAATGTGATCTTGCTAACATTGTTGTAAAATAATAGGATGAATCTTTTTAGAATTTTTTCATTGCGATTGGTCTTCTCGGGATCTTTTTATTGTGATGGGTCTTCTCGGGATCTTTTCATTGTGATGGGTCTTCTCGGGATCTTTTCATTGTGATGGGTCTTCTCGGGATCTTTTCATTGTGATGGGTCTTCTCGGGATCTTTTCATTGTGATGGGTCTTTTTGGGATCTTTTCATTGTGATGGGTCTTTTTGGGACCTTTTTATTGTGATGGGTCTTTTCAGGGTTTTTTAAATAACCATAGTTACGAAATTATAAAAGCTTTTAAGTTTCATTCTTTATTCATTTTCATTCCATCCTTTTTTAACTTTGGTAATAAAACAGTATTTATTAGGATAGAATAATATAACAGTATATTAACACTACTAAAACTGAAATAGTGTAGGTTGGTTTCTTGTTTCAGTGATTAAATATAAGCTATTTATTTTTTATTAGAAAGACTTTCCTTATTGGTTATTTTTTCTCCTACAATTGCAACAATTGTTCTGATGCTGGTTAGAAAAGCTGTGTCATTTATCACCTGTGTTTATGTAACATGATGAACAGGAGATGGGAGACAAACATTTTTTGTGATTTTTCTTTTTTAATTACATTTTAATAAAACAAACACCAACAAACAAAGAACAGATATTCCAATCACTGCTATAAATATTGTAAATATCCTAAGACATTAATACAGAACGTAAATACAAAAACACTTCTTATGCACAGTCTTATGCAAATCACTTACCACCAGTGAACTTGTCATGAATAGAATCTGTTGCCCTCAACCAGGTCTTTGGGTCCAGCTTTATTAAACTTGGCTATAGAACAATATTAACTATTTAGAGCATTTTCACTAACCACTGTCTTGATATGTGTATTGTCTCTTAAGCTGAAACTACCTGAAAAGAGTTATTAGAATTATTTTGTCCACTGCTGCCAGGTTCAAAGAAGCATCAATTGTAAGATTACTTTTGAAATAACTGCAGACTTTATTAAATTGGACTATTACCAAAGTTGGTGCTTATTACCAAAGCTGGTGTTGTGCTCAAACACATAGGTTTGTGCTGTGTCTTATGACATTACGTTAATACAAACTCCGGGTGTTTGTGACTGTCTAAGACAAACTGACAATCCAGGAAAAAACAGAATATAAGTAACCAAAGATTTCAATATGAACTCAATATGAACTTATCGAATCCTTCAGAGACCAAGATGAGCTGATGTCTCATTTGAATTTCTATCAAATCCATTTAAAAACATTAAAGGAGACACACGTCTCCTGAGCTGTAAAAGAGCAGTTTCTGAGCGGTAACATTTTCCTCTGGGTCATGTTGAGGTTTCTGTGGTTGTCTTGTCCAGGTGTGTCAGAGAGTTATAAAGATTGAAATGCGTTGTGTTGAAGCATTGTGTAACCATGTGTTTCTCTGGGATTGCCAGAAAGAAAACTGAAAGGGAGATTACATAAATGCACAAATGGGCTGCAGTTTCTGCCTGCTGTTCCCTGGGAAGTAAACAGTGGGACTGCCTCAGTCTGGCCAGCCAGTTATGCAAGCTACCCTTTATTTATCTGGGAGAAACCCATGGATCCTGTGTGCACTCTTTGGTGGAAGAACCCCAGAGCTAAAGGACATATCTAGACCAGGAAGTGTCCAGCACTGATTGATGGATTGACTCTTGAAAGTGATGTGAGGAAGTGTCACAAAGGCTGAATGCTTTCTCATTAGTGCACAATACAAACAGAGAATGATAACTTATGTAGAATTCTATATATAGTTATTATTCTATATAAGATTAATAACTTATATAGCATAAGTTACAGCTACTTTAAACAATAAACAAGGGGTAAATAAGCAGGTTCAAAGAGAACTCATAACAGAACTGAGCAGTTGTGGGGGCAGTCGTGGCTTAATGGTTACAGAGTCAGACATGTAACCCAAAGGTCGCAGGTTTAATTCCCACTGTTGGAGGAAAATGACTGAAGTGCCCTTGAGCAAGGAACCTTTTCCCCAGTGGGCACTGCAATGCTGCCTGCTGCTCCGGGTGTGTGTGTTCACAACATGCATTGTGTGTTCTTACTCCTCACCGGTATGGGTTAAATGCAGAGGTCACATTTCAAGTATGGATTACCATACCTGACACATATTTTACGTTCACTTTTCTGAGGGCTTGTGATTCACAAGTGATACACATCCCTGACCTTTGTGTGTTTCTGTGGTTTAAATTCATTCCTCAATTTTCTCTCAAATCATTTTGGAAATAGATTAAAAAACCAAAGTCAACAGTTTCTGTCAAGGTTTGGTAATAGGTTGTATTCTGTATTGCTAAGTACAGTCAAATACAATAGTGTTTTCAAATTGAATCTGTCCTCTTAATGTGTCCACTTTAAGGGATGCTCATTCCGCCAGCGATCCATAGCAAAGATGTCTGTCTGATAGGCCATTTTTCATCCATGCATGGTGATGTCTTTGGCACTCAGTGAGGAGTGTGTACACACTCTGCATGTGTTTGGACAGAGGAGTGGGGGTAAGATTACTCATTCTGATAAAACGTCCATGCCTCCCAGGCAGTGTAGTACCTGTAGTTCACCGGTGAACCATAGAAACATCCTACATCCTACATCCTTCTTTCACCTGAGCCTGCAGTCTGTCTTATGTAACTACATTGCATATTCTTTCTGATCTTCCACTTAAAGCCTTTTTAGTCTAGGCTGATATAATGGAGAAACATTACGGCTGCACTTATCTTATCTTGAGTGGATCTTGTTTGAAAACTCAGACTTGATATGATTAAAACATACTCATTCCTCTCATACAGGGATACCTGGCAACTTGCTGTGCATTACAATTGTATGAGGTCAAATGAGTGTGTGTTCTCTATCTCTGCCTCTAACCATAAAAGATTGGGCTGTTTAGTCATCTGCCATGCTAATGAGCTTTTGAGTGTGTGTGTGTTTGTGCACGTGTGTGTGTGTTCTCTAATTAAGAAATCTGCTGTGTGTGCCAGCCATAGGGCAGGAGGGAAAATCCAGCTAGTTTTCCGTCTCATCTGAGCCCGTCTGAGTCCAACTGTGCCATGGCAGGAACTCGCTGGAAAATCTGCCGTTAAATAATCTGTACTGCTACGGTAATTATAAACAATATGGATCCCTACAATGGGGCATCAGTAAGAACGCACGCCCATGGTACAGCACTATCCAGTTACTGTACCTCTGACAGCTGTTGTGTTAGTGTACTGTAGGTAGGATCCGTGCAGCATTAAGGGACCAATTTGATCTGCGTTAAGGGCCTGTCGACATCCATTAATGAATGCCAAAGATTAGTGGAGCAGGCCCAGCGTTTCTCCACACATGCAGCCTCAGCCAAGCTCAGCTCTCTGGGGAGGTCCTGAGTTCAGAGAAGGTCCTCCTCTCAAAGTGAACGTGCCTTTTAAACACTCATAAGCTGCTGAGTAGCTTTGCCGTTGACAGGATAAGAATGAGAGAGCTGTGTTTGTTTAAAGGCATGATGAATTATTGATTACAGACTTCATGAGTTGATCGATTTTTGTAATGGTGTTTCCATGTGTTCTGGCTTACTTATAGGAAGCAGCTTCTCAGGCTAATACACTCTATTGCTTTACTGTTTACATGCATACACATGAATTTTACTGTGAAATCCACTGTGTATTTTACTGTAAATTTTGTATTACTCAAATGTCCAGATTATGGATTCCTCTGTGATGCTTTGTATTCCAAAATTATCCTTCAGGATCTTTCGTCCCTGTTACCACAAATTCCTCCCACTGAAGGTCCTGCTGCTTACGCCACAGTCCGCTTGTATATCTGTCATCACCAGCGGCTGCTTATATCTCAAAGGCGTTCTCTATTAACTATATGGATCAGTTATTTAGGTCAGTATGTGGCACGTGTAGTTCTCAGACAGAGCATGTGAGGAATCACACTTGTGTTCTTGAGTGTAGCATCACGCTGAAGTGTAGCTCACCGTGATTCATGACAGCAGCTCATGTAAAGAGTCCTTCAGTGACCTGCTGGCCTTTTATTACCATACTCTTTACTGTTCTGTCAGTACAACCTGCAATTACTCATGGTGCTTAAGTCCTGCCTGGGCTGGACACACGAGTGTCAGGCAGTGCATAGCAGAGATCACATTAACTCGCTTATTTCAGTGCCTGTTTATCTTGTCTGAGGTGTGCATTTTGATTCAGTTCGATTGTTTCTCGATTTGCATAGCAGAGTGTGTATGTTTTCACAAGTATGCATGCGTGATCACATGAGTGTGAACCCGTTCTTTGCACTTGGGTTGCTGGTAGTTAGTTAGTTTAGGATGATCTACCCGGTGTGCTAATCTGACCAGTTAACAAGTGCTAAACCAGCTAAAGCTGGTTTGAAGTGTTTTTGTCCTGCAGGACAACTCGGTACCGTAAGTGCATACAGATTTATTTAAAAGATAACTAGACATGAAAGCTAGATGTGTATTACATTAACCTATAACTACATTAGACATCACATCTGAGAATCAGAATGCAATTAAGCTGGAAAGGTTTGTGAGAGAGATGTTCTTACACTTGCACTTTAAGGTAGATCTTGGTAGTCAATCAATGGAAAGGGCTTTAAAAGGTAATTGCTTTTAGAGGACCTTAAAAACTTTACAGTGCTTTTAAAGTTGTTGACCACCTAACATCTTCACATACCCCACATGGTTAAACCTGCTAGGAAACATGTTGCTAATGTTTCAGCCTTGTCAGGCTGGTCTTTTGACTGGTTTTAGATAAGTTAGATAAGGCCGGGAGACCAGCTATATCGTCTTAAACCAGTTAGGATGAGCTTAGACCAGCATGTGATGATGATGTTGGGTCACTGGGTCTGTCTCACTGTGTTGAGGTTCGTGTTCCAAATCATCTACAGCAAATTAAAAGATTATCCATAATTACTAATTTTTGTATTTGTTTAACCGCAAAGAGGACACTTCCTCAAAAGCTAATGTTCTGCAACTTGCAGTGTTCCATAATTAAAGAAGGGTAAAGACGTGCTTGACTGTATCTTTCTGTTCTCTGGTTGCAGTCACTTGCTAGTGCATGCTAGTGTTAAACTTTCTGCTTTGTGAAGCACTAACAGCCAATGGTCCCAATTACTTCAGGCAGCTGTAAAATGTATTAAAATGTATTAAATCTTGTTTCACAGTATTTATTTTGCTTGCTTTCCCCCAGTCCAGTTGTTGAAAGGCCCTCGGACCATCACCACTGCATTGCTAGAGAGAAACTGAATCGTTTAAGAGACTACTTACAATCATGTTCTTGCAAGGCAGGAAGCACCTTTCATTATAATATGAGTGTTCTGGATTTGTTAAAATACATTCTGAGTTCTTTGAAACAATTGGCTAAGTAAATGATACTGATTACCATATTGTTGTCGATCAGTGATTTACTCCCTGGTTTGTACAAGTTGCTCTGGGATTGGACCTTGCTAGACACAGAGCTTGATTATGAAAGGAAAATTGAAAATGGATTGTGGGCTTTGCACATCATTTTGAGCCCAATCAGCAGGTGTCCAGTTCACCTTCACTGGCTGGTCAATGGATCTGCCTTCCTGTAACCCAACCACCATCAGACCAGTTAAAAATTCATCACTGGTTTTCAGAGCCTGCATGCTCACTGATAATTTGATTTAAGCAGATAAGTTGCCTGGTGATGTTCTCTTCAAAGCCATTTAGAGGTGACATCGCTGACAGCCTGTTTACATGTAATGGATACACTGTACATGCATCTACTTATTAAGCTGTATTCAGAGTCTGCACTCAGAAACCTGCTGCTTATATTTTTTAAATGGTTTACCTGATTATCTTGTCAATAGTCCTAATATTATCTAAGCATAATATTATAATGCTCATATAATATAAGCATTTGTCACATCATCTTGTGCTTTTATTTATGCATGCAGCTTGTTTTCTGTAAATGTTTAGCAGATGTTGGCATGAATTGATTCCCCATCTTCTCATGGCCTAGTTAAGCTTTATGCGCATAAAAATAAAACCTTGCTGTAAGTTGTTGTGTTATACATTTATTTTCAAATGGAGTGCAAAACATGGTGAATAACTTACTCCCCTGATCTCTTTCAAGGATGAATTTGTGGCCGTTTCTGCTGGGAAAAGTTTTTGTGCATTCGTTCACTGTTTCTCTGTTTAAAGGTTTTAAAACGTTTTATTTAGAAAATAATAAAAGTCTTTGAAAAGTTAAATATTCTTTTAGTCTCTGTCAAGGTTGACCATAAATTGCTTCTCATTCTCCAAATAAAATACGCAAGCTTACTGAATAGAGGTATTTATAAAGGCAGTGTGTGTCCTTGACTTAGTGGTCGTATAGTAATTGCTGAGCGCTGGAACCTTGGCTCTTTGCAAACTCAAAGATATTGAACAAAAGGCCGCAGCTGGCTCTCTGGTTGGTTCATCTGGCTGTAGCTAGTAAAGCTGTTTCCAGGCTAGATTTCTATCTCTGAAAACTTTCTTTTGGCTGTGAGTGGGAGTTACAAAGAAAAAATACCTCTGTTGCCTTGGGTAGTAAAAATAAAAAATATCAGTTCGGATTTATTCAAAACCATGTGCTGCTGACCACAGAGCACACACGTGCTGTTCTTAGACCAGCTTTAAGCTTGTGTAACATGTAGAAATGCCAACAGTGCACAGTGTGTATTGTATTGACAACATATTGTAAGTTAAAAAAACTGAAATTATTATTTTATTGTAATGACATGTAATTGTGCAAATAAATGTGATTTACCAATATTATGTAGAGTTTTATGTATGTTATCTTTGTTTGCAGGAATCTTGGGAAATCTGGGTTACGGGTATCATGTCTTGGGCTGGGTGAGTAAAACATGGTTCATTGTTGGTATAGTCTTCATCTCAGGAACTTGAATTCGGTTCAGATTCACAAGACAGTGAGAAGATCGATCAATCACAGGCTGTTGTTTTGTTGTATCATTCTTTTAAGCAGTCACAAGTGCATGTCTGAGTTCTGATTCTGACCTTTGCTCTCTCTCTCCCTCCTCAGGCACCTGGGTGACCTTTGGTGGTCAGATCACAGATGAGGTAGGAATTCAGTGGACTCTTTCCGTTTATTCACAACTTCCTGGAAAATAGCCTTTAGTATTATAACATTTATTATCAGAGTAAAATCATTTCAAAGACGTCACATACCAGAAGTTCACAAACCAAGCTGAATACAGGCAGCCTCTCATACGGGACACTTTCCATTGCATAAATTAAACTTGAATTATAAGCAGCCCACAAGAAAAAAATAAGAAACTGCGTCACTTAAGTTTTGTGTTATAAAGCCCCCCCATCAGCTGCCCATTTATTTGCCTACTGACTGTTATCTCGCCCATCACTCACTCTCTCTCTCCTCTCAGATAGCTGAGCAGCTAATGACGCTCGCGTACGAGAACGGTATCAATCTGTTTGACACGGCTGAAGTGTATGCAGCAGGAAAGTGAGTACATATCCCATCATTCACTGAGAGGGATTGAGGCTTGTATATGGGGAGATTAGTAGAGCATTAAGTCTAATTTTAGCAACATTATAGGACTATTTAGACTGTATTCTTAAACAAATGTTGAATTTATAATGCTGTCCCAGGAAACCAATCACATTGCCTCTGTGTAATGTATCCCAGATCCCATAATCAATTTCAGATAGCCTTTGATATAGCTTTAAAATGGGATGCATGCTTCTTAGACACAGGAAGCTAATGCAGTCAATATGTGTTTGACTAAATGTATTAATCTAAGAGATCGATCTTCTAGCTACGTCGATCTAGATATAAAAGATTTAATAGATAAAATGTTATATAGCAGCATCTTACTCCAATGTTTTACTCAGTTGATACATTGCTGTTCATTTGTAATATGTGACACTAGGGGGCAAGGACAGAGTGATGGAACCCCTGATACACGTGATTTAAAAATGGCCTGTATTAACATGTTTAGTACTACATAAATATATTTAAAAACCTTATGAGTTCATATTGTAAAGACACTAAAATATTAATGTATAAACAACATACTCTGACATTACATTTTAATTTTATTTAATACATTTCGAACATTTACAGTAACTTAGTGTACATTACAACCTATGTTTAAAACAACTTACTGTATAGGAGAAATTTGTTGGCGGTAAGCAGATTTTACTTGTGCAAGAAAAATGACAGAAAGGTGAAATGCCACAAAACTGCCGTCCAGCAGTAAATTTAGCAGTGGCGTCTGTTTTTCTGCAGTGCTGTGGAACTGTACCATCCAAAAATTGCTGATAAAGTTCAGTGCAGATATCCTGACTCAGTGAAAAGCCATCCAACGATCCATAACGCTACTTTAATGCAACAGACCTGAAGCGTTTAAAGGGACATAACCATACATTTGTAGCGCATCTGTGTTTGTGTGCTGCATTTTCCATGAGCGTTTCATGGTGAGGCGGCGGCTCAGCGTGTTGATAGCTCATGCAGAATAATAAACACATCAATCCGGATAAACAATCCATCTCTTATCACTTATACACATATATCCACCTCTGTCAGCAACACGTGGCCTTTCTGTCCTCAATCAAGGTTTCAATCATGTGGATCAATCATTAGATTAAAAAAAAAGACATCTGCTGCATCTCAATACACCTGCATCTCAATAGCACTTTATTTGTTAGAAAGCAAGCTGTAACTTGCTTTTTTGATGACGGGAGAATAATTCGCTAGGAACATATCAGTCCTGAGGGCAGGAACGTAACACCCCCGCCCCCCTTTTTAAAAATCTGCTCACAGGAGGAGTAAACATGCAGCTTTACATGGGGAGTTCCTCATGTTCGTGTGAACCCAACGCTTCATTAGCTTCATCCTCCTGGAGCCCAGAACAGGGAATCCCCAGCGAAGAGGATGTTTTTGCACACTGGCTGTGATGTTAGTATGTGGAGATGTTTTAGGTTAAAATAACAGCCTGATCAATTCTGTTTTTTATTACAGGGCTGAAATGGTTCTCGGCAGTATCATCAAGAAGAAAGGATGGAGGTATAGATATCGATTTGTCGTTTTGAAGGGTTCAAAACATCCTGATGTTCATGTCATGTGATCAGTCATGTCCGCCTGCAGTTTTCTTTTACATAGACGTTTGGAGAAATGCTTACATCATCTAAAAGGAAGAAACCAAGCAAGCTGTACCTTGCAGCTTCTGTTAGTTTGTGAATGACTAATGTGGAATTTGCACATAAAGGGGACATCAGCTTTTATTCATCCTAACATTTACTGTGCTGTATGCGAGCACTGAGGCGAAGACTTTCCCCCGGGGAAGATGTCTAATTTTGGCCTCAAATACTGCAGAGTACAGAAATGACTGTGGTTTCAAGAATCTGAAAAATCGTACCCTCTTGAGATTTTACCATGAATATTCTTTAACAAATGTCTTTGATTTACATGTTTTTGCAGAGAATACAATTGACCAAAAAAGGTCAATTGCATTTTCTGCAAAAAAGGTTTTAGAATTAAGCTTAGGAACAGATAAGGATCTGAATGTTAGATAAGAATGTTCAGTTTATTATATAAAAACACATTTAATCTGACAAATCATACATATCATAAAATTTTACTATGGGTTCAGTTACACATCATGATTCCTGTCAGAGCAGTAATCATAGTTTTTATACAGTAAATACAGTGTAATTTCCTGAATTCTAAACCAATGCTCTTGATTACGCACCAATTAATGTGATGTCTAACATGTCCTTGCCTTTGTTTAGCTCTCAAACATTTTATCTCCTGTTATTCACAGACGGTCCAGTTTGGTCATTACCACCAAGATATACTGGGGTGGAAAGTAAGTGTGTGTGTTTGTGTGTGTCAGAAAGGTTAATGATGATTCATATCTTCATGTTGTGAGAGCAGCAGGGGAATCAGGTTAATGATGCTTATAAGAGTGACTGAAGTGTGTTAATGTGTGTGTGGTATACAGTAGTAAAGGAAGTCCTACAGACCTTCACTCCAGACTAGTGCCAAAGCTCTAATTGTTTCCTATTTCCAATCCAGGTCGATCCCCCTCCCTCTGAGCTGCTCTTTCACTCTGAGCAAATTAAAGGCCACAGCCAAGAACTGATCTGAGGTTACCATCAAACATTAATGGGATTATACTGGCACAGTGCTCACACTGGGCAAATGAAAACATTTTTATAGTCATTAGCCTTACATACGAAAAGAATAGAAATACTTGCCCTCAAGACATCCTAGGTTTTTATGGCTTTTTTTCTTTTAGCTGAACAGAATCAAGAGTTGTATGAAATAATAAACTGTCTCTTCCCGGCTTTACAATTGCAGTGAATGGTGCTCGAGATTCTAAAAAACCTAAAAAGCACATCCATCCATAGAACCATATTGAATTATTGTTGAGATCCAACAATAATCGGCAGACCCTTTGCATCCCTGCAGAACTGTTACCGACCCTTCTTAAAGACCTCTGATTTAGTGTAAAAGTCACTCTTTTTGTGTGTGTTTTAGAGCAGAAACAGAGAGAGGCTTGTCTCGGAAACACATTATAGAGGGTAAGTCATGTTGTAAATATAAGACGTATTATTTTGAGTATTTCAGATACTTATGTAGACAAAACAATGCCACATCCTAGCCATCTTAGCCCTCTTCCTGTCCCTTAAAATGTCTGTTTTTTTATTTAAGAACAATTATTTTAAGTATGTTTCTGACCTCAGGTCTAAGAGCATCATTGGAGAGACTACAGTTAGAGTATGTGGATGTAGTGTTTGCTAACAGACCCGACCCCAACACACCAATGGAAGGTAGGTGTGCATGCTGAAATGCACCTCTGCTGTGTGTTTGCATCGTTGACTCTTAGTACTGGAACGGCTCACTTAACACCAACTTTGTTCTGAAGCATGTCAGACTAGCCACATATCACTCATGCTCTTCAGTTACATATATTCATATACATATTCAACACTTTGAGACCTAGAGCAGAAATCTGAATTGTTTTGTTTTCAGCAGGTGTTAAATTAGGCCTGGAAAGTAAAAACGAAATTGGTGACAATTTGTTTGCACATTCATGCCATTTTCTGCCACACCAGTTTTTGTTTGTACACACTTTCCAGTCTCCATTTAGTAAGAGTTCACACCAAAAACTTTTTTTTTTTGCTTTTGCGCACTGCAGCCGTTTTAGGGAAGTCGCAAAGTAAAATGTAACCAAATGTTCTCCAGTTTTAGATACACAGACATGTAGGACATTTACTTGGTTAGTTAAAACTGTGTGGATTTTTAGCAAGAATATAAAGCAAGACTCTTACCACTAGCAAGTTTAATTGATAAGTGTATATTTAGTAGGTTGGATGTCTTGCCAAAGGCACCACAATCACCAACAAAATTTAGATTATCCCCACCTGCAAAATCCCAATTTAATCCCTGATATTTAAATGTAAAAGATTTCGACGTTTAATCATACCATTAATTTAAGAAGCTAAGACAGTTCTAAATTACAAAGGGATAAAATTCAAACAGGATAATTGATTGTTTTACTCGGAACATGTAAATGTTGTAGTGAATAGTGAATGAAGCCTGTTGTGTAAGTGTATTTTTAAGTAAGTTTGCATCATAGAAGTTGCATCCATTATGCAGGTAAAGGTTAAGTGAAGTCATAATTTATCCATGCAAGAGTGCATAGTCTTGCTTTTAAGTTTATTACAAAATCATTAAATAGAGCAGTACATCTACATCTTGTTATCATATATCTTTTATGTGTAGTGCTCTAAGAAACAATGAAGGCAATAATAGTGTTTTAAATGCACATTGGTTAAATGGATTTAACAACCAAGACAGCATGACTAAAAGACTTTTTGTTTACTTCAAAGCGTATCGCAGCACTACAACATGGCAATTCTATTACACTTTTTATCTGACCAGTGTATTTTTGACATATTATTTACTTAAATCAGTTGAGAAGGGGATTGTGGAATATTGCTACTGTGGCTTAGCAGCTAGACTGATTGTCAGAGTTTGATGTTTTGAGATCATGGCTCTGTAGAGATTACTTGTGCGTACACCCCATGACTCGAACTTCAAGCGTGTCTCCATTAAACTGAAAATTTTTTTAGAATCCCTTATAGTCCAGAACTGCTGCTCCCCCCCCCCCCAGAGAGTTCATTCAATTTGCTGGTTGGTAAACCTCTTTTCACAGTCTTTTGTTTGTTTGTTTGTTTATCACCAGGAGATCCTTTTAACACTTCAAAATCAAGAACATTCATCATAGAAGGTACATGGTACCCTCAGTGAGAGTCTTGACCTCCTGTCTCCGATTAGCATTTTATGGCTTTGATTTGTGATAGTTTGCCCTCTTTTCCTGATGTGAGAATCCTGACCATGCCCATAAAATGCTGCAGATTTCCAGCAATTCCTTATAGATCTGGTATGCCGTAGACTGATTGAATCCTTTGACTGTCCTGTCCATCTTGCAAGTGAAAGTTGGAGAAGGTCATTGCATCTTACTGACCCCTGATTAATATTATTATTTATTTTGAAGTTTATTTATCCAAGTTGTTGGATGTTTGCCATGCATTTACATTAAATCTTTTTTTTTTTATGTTTCTCATTCATTTTCCTTTAGAAATGCATTTTTGTGCAGGTGCTGAGCAGATAGGACCAGTTTTGGTCCTTTAATCAGTTATTAAAGACAAATACATTGTCACATATAAAGCCATAATTTAAAGCACTTCAACCTGCTTCAGTTTATACTATATTAGAGCCTTATGTTTGGATTTTAAAGGTATTTCTTTTTCTGCAAGATGATCGGCTTCAGTATAAAATCCTTTGCATCTCTGCATGTGAATATGTTATTAACGGAAATAAGCTCTCTCCTTTCTTTGCATGTGTTTGTGTTTGTGTGTTTTGCTTTGTCTCTTTTAATATTCTCTTTTTGTGTAATACTTCTTCAAGCAGTACTATTCAAATGTTCTTGTAAAAGACAAAAATTAAGATAAGCACAAGCTAAATGTAGATCTAAAGTACTCATTCAGAGATATGCTTAGATAACACTTTGTGTTCATATGTTAGTATAGTTTGGATTTATATTGTATATAATGTATAAACAGTGTATAAATATATACACACAGTATATAATTTGTATGTGTACGTATATGTTATTAAACAAGGCTTTATTTAACAACGTTTTCAGTTTTTGTATCTGGTTCTTTTCTCATAATAGTGTATGTTTGTGTAGATGCAAGGCTTAATTCTGAGTTGAAGTGTATTATAATAGCATGTAACAGAATGTGGACTGGACCATGGAATATTGCTCCTCTGCTAAATGTCAATGAAATGCAGCCTTGTGGGAACGTCACACACTCTAGCTGCACGCTCATTTATTTTATACCCACTGAAAAACTCAGTTACTGTAGATGCGTAACCTTCAGGAGCGATTTCAGTGCCTTGTCACTTTCATATAAAGAATATAAGATAAATAGCCTTTGCTTCTCTTAACCTTTCTCCAATCTACTTCCGCTCCACTTCCATTACTTTTCTCTTACATTCAGCCTTGGTTTTAATGACTTGGTGTATTACAGTCTCAGCATCTTTCACCCGACTGTATTTAAGTTCCTTACTAGTCCCCCTATGTGCGAGTCTGATGTCCAGACTCTGATTGTAAGTGTTTGATTGGCAGAGACGGTTCGAGCGATGACCCATGTGATTAACCAGGGAATGGCCATGTACTGGGGGACTTCTCGCTGGAGCTCCATGGAGATCATGGTGGGTGTGGAAGTGCAGTGAATTATTTTTCACACAAACCTCTGGTTTGTTTGCTTGGCTAATGGACAGAATTGTTAGTTTCTCATGTGTTACATTGGGGCTCATGAGCTTTTGCACCAGAGGAATATTTGTATAGTTTCTATACATGTTGACAGAAATATCTGCTTTTTGGCATGTTTGAACAATTTTAGTTATAGGAACGCCTTTTGGGAGCACTAGGTAAACCGGTTGCCATATTATTTAATGTATTGATGTATTGTAGATATACATGCCATTATATAATGAATATATATATCTTTTATATATATATATATATATATACACACACACATCATACCACAACTTGTAACATATCTTCTGCTGTCAAAATGGCTCTTTAATGACTGTTTTAATTTTGCTGTGTGTGCTGGTGTTCTCAGGAAGCGTATTCAGTGGCGAGGCAGTTTAACCTGATCCCTCCTGTCTGTGAGCAAGCTGAATATCACATGTTCCAGCGAGAGAAGGTGGAAGTACAGTTGCCTGAACTCTTCCACAAGATAGGTGTGTGTAGTGAGAACCCGGCTAACAGAGAACATGTCAAAGTTCTTGCAGTAAAGTTAGTAGAACCTTTTTGTAATGTTATATATCATATATCAAAGTTGTTCATAAAATGTTTTAAAAATGTTACAGAATGAAAAAATTAACATTATGATTAACATTCCTATAACCAACCAATAATGTTAATACAATGTCTAAAAAAACGGGATGTTTTTATTGTTTCTAGAACATTTAAAATAACATTTTTAATTAAAAAATGTTCTTACAACCTAAAATTGTTAGCTGGGGAGGGGATTACAGACTTAAACAATAAACACCTTAATAAAAAAAACATAACAAATCAAAAACCTTCATTATAGAAAACAAACATGCCATTTTTACTCACTGGGAACACATTAAATTTGTTGAATAAGAATTCGCAAAATTAAATCAAAGCTCAGTGAAATGGGATGATTGAAAGGTGATACTGGTGTGTCCGCAGGTGTGGGTGCCATGACCTGGTCTCCTCTGGCCTGTGGGATCATCTCAGGGAAGTATGACAGTGGTGTGCCCCCATACTCCAGAGCCTCTCTGAAGGTATTTCTCCATCTCCGTCCAAAGAATTAGTTGTTTCCTGGAGCTCTGAGTACTTTCATATAAACATACCACAAGAAATAGGAGAAATTAAATACAAAGAATTACTTAAAGAATTTAGGTATTATACATCAAGATAAGTAATATACAACAAGGTAATAGGAAGGTAATGTATAAGCAAGCTAGAGTTGTGTACAGTTGTGCAGTTGTCTATGTCACGTCCTATAACTGTCTGGTAAGCCTGTACAACAGAAGTACAATCATTGACCTAACCAGCTGACCCCACTCAGCATACTGTCCTCTCAGCAGCCCCTCATAAAACATGTTACCGCGCCTATGTGTGCGAATGTGATCCATTCCATCGTTACTTCACAAACACAAATAATGTCCCTCCGGCTGTTCCTGTGATCCAGTGGCCCGGTGGTGCGAGGCTCTCTGAGCAGGTGTGCTGTGTGTTTGAAACAGGGCTACCAGTGGTTGAAGGACAAGATCCTGAGTGAGGAAGGCCGCCGTCAGCAGGCGAAGCTGAAAGAGTTGCAGGCCATTGCGGAGCGGCTGGGCTGCACGCTGCCCCAGCTGGCCATTGGTAATACTGCCCGGGCTCTGCCGCTCTCTCTTTTTCTGTCTGTCTGTCTGTTTGCCTGCCTGGAGCTCAGAGCAGGCTGTCTCCTGCTTCTGTCGCGCATCGTCTTGTCATTTGTAAAGTCTGGTGCTGAACAGTATTGTGTCTGTTTACATGTTTTATGGAGTGTAGGATTCTTTTTCCTGAAACAACATTTGTGTCAACAAAACAGCCATAGTGCCAGGCTCAGAAATGTCATTTGGTCAAGAGCAACTGCATGAATGTAAACGTTTGCCACATAATGAAAACATCAACAGAATACAGGCCACATGCGTTTTGATACAAAGCCATACCCTGTCATATTTTCAACACAGCACAGATGGCTGCGTAGCCATTTAGAGCTCGCTCATGGTTAATGACATCACAGATTTTACGGGTATTTTGGTACTGAACGGAACGTTATCTGTAAAAAGATAGAATGCTGTGAGAATGGCAAATTTGTGTGTTTTGCAGTAAAGTCATTCTGGTAATTTACCAGGATTACTTTGTGAAAGAGGCTTTAGTGTCAACACTTTATGCCTAAGGACCATTGACTGAAAGTCTGAGGCAAATGGCGCACAAAATTGGAACCAGTGCAGGAGGTTCAAAGTCGTCATCTGATTGAATTCTACAGAATTTCCTGGCGATGTGAATGTTGCATTGTTTAACGACACTACTGGAAACATGATGCTGAACAAAACAAATTGTGATTGGTTGCTTTAGATGCGAGTCAGTCTTTTGAATAGTCCTTGGCCAATTGGCTATGTAGTACAGACCTTGTGCCATTAGTCTGAAGATCTGGATATGTGATACTACCCTAACCCAATACATAATATCAGGGCTTGTTAATTGAAGGAAAAATAGCATAAAGAATGGAAACATTTCAGATTTGGTTGTCTGGAATTACATGTACAGTATACTGTAGGCTGTTTGAATAGCACAAATAGCACTAATATCTCCATAGCTTACGGTTTTGTTGCTTGTATTCCACACGTATCAGCCAGCCTTGACACAACAGTCCAGCTACAGCTTTTAATTATACAGTACATAGCCTTTTTGTAATAGAGTGGTGAAGGTCAGGGGAACAGCAGATGTGTTGTGGGTTCAGTGGGTTAGCAGTGACTGATTGCTGTAGACATTAAACTGGGGAACTCTGTGTTATCCGTTAAGTTTTGAATGTGCTCATTTTTGTGATGTGAAAGCTTTGAATGTGATGTGCCTACATAAACTTGAATATATATAATGGAGTCTTATATATATTACATATATAGAAAAAAAATGTGTATATCACATACGGTACCACATTTTCCAGTCACATTAACAGATCTTAAAATGGTATCTCTCATTAGCCTGGTGTCTGAGGAATGAGGGGGTAAGCTGTGTGCTGCTGGGGGCCTCCAGCACTGATCAACTGATGGAGAACATAGGAGCCATTCAGGTGCGTGAAATACCAGAGATGTGGGCAAATCACAGATGGCACAAGAAAATGTTTTAACTGTGAAAATAAAATCATTTTAAAGAAGTTAACTACTACAGCTTTTCAAAGATTCAAATGATTGAGTTTTGAGATTACATCTAAAAAGACAAACAGTGTAATATAAATGCAAATATAATTTCATAGTTCTGCTGGATTTTAAAGCATAAACAAGTCTATATATAGTCATTTTAAAAACATTTTCACAATTTTTGTTTAGGAAAAGGGAGAGTTCACAATAGAACCTTCTATTCTTTATAAATAAAAATACATATGGCTTTTCAGTTCAATATAAAACATGGAAATTGTACATTCTGAAAAGTTACATTAAAAAATGTAACAAAAACATTAAAGCTTCAATGGAATACTCTTTCAGATTCTTCCAAAATTATCGTCATCAATAATACACGAGGTGGACAGTATCCTAGGCAACAAGCCCTACAGTAAAAAGGACTACAGGTCCTAATAGGAAAGTCAGTGACTGTGTCCTGCGACCTGCTTCTTACTCAGAGCTTTGACTGAATAAAACATTGCAGCACGGGACCAGCACCGTCAAGGGTCCCGCAGGCAACGCCAACCTGCACAATACATGGAGCCTGCCGATATTAGCCTGAGAAGAGGCACAAAAGCGCACGGGCAGAACGGAAGCATGCTCACGAACAAACCAGCTAGTCCGGCTAAGTCATCAGAACAACGCTCCAATCACTAAAAAGAAACCACCGCAATCCAACGCACTCGCTCGCTTCATCCCCTCATAGTAAACACTACAGAAGTGCATTATTAGGGTTCCAGCGTTTGTACTTATTCTATAAATGCATGAGATCCACTGGAAAGTGCACGTGCTTTTTCTTTTTTGGATAACGGTACATTTGCATAAGCTAACGGGCAATCTTAAACAATCTCCCTAACGGTACCGACAAACACAGCAAGTCATGCGACTGGATCAAAATGGTTTAAAAAAGCATCATATGTCATTCATATCTGTCATTTACACTAGTTTTATATGGAAAACATGCTGTATTGTTAGCTAACATATAGTGCTAGTTTATAAGATCTTGTTTATATGACCAGCTATAGCTACTTTATGGGTCTAAACGCGGAGAAAATCGCTGAAGAGTTAAACGGACTGTTGTATTTGGGTTGTCAGAAACATGCTGTCTAAAACAGGCCTTTACAAACGTGCAGTATCGGAAAGTGTTCATAAACCCATAGGTTGTACCCCGTTTAACTTGTTAAACCCTAATTTTGTGTGTAGTATTTGGGAAGTGTACAGCTGACAGCTTGATGTGAAACCAAAGAAGAATTATCTGTCATTTGCCTTGCTGTTTTCATCAAAGTTAAACAGACAGGTTTGAAATAAATATAATGTAAGATCAAGTGACGATCTATTGTTTAAAATGTGACGCTCTATTGTTTAAAATGTGACGCTATAGTTGTCTTGTGTCAGCTGTACTGAGTTTGATTGTCTTAATGTTTGATTGTCTCTGTTTAAAGTGTTTTATGTGTGTGGAAGTCTGTTTATTTGTTTTCTCGTAGACGTTAAGCGATCGGAATCATTTTTAGTGCACTGGATTGTTTTTTATGTCTGTCATGGCAACAAGGGTCATTTGCTTTGATTTAATACATTTAATTTATGCCACATTTCTTTCAGTTCAGTATTTTTTCGTCTCTGTAGTGTAGAATGCAGTCGTAATTTGTTATGCAGTTGGCCAATGGCTCCCTGTACAAGATGCTGTTTAAACACATTGTGTTCAAGAATACAGTACTTAAATACAGTCATAAAGTACCACCCTGTTAATGAGACATTGCTACTTTTAAATAGAGCCTTGAAACAAACAGGCCTATAAAGTAATGATTGCTTTTAATTAATTAGATTCAATAAATATTTTATTAAATAATACTCATTCAATCAAAACAGTGGATCTTTGTAGAAGTTATTGCACCGTGTGAGGTTAATACGCATGTGTTTTTATGTTTCTATAAAAGATAATTCCAGTAGATGTCTCTATTGAACTTGTAAATCATATTTTACTCAGACATGCGTAATGTGTATTTTAAAACTGATAAGCCAATGAGTAAAACAGTATTAATTTGTCTGCACATTACTAGATTTATATGCCTTATTCAGTAATTATGCTAAATAATCAGTGCTGACAAGCCTTTATTTAGCATGTTTCATCTGTACCAACAGAATCATTAGTATATGCATCATGGCATTTTAAAGCCAGCAGTGGTGGATGGTGATTATAAAGCTGATAAGAGCAACAGAATAGAGGCTTTATAAAATCTGTCATTTGTATGTTATCATCATAATGACTGATGTTCATTATATATTCTCATAGTGACTTGAGATTCAATTCTAAAATGATTATACATTGTGTCATTAAATATTACAACGTTGTCAAGACAGTTTGAATTATTCGGACACAATCCAAAATTAATTAACCTTTTACTCAATTTTGGTGTTGATAAACATTTCTAAAGATTTCCCAACATGTATTGCACGAATAGATAATTATATTTAAATGATGGCCTGATAAATTAGTTGCTAATAATAGTTATAAACAGTTTTGGCTGTGTACATAGTGTTAGCCATGTTCCCATGAAGGTTTTGATTGCTGATTTAACTACGTTGTGTTAAGAGAAAGTGCTCACATTTCAAAAGGCTTTTTAAAGTATCATTTTAACCAAAGACCAAAGCTGGGTAACACAAGATTTGATGGTGGAAGTGGCAGGTAGTGCTTAATTTGGTTATTGTAAAAGCTATGTCCCTATATTTGTTTCTACATCAAATCTGGATGTCTACATCTTTCAGTCTTGTGAGATTTTAGTTGTATGTTTGTATCTTGTGATGGGGCTTGTTTGCTCTTCTCAGGTAGCCATAGCTATGTTGTTATCAGTAATTACTGCAGATGTTCTTAAAACTGGCATCTGCACCACGTTCTACTTTATTACTGTGAAAGACGGGCCTCATTGAAAGAGAAGCTGATGTGTGTACAGTGTAAAGGGTTTTAAACAGCCTGATATTTAACAGCTTGTCCTATAGGGATAAACGCCATTGTAATAATTACCCAAGTTAAATAATTTGCTCTTAAATAAATGAAAATAGGAGTAACTATATGTACATGGAATAATCATTTAAAAATTATGTTTAAGTTGATTTGATAAGAACAGATTTTTTGGTATAACCGTTTATTCTGACAGTTCTGTTATATTGACCGTTACTGTTATGCATAATGTTATGGTTTATGTATATATGTAGGTACAGAAATAATGCAGAGTTCTGTAGATATATAAAGGAATGGTTTGATAATATGTATATAACCTGATTCTATATATACTATACTCGTTTTATTTACTATTGTCACATTTGCCTTCATTATTTTTTCATTGACAACGACTGCTTCTGACATTGCTTGAAGAAAAATATGTACAGCTTCAAACCTATGAACTGAAAATAAATTATTCTAAAATTCTTTATTCTTTGTCTTATGTATAAAAGTCAAAAGGGGGATAATAAAAGGGGGATAATACAGTTTTTGGTTACAGTTGTGTCCAAAAATGTAAAACATACAATATACCTTGAAATAACACTGTTAAACTGTATGAATAATAGCTGCGTGAAAATGCATTTTTTTAAAAAAAGTACATTTCTTAGTAATACAGGATGCGCTATTACCCTCAAATCATATAAAAACAATTTTGTGCTGGAAAACAAAAACAAACACGCATGCGAGAATTAATGCAATTTTGTAAAAATGTTGAAAGTTGAAATATTGACATATGAGACAGTTCTTATTGTGCAAACTGCAAAATAAGGCAAACGTGATTTTTCTTTAGAATGTACAAAGAATGTCATGGCCAAGATGTCAGTAATTCTTCAACTGCAAGAAGTAAACATTTTTTTTTAATTCTATGCTTATGTCAGAAAAACAACCATAAAAAACATTAAAAATGGCCGTGTTGCTCATGATATGTTTTCTGTGATAAAACCTGACAGCACAAAGCAGAGCTTTAGATTTCTTCTACAAAGTGCTAATGTATCTGCAGTAATATTGAAATATACATTCCCTTTGAGGCAGACCAACATTTACAAATATCAACTACACAATGTATAGTTGTGTGGACATGGTAGTGTACAAAAATAAACATGTAGCAAAACAGTTCAGTATATCAGCAATTTCAGTGATTATATACTTTACAGTACTCTTGTTTTACCAGAAAAACATTCATATACATAGACAGAAAATCCCAAGGGTTTAAAATGGCACAAGGGTGAGTAAATGACAACAAAGGTTTTATCTTGAGGTAAACTATTCCTATAAGGCCACAGGAGGCTGGAATTTTAGTAACGTATTAGTAACCATTTAGGAATTACTCCAGAATCAAAGTCCTTCTCTAGAGACATTCAGCTGTTAGTGAAGTGAAGCAGGACCTTGATTGACTGCTTGTGTTTGACTTGAGTTAGAACTAAACTTAACAGGAAGCTGGATCACCCTGAGCAGGCCTGACGCTTAAAACACTTTCAAAAAAACAGTTTTATATCCCCATCCAGGAGGAGCTTCTATATAATAACACATTTCCCCTTCATGTTGGCTTTGATGTCAACTTGTCCATTGGAATATTTATTGTCAAAATATTGGAAGTTCTTGCAAATCCATCTCTGTTGCCACACGAGTTTGTCCTTAAGTCATGATGATCGTTTGTACACTGTAGTGTTCAAAGATTGAAAAGCAATAAAAAAGGCTAAAATTTTAGCCAAAAGTCTACTCACAAATTCAAACCCAGTTAGTTTACAGTCAGTAACGGTCTCCATCTGTTGTATCAACAGTTTATGAACTGGGTATGAAGCTGTAAGATTACTACACTGATAAGATGATGATCCTTCCTTTTGTTACTGTTGGTACTCTATCTAGACGTGAGCCCTGCAGTGACAGAGATATAAGAGTGTTATTGTTTAAAATCACTGTGAAATATGCAGACGTTATTGGAAATTACCAGAAATAAAATGACCTTCTTGGCAGCTCGGTCCTACCCAACCATTCAGACAGGTGCAGCGGCCGTTGCGTGGATTACATTGACCTCCATTGTGGCACTCGCATCTCTCCAAGCAATCAGGGCCAAACCGATTTACTCCACAGTCTGTGAATTCAAAAAGAAAGATCGGACTGAATGACTAAAGCAGAAATTTCAGGTGCAGTGGAAGCAGAAGCAACTAAATAATCACCTATATCACAGCGAGATCCCATCTTCCCTGGTGCACACAAACACCTGCCAGTGAGGGGATCACATGGTGAATCTGTGTCGCAGTCACAGGTGTGAACACAATTAGACCCGAATCTTCCCGGCTCACACTCTGAAATAAGAACAGCAACACCTGAGCAACCTGACAACACCAGCAACAGCTGAAAACATCACACGAGGCTGTTCTGCACCTTTCTCACAGCGGATTCCCTGGTAACCTGGAGGGCAGATGCAGCGACCACTGCTTGGGTCGCATGGTGCGTTGCCACGGCAATCACAAAGAAGCTGGCAGTGATGCCCATGAAACCCCGGAGGGCATGCTGAAGAAAACAACATGTATGAATAAGTACAGTGACTTATACTGACTACTGACTACAGAAGACTGCTGTTTACTCACCATGTTCACAGAGATGACCGTAGTATCCAGGAAGACATTGACACTCCCCGGTAACTCTGTCACAGGTGGCATCATTTTGACAGTCACACACTTTCTGGCAGCCAGCTCCATACCTGCCTTTGGCACACTCTGAACACAACAATACATTTAACTCAATAATGCATCAGAATCTGACGCTGTACCGAAGAGGTTTTATAATTAAAAGATAGAATACAGTGTTTCAAAGTGAAGAATCCAAATGTTTGGCAACTAGTTACACTATATACCTTGATCTGTGAATGTTGTTTGACCTTGTAAGTAGTGTGTTCTGTTTTAAATACCGAAAATAAACAGTCTGATAACCTTCTACGTTAAAGGAACAGCGCACCCAAAAATGAAAATTGTATTAACTGGCAGTATGACTTATAAGATATGCTTATGGTTTATGGAATATGGAAACTAATTTGGATCACTTATAACTGTTTTTTTTTGTTGGTGTTTTTAGTAATTTTTTGAGTTTGTCAGTGCTAGTCTCCATTCATTTTCATTGCTTGGAAAAAAACTTATATCTACTTTTGTGTTACGCAGGGTCAGTAAATGACCTCAGCAGAATAGTAATTTTGGTTTGAACTGTTTCTTTAAGTATGCATAATGAGCTCACCTCTCTCACAGCTGTCACCTGTCCAGCCCAGCCCACAGGTGCAATTCCCTGTGACTGCATCACACACTCCTCCATTACTGCAGTTACAGCGCTGAGCACAGTCCTCTCCAAACCAACCCTTAGCACAGCCTGACACACACAAACAGTTTGTTTTTTCTGTATTAGTGAAATAGACTGATTTCAAACCAGGCTACTGATATTTTCTATCTCTTATTGCTCACAAAAATCTGTTAACGGGTGAGGAGCACAGTTTTTGTTACTATTTTAATTGGAACATTTTTAAACACAGCACTCACAGCTAAACCTGAAAACATACATATATTCATTGCACGTATATTCAATCAAATCACAAAGCAAACTTCACATCTACCAAACATTTTGCTGTCCTACCACTTTCACATTAAGCATAAGTGCTGACCTTTCCCACAGTCTTCCCCTCTCTGGCCAGCTCTGCACACACATCTGCCTGTGACTGGATCACTCCTGGCCCCTTCTCCACATAATGCTACCCGTGCACAGTCTTGACCATAATGCCCTGCTGGACAAGCTTCAGAGAGACAACCAGGTAGTAATTACACTTGCTCATCTTTCTTAAACCATCTTCAAATGACAATATTTAATATAGAACAATGACTAAAGAACGTCTAACTAATATTATATTATATATACCATGCACTGTATTATATATACTAACTAATATTGCAGTTTGGTCCTATGTATCCTGGTGGGCAGTTACAGGTGCCGGTGGTGGTCTCGCACGCGCCATTATTCAGACATTGGCACTTCCTTTCGCAATTAGGACCGTAGTGCCCTGCCTCACACTCTACACAAATTAAAGCAAAGCATCATGGGTAAGCCATGCTTCATGCAGGATTGTAATGTGTTTTTACACTATCAGTAGTTAAAATTATATATTAAAGCTGCAATCCATAACTTTGTCCAGTAAAAAATGAACAAAAATAAAGTAACCTGCATTTTTATGTTTCAAACAGAGATTAGCAGTAGGAAGTGAAAGTTACGGATTGCAGCTTGCAAATAGACACGCTGTAGAAATGCCGGCAAACGGAGACGTGCAATTAAAGTTCTGTACTTTTTCTATGTATGAACTGTAAGATTAAGAGGCAAGACAATTATAAAGAGCCCACCTGCATCACAGTTGCTACCATGGTAACCCGGGGCACAGTAGCACATACCAGTAACCGGGTGACAGAGCTGATTAACCTGTGAGCACTGACACACCTGATTACAGTTCAGTCCAAATGTGCCTGGATGACACCCTGCGGAGCAGAGGATCTATTAAAACCTTTCCCTTTAAACCTTTCTCTGCTGATGTCATCACATGGATTACAAAACTTTTGTTTTTCCCTGTAATGAAATGAAGAATGAAGGCTCACTCTGCTCGCAGCCGTTGCCGGTGAAGCCCGGTGGGCAGCCGCACTCCCCAGTCACATGGTTACAGGAAGTGCCACGAGGACAGCGACAGCGCTGAGAGCATCGCCTCCCATACCAGCCAGGTAAACAGACTGGAAGAGTACAAATGAGTTACACTGTATATGCCAGCAGGGGGCAGTGTAACAAAAAAAAAACATGTTGGCTGACAAAACCACTGAAGAAGTAAAATTAGGATATCAATGGAGATATATGAGCAGTTTTCCCAGTCGTTTCCCAGTTCTTTAGTAAATAGTGTTTTATCCAGTGCAGAGAATTACTTCTCTCGCAGTGTGGTCCTCTCCAGCCTGCTGGACACATGCAGCTGCCAGTGATGTGGTGACATGGTGCATTACGGTCACACCTGCATTTCTCCTTACAACCTGAGCCGTAAAAACCCGCCTCACAGGCTGATCAAAAACACACAACGAAATGTAAGTGTATAGTATTATTTTATGAATACATCTCTGTGACCTGTTTTTAAAACAGATATTGTGATGAGATCAGAGTGAAGAACATGGAGGTTTTTCTTTACCCCTCTCGCACCGAGGGCCCATCCAGCCAGCTGGACACGAGCACCTGCCGCTCTGTCGTTCACACACACCATCATTCTCACATCCACACTTGTGTTGACAGTCAATGCCAAAGTGTCCCGGAGCACATTCTGAATACAAAACACAAACATACATTAGATTACACATAACAGAAATAATGTAAAAGTGTAATCTGATTAAAACAGTGTGTCATCAAAACTGTTATAATTTATATTACAGTATGTACATTACTGTAAATGTTCCTACTCCATGTGTAAGTAATAGAGAATGTCTGGTCTCTATCTCACCCAGTTCACAAGCAACTCCAGTCCAGCCACTCGGACACGTGCAGTGCCCATTGACTCGGTCACATGACCCTCCATTCTGACACAGGCAGTGCTGGTGGCAGCCAATGCCATAAAAGCCAGCTGGGCATTCTGGGAAGAAAAGAACAGTGAATGTTCACATTTCTTACCTTACATGTCATACAATAAAATTAACCTCCTTGATCGTAAGCTTTATGCCTAAGCTTTTTAATAGCCAGTGGGACAGGGAATAGAATCAGTACATGACCCATGCTGGATTCGAAACCCCTGTCATGGGACAACAGTTAAATACACCACCTAGTTGACAGCTGAGTCCTCTCCAGCCAGCTGCACACACACATTGGCCATCAGCAGGATCACAGGTGGCATTATTGTGGCAGTTACAGGTCAGATTGCAGTCAGGACCATATGTGCCATCCTCACATGCTGTGACAAGAAGGATATAGACACAGACAAATATAGTTTAAAAAAGCCATATTTGTATTTACAGATGCAGTAAGCACATTCTTAAAAACACAGTTGATATTTGAAATCAACACTTAAATACACTCCTCTCTTCATTGCTTCCCTCATAATAATAAACACACCATGCAATGACCACACAGGCAACGACTAAAAGCTGCTGATTGGCTGTGAGGGTATGATGATGTTGTGATCGGGATCCTTTGATTGGTCCTTCATTTTCTCTCCACAGCCAGGTTTATGTGCAAACACCATATTTATTTCCCAGCATGCACACGGAACAGACATCTAGCAAATGTTTACAAAATTGTTTGTTCGGATGTTAATTTTAATTTTCAGCGGAATTGCAAAGAAATTGCTAACTGCAACTAACTGTATACAAACTACAATGCTAACTGAAACACCACCGGGTTTATACATCAAAGGCAGATCTTTAGCTCTGTTCGACTAAGGCATTCACAAAACTTCGGTTTTATTATTTTGTTTCAGCCTTACACAAGACAGAGAGGGAGTGCTTTGAACATGCATCCTGTTACATTTTATTGTCATGGGCTAGGAGTACATGCAGTTGACTCACTGTTGTTGCAGAGGGGCCCGACCCAGCCAGATGGACACTGGCAGTCTCCGGTCATGGTGTGACAACGACCGCCATTTAAACACTGACACTTCTGCTGGCACTCCAGGCCATGAAAACCCTCAGGACAGGCTGTGCATATACACACATACACACAGGTTACTTTATATAGGAGTGTATGAAGATTGTTATATCATTATAGAGTTATATAGCTATAGTCATATGCTCCCAAACAACCCGCCCTCCCTACGTTTTTCACAGTACGTTCCAGTCCAGCCTGGTAAACAAGTACAAGCTCCTCCCACATGCTCACAAGCCGCACCGTTCTCACACTGGCATCTGTGGCGACAGCCCTGGCCGAAGAAGCCCTCAGGACACTCTTGACAGCACAAACAAAACAACTTCAGTATGTGGAAATACTACAATTAGTTCCTGTAGGAAAAACACCAAGCTTGTTGTTGAAGTGATACATACTCTGTTCACAGCGCGGTCCTGTGTAACCCGCCTCACAGAGGCACTGACCAGTCACAGGGTCGCAACTTCCCTCACTGCTCCTGCAGTCACACAGGTTGGCACAGTTCGGCCCCCAGCGTCCCGCCTCACACGCTGCCACGGAACATACATGCCCCATTACATCAAATAATGAATCCCCACTCCACCACTGTGACCTGACCACACTATTACGTGTACTGGATAGACAGTGTTGTAAGTAAAGAATAAAGACCAGATTTCTGAAAGCAGTCAGCTCATTTACATCACGTTTTTCTGGCAGGTGTTTGTAGTGTGTCCACTGGAGGGAAGATTGTAGGTTTTATGTGAGGAAACCTGATGCACAATGCTTACAAAGGTACAAAGGTAATTACAAAGGTAATCACAATGGAATTGATCCTGAATGTTTTTTTTACACTTACCGGCCATTTTTATTCTTGTTTAAAGTATAAACCTTACAACATTTTGTTAAAATGGCTCTTTAAACAAGAAAAACAACACTGAGTGTGCTTAAAAAACATTGCGATTTTAGCTTTATTTTAGCTCCATTTCATGTGAGCTCAAAATCACACGCCAGCCGGCACTGGGTGAGGCGCAAAAGTCTGTGCCAAACACAGTAAAGCCTAAACAAGGGGAAGAATGAACCTGAGTGCAGGAAGGCCTGAAACTCTTATTATATAAGGCATGAAGAGGCAAGACTGGATGAGATCAGTAAAGGTCAGCTGGTCCTCCAGGATAGCTAGGGATTATTTGACACTGGGAGAACTGTACAAGGCTAATCTTGTAAAGCTGAGCGTGAGGTGATGGGTGACTACCCCACATCAGACTGTCTGACACCCTGCCTGAGATCACAGAGGTGGAGACAGACAGACAGACAGTCTTGAAGAGTGAAGATCTGGTCACGGGACATGTATGCATGCAGTGGATGTTAGAAGTGGCTGATGCAAGTCATGAAGTGATAGACAATGGAGGTATAGAATGTTGATCAATCATGATCAATGAATGGCTGTCACATATTAAAATGAAGGTAAGCTTTCTTTCACTGTAGGTCCAAGCAAAATAACAGAATGTGAGACATCAGTGTGGTTCATAGGGGGTTTTACCTTTCCCACAGTTGGGGCCTGTCCAACCATCGTTACACACACACAGACCTGTCACATGGTGGCAATGGCCGTTGTTCTCACAGGAGCAGTGCAACTGACAGCTGGGGCCAAAGTGCCCAGCTGGGCAGACTAAAAGAAATAAAACAATATTTGTTTTATTTGTGAGTTATAAGCAATATAAGCAGTCCTAGAACTTCTCCCACTAAATTAGACACGCCTCCTTTACCCAAAACCACACCCTCCAAATACAAGCGCGCTTGCAGATGTTTGGAGACAGCATTACCTCGATTAGACAGCTAGAAAAAGTCAAATAAAAATGCCTCAAAAAATGCAGTAACATTTTTTGTTGTTTACAGATTTTATAGCTGTCACAGAGACATCTATTTGAGTAATATCTGACCGGCAATAGTTTAGTGTGACACAAAATCCCAAACATGAGACAGTTTGTTTGATATAGAACAGGGGTCTGATGAAGAATTAGGATAAGCAAAATTAAAGATCGAGATTAAGATTAAAAATAACAGCAGAACTCACCATTCTCACAGAAATTTCCCCTGTATCCCGGGAGACAAACACAGGTCCCATTTTGTCTGTCACACACCCCTCCATTGTCACATGCGGGGCACAGCTCTGTACATCCCCGCCCCCAACGACCCTCTTCACAGTCTGAAAATGAACTTTACCATTATACTAGATGGCAAAGTTACTCATTAATGTATTTCTCAAAACTTAAACTTTACCTTTACATGATGCCACTGTATTAAACTAAACTGCATTTGGACAAAAATCCTTTAGTAATAGGAGTCAATCACACTGTACCTCATATAAACACACACACACACATTTCTCACTCAGCTGGAATCTGAGACTGTTCATTAACAGCTAATATTCCTCTCTTGCTCATTAACGGTCCCTATGGCGCAGCTTGGCTCCTGTTTTTCCACACTGCGCTGAATCTTGTTATGTTCTTGTGTTTTCTCAAAAAACTCCTGTAATCGAATGGCCCACGAGGAGAGATCTATTACCACTTTTAGTCTGTGATTTTTGGCTCAGCAAACTGTGACTAATAATAGACCTCCACAGCAATCTTGCCATTCTAAAGTACATCATCCACTCCAAAACAGAGCAGAACGAAAAGCCATTAATGGCAAAACAATTTTCAGCTCTCTCCTAAACATGGAAGCGCTGGGAGAGAAAGCTGAGGTCAGCTTGTTTAACATGGTTCAAAGAAATGTGGCATGTAAGTGGTGATTCCAGATAAATTTGGATTAATTGAACAGGATAGTTCACTTGCATACGCACTGCTTACCTTTCTCACAGTGTTCTCCTGTCCGCCCGGCGGGACACTGGCATTGTCCGGTTACTGAGTCACATGGGGCTCCATTACAATTACAGGACTGTAAGCATCCAACGCCATACTGTCCCACAAGACACTCTGTCAACGTTAGTTAAACACACTTTGTTACAGAATGTCAATACCTTTTCAGTCCTGCTACAAAAATAAACCTGTGTGTAGTTTAGAGCAGTGCTTCACAAACTGGTTTTAAAGTGAACTGAAAATGGCATTTGTCAGATATGGTAACCCATACCCCAAATGTGACCTCTGCATTTAACCCATCACTGAACACACACTGCAAGTCGTGGGTAGCACTGCTGCGCCCAGGGAGCAATCGGGGGTCAGGTGCCTTGCTCAAGGGCACTTCATTTGCTACCTGCTGGCACTGGAATCGAACCAGAAATCTTCTGATTACAAACCCGACTCACTAATAAGTAAGCCACAATTGTTTTGCTTCAGTTGGTGCTTCAACATGGCCAAAATTGTTTATTCCAAAATAAGCAAAAAGTTCCTTGGAACATTGAAAATGTATTAACATAATGGTTTTCGAGGATGAAAGCATGTCATAAATAATTTTTATTAAGTGACAGATATGCCAAAATATTGCACCAAATTTTTTTTAAGTGTTTTCTACTTTTTAAAATTTTTAACTAACACAATTCGTTAAGCAGGAGTTGAGACTTTCCAGATTATGGCTACTGCTGTTATTGATACACATTGGCAGTGCTCTATAGCTGGAATGCAGCAGGGCCAAAAAGCACCAAAGAATTGGAAGAACACCTCTGATGGATGACCTGGAGGTTCTGCTCTAATAGTTCCAGAACAGTGAGGTGGAGATCGGAGATCTCAACAGACATCTCAGAAGCTTTCTGTGCTCTATCTATGCTTCTGGTCTCACACCGTCCCCAATAATGAATGGAAAGGTCAGAAACTAAAGGAAACCACAGAGGCAACGAATGAAATGTAGAGACATGCCAAAGTGACTCCCTACACTGCCTGCTGTTCCTAATTGATGGCAGATGCAGCACTCTGATCATTTAATGACTTCCATCTTGTGATGTTTGACTGCCAGCTTGGTGTTTCTGTAGAAATATTCCGGATATTTCCGTACCCCCTGCCAAGTATAGTGGAATCAGGCATGAGGGCTGCTCGGTATCTGAGCTGCTGTACTGTTTCAGAACAGCAAGTTTTATTTCAAACCAATACTCATAAATCAACATCTGTTCATATTATTGAAATAATCCTACTCATAAATCATTAATAAATTAGTCTGCAGGTTTCAGGAGGGCCACTGTTGGTTTTGTACTATTTTGTATGAAGGGGCCATTTTATATACGTTTAGCATTTTATTCACTTACGACGTTAACGTCTTCGTTTCGTTTTTTATGCCCATTATCTTAACTTCTCTGTTCCTCAGTATTAAACAGACTGCTTTTGCTTCTGTACCTAAACGACATTTAAGATTTATATGTACATGTTTTGATTGGCTAATCTGGCGTAACATTGTAGTTTACACTGTGTTTATTTTAACAGGCTAAGTTGCATTAAATGAATTTTCAACAAGCCAGAAGATAAAGGAATTTCCATCATGTTTTCTAGTGTTTGGCAGCTGTGTATGACCTGAGCTCTTTAGTTTATTCATACTGTTAGCCATTGTGATCTACACGGACTCACAAAAAAACAATGGTAGTAAATCAACTTTTATGGAATCTCTTAAAAAAGTGTCACTGCATTCCAGCGAAAACATCCCCTTAACTCACTTTGCTCACAGTTCTCTCCATGCAGACCAGCTGGGCACAGACGCTGGCACTGCCCACTCATGTGATGACAGGACACTCCTGCTGGACACTGGCATTTCAACTTACATCCTGGCCCGAAGTAACCAGCATCACACTCTAAAAGGCAAAAAACAACAGAAGGATAAAACAAATGTTTAGCTTTGTCCCTTTAAACGTAGGATAGCCAATTTTGGAGAGGTTAGCAAGAGGTTAGCCTTAAAAGCACCCACCCTCCATTCAAACCACTCCCCAAAGCCATGCCTCTTTCAAAAGATTGCGGACGTATACTTTCAACCAACAAAAAATGTTTCTGGAAAAAATCGCCTACCCTACCTTTACCTCTGCATTGCAGATCCAATTATTAAACAGTCTGGTGATCGGTTTGTATTCCACTGACCTTGGTCGCAGGTCTTTCCCTGGTAGCCAGGTTTGCATACGCAGGTTCCATGGCGTCGGTGGCACTCGAGTGTGTTTTGCTGCACACACTGACATTCCGCTGAGCAGCCGGATCCATACGACCACTTGGGACAAGCTGGAGAAACCATTTAACAGTGAAGACAATTGTCAGATTATTAAAAGGTAACATGAGTTACCCAAATAGAACATGTTCCTGGATCAACATCCTTTTGGTCCTGAAGCAATAAATGAATCAACGTTTTGAGTGCTGATCCAACGTGTTTCCATAAACATTATACTGGGGTAAATCACATTGTGTGTGTATCTAATAACATTGTGTGGCTTTACTGTTGTGGTCTGAACTTACGTAGGTGACAGAACCTGCCATACAGTCCTGGATCACACAAACAGGCTCCATACGTGCGGTGACATCGTCCATTATTAGCACAGTTGCACTTTTTGTTGCAATGCTTTCCATACAGTCCCTTTGGACAGCCTGAAGAACACAAAGTGAAAACAGCATAAATCTAAGATGTATAATCAACTCATTTTGTATATAAAAGAACCAATGGGATGTTGCTTAAAGGATTGTTCATCCAAAAACAGATTTTTTTTCATCAATTACTCACCCTCACGTCACTTCAAACCTATATGACTCTTTCTCTTCTGTGGAACACAAAAGAAGATATTTTCAAAAATGTCTTCATTGTGTCCATACAATAGAAGTCAATAGGTGCCACTGTTTGTACTAACGTACTTCAAATTATCTTTCCTCAGAAGCAAAAAGTCATACAGGTTTGGAATGACATGAAGGTGAGTAAATAAAGAAACAATTTTCATTTTTGGGTGAACTATCCCTTTAATTTTATGTTCCAGTTCTGCAGTCATTCACCATCCTGGCATAGGTCTCCACTGACTCCAGGCGGGCAGCGGCATTTTCCACTCACCGGGTCGCAGGTTCCACCATTTTTGCACTTACAAGAGAAGGAACAATCTCTGCCAAATGTTCCCTCGGGACAAGCTGAAATAATCAATGTAAGTTTCATTCACAGTAATTAGGAGAACTATATGTGTCATTCCTGCATCTCAGTGAACATACTCTGGTTACAGGCGATCGCTGTCCAACCATCAGGGCAGTCGCAACCATTTCTCTCCATGTTACACAGTCCTCCATTGGAACAGTCGTCACATGTCAGGCTGCAGTCGTGACCAAACGTTCCATTCAGGCACACTGAGAGGAATACACATAGCATTAACTGTTAGAATATCACAGTTCTGTTGGTAGGCTATGACAATGACAATGAATTTTCTAAAGAAAATAGCACTTGTCCATGCAACAATGCTGGGGGCTGTGGGCATTGCTATCTGGTCCCTAAGGTACATATTAATGTACCTAACATATTAAGATGTACATATTAACATCTTAATGTTTTTAGCACCATGTGGTTGCTAGGGTGTTGCTAAGTGGATGCTTAAGCTCATATCAAAACCACAGGTGTTGGCAATACTAACAGTAGTGCTTGCCATATGAAGAGACTTGACTTAACAACAAACCGAATTTCTCAGAGATGGTGCTCTCCGCCCGCAGTTCCCCAAAGCTGTCTTCTTCATAGTCATTATAGCGCTCCAGGGGTTGTGGGTAGTCCTGGAGCAGTGTGAGATGAATAAGAGGTCTTTCAACCACCACTGGACTAGATAATTCCTCAACGGCTCTCTCCAGAGCTACACAGAACACAGAGAAAGAGAACACAGAGAAACACAGAACACAGAGAAAATCATATAGACAGAAAATATCCACATCCTCAATTTTGTCTTATGACACAAACCACACAAGCCCAAGACATAACTGATATTGAATGTGTTCCTCTGGCAAACAGCTGTACTTACGGATGCAGGAGTGTCTATCATCAGCAAGTCTGTGTCCGAGGCGACAGAAGCATTGGTATGAGCCAGCTGTGTTCTGACACGTGTGCTCGCAGCCCCCGTTATCAGACATGCACTCATCCACATCTACACACCAGTGGAAAACACTGAAATAAGTGGGACTGCATTGTGATGTTTTAAGCACTGACAATAACAGTACTGACAACAGAAACTCATACACGTCTATGTCTCCTCATGCCACTACAATAAATCTTCAATATTTAATAAACAGTAAACTGCTTGTATACGCATACTGCACCGTCACATCCACAGCCATCTGAGTTGAGTCTGTATCCTGCCCTACAGTAGCACTCGTAACCTCCAGCATAGTTAGTGCAGTCCTGCTCACAGCACGAGGTTCTTTCCTCACATTCTTCCAGGTCTGGAAGACAACAAACATGTCTCAGGAATGGGCTTATATCAGTTTAAAGTGAGCATCACCACAGTGTCCTACTCTTTCTGAAGGGCAATGCATTTTAAGTGAGATCGAAAGGGTTATGTCATATGTGCCAAAATGAAGCCAAATGCCTTTAAGATTGTCATAGCAAACTTTCGCATCAAATGGTGTATTTTTGTAATTGTGATATGCAAGCTGAAACCAATTTGAATTTAAAACACCTCTATGTGGGGTTTGGTACAAAGAAACAAACATAAAAATATGTAAAAAAAATGTATCTCAGAATAATGTGACTTAATGAAATGATACATTACTCCCTTCCTCCGCTGCCATTCAAGGGCACACAAAAAATGCCATTTGGAATTTGTCCCACATGTTTAGTCCCAGTACAGGAAGTGAGGCCACAAGCCACTGGAGCTCTTTAGACTGAGTTTTTACATAAGCACATTTCCAGTTATGGAGAAGGGTGACTTTACTGAAAACCCTCACGATACAGCCAGAAAAACACAAGCCCTTAAAATCCAGCTACCAGATGTTTGCTTTTACAGGAAGCAATCATTTGTATTGTTTGAAAAATAATGATTTTGTGGTTTTATATGGTTTTCTCCATACAGCTGCAATCACACTGAATTGTATAAATTGTGTCATCTATATGAATAATAATATACGTAAAATATATCATATCTATCCAACAACAGACAGTACAGACGTACCCAAGCAGGTTTTGAGATCTTCATCGAGCTGATAACCTTGATTACAGCTGCAGACTGGTCCAGTCGTCCCATGCTGACAGTGGTGCGAGCATCCACCATTATCAGATTCGCAACTGTTCACTATCTCTATTTCAATACCTGCAGGAAAGTGTGCAGTGAGGAATACAATCATACACGTAGTAGCATTGGCTACTATGAACTGAACTGTTATACATATTAATAGTTCTTAAGGTAAAAGTATTGTAACTCACGGTAGCATTTCCTGCCATCAGAGCCCAGCTCGTACCCTGGACTGCAGACACAGGAGAAAGAGCCGGCAGTGTTTCGACAACTGTGGGCGCAGGCCGCCTGTCCTGTTTCACACTCATCCACGTCTGCAACACACCCATTTCATGTTACTGACATGACAGATCTCCTCTGCCTCTGTTTTCACACATGAAGTTTTATTAACTAAGTTTAGGAGGAGCACGGTCATGTAATCCAACCAATCAGCACGCAACGACGCATATATATAGCCGTCCCTCACCTCCGTCACATGACAGTCTCGCAGCATCCCTCCACCACCCCATCACCTCACT
>JAZGTJ010000207.1:0-108576 GCA_036877575.1 Botia almorhae | reverse complement strand
TGGGTTCGGGCCAAATTCCGAGCTCGGAGCCCTCCCCCCGGACAGCACGCCAAATACGCATCAGTGATCATTTGCGATTGCATGTTAGTGCGAACTCGTGAAATATCTAATTAGTGTGGAGACCACAATGTCACACATATCGTCACGGATCTGGGCTTGAGTCACTCTTAAGCTGACAAACAGAAAAGATTTTGCACATAATCATAATAGAGGTGGTTTAATAAACCACAGTGATTGCAACTTCTCAAAGCCCACCCAAAAAGTTTCCTGAAACGGTAACTGCAGAAGTGGTTCTGTCACGCCCTACTGAGTGTCTCTCTCACCAGTCCTGGCCATTAGAAGACAAGCAATGTTCCACAGATTTCAGCTTTCTCATAGTTAAACACAGTGCTTCCACTGTTTTTATACCATGGGAATGAAACTTTATAAAAGGAAAATAGGGACGAGAAACCATCTCGTATTTTCCATGACAGTGAAACTGAACTCCAGCATGAAGATGCTTCACTGTTGCTGTCACAAGCATTTACCTTGACAGCTCTTCTGGTCCGAGCCCAGAGCGAATCCTCGATGACAGCCACACACAGCCTGGCCGTCTTCACTGCGGCATACATGCACGCAGCCACCGTTGCTCTCTGCGCATGGGTTCCTCACTGAAACACATAATGTTTATGTCAGATCTTATTAGTCATGGTACTGGCTCTCTCACAGACACAGATACTTATCAATGCACATAAATAATTCTTACAGTCTTTATCTGATTTCTCAAACTTTCCTGGCTAACACTCTTTCTAGAGAATCAAGACAGACCGATTTGCCAGGTCATGGTGGCGTACACAGCAGGATCAGAAATTCAGAATCAGGAGCTGGGGCTTTTTTATAAGGTAATGTTTGTTTGCTAAACACATAATTTAAAAAAATCTAAAATCTGCCTGGGACAAACAATTAGGAAATACATACAGTTTTAGAAAACATGTTTTAAAAAATCAAATCAATGCACTCTGGGTGCATTTTTTTTGCTTTCTCATTTTAAACGTTTGGGTAATTTCTTTTACATTCAGTGGCATTTGGGCCTGGTAACCTCTCTAGTTAATTTCTTTCCTGACCAAAGGAAAAGCCACTGTGTACCGTTAAAATACATTACATTCACTCTTACATTTCTGAATCCTTTAGGAGCATGGATTCAACATTCTACCCTAGACTCATTAAAATGATATGATTGGGAAAAAAGTTAGTTTTGAACAAAAGTAATCAGAAAGATTGAACCCTAGGTATCTTATATAATATACTGCATCAGGGAGCAACACATCATTTCAGGTTAATACCAGCAGTAAACAAAGCTCTCCGCAGATTTGGGTGAGCAAGCTGGACTTGATTTGTATGATTTGTAGTTTTTAAAACCACAGAAACCTAACAGCTGTCTGTAAGCATTTTATAAATGTAGCACCAATTAAATTGGACACATTTGATCACAAATATATTAAAACAATGAAATGACACTGTCAACCCATTACTTTCAAATGCTGTGTGTTTTTAGCCACAATCTAAAAGACACCAGTTACACAGTAGGACACACATATTCTCTCTTCTTTCTGCTGGTCTTCACACTGGTTATACTTTACAGGGGAACAATGGTCTCTGGTGAGTGTCAGGACATTGGATCCATGGACCAGGCAAAAAAAATGAGAATTTTGGCAGGCACACTGGAACTAACACTGGGTTTGCCAAGAAGAAGATGCTGTAGTTCGAGTAATATAAATGCTACTTAGTAAAAACAGATTTTTGAAAGAGTGTATATATTGACACAAATGACGCCTTCCGTCTGTTTTAAAGTCTGGTGATTTACTGTAACTGGAACCTGTGGCTTGACCCCATCTTTATATTCATAAGTTTATAATTCAGGCTACATTCAGCCTAAGGTTTATAATTCAAGATTCTACAGTGTTTGATTACAAGAGCTGGAATGTTCTCATTTCTCATTTTCTTCATTCAGTACAGCCATAGTCAGATGTCTAAAGTTGAACTAAGCGAGCAGAAGAGCAGGACTCACATCTGCAGTGCTTGCCATCGGCGGTGAGCTGGTAGCCGTGTCTACAGCGACACTGGAAGTGAACAGAAGACAGCTGAATACATTCCTGCTCACATCCTCCATTATTCACCGCACAGGAAAGGACAGCTGAGGAAAAGACAAATTACCGTAAGAGACAAACACTTCTTCGCCATAAATAGTTAAGAATGCAGAAAATGGGCTGAAAACTGTGGAGTAAAAGCCAGCTAACTTTAGTAAGTTTCTATTTGAAAATATGTGTTTTTACGTTGCTTATACTCTTAGGAAATGACTCCATTAATTAGATACAACACATTAAAATGAATCATGCTTTCTGTGCTGTAATAAGATCTACGTCAAAGTGATCAAGTAAAACCAAATATATAATTTCTGTGAAAAATAATTCAAACGGTCAGTACTTTGTTCTCATAAGAGCACACACACTTGATATAATACCTTGTGGGAGCACCTTTGGCTTTAATTACATCAGTAATTCTGTTTGGCTTGGACTCTATCAGCAAGAAACATCTGGATTTTACGATTTTATTCCACTTCTCATTGCAGAAAAGTTCAGATTGTGAAACGTCCTCCAGCGCACAGCCCTGTGTGGCTTAGTTCACAGATTTGTTATGGAAGTGAAGCATGTCCTCTGACCGTTCACTTCCAAGACGTGTTTCCATGGATCATGCGGCTGTATGCTTTGGATCATTGCTGTGCTGAATGGTCAGATTCTTCATTACTTTCAGTTCTCTGGCAGAAACCAGCTGGGTTGCACCAAAACTTCCTTAAATTTGGAGATTGCAATTTCCCCATGTCATAACCAGAGAACCTGGTCGTGCTGAAGAGAAGCACACAGCTGAGTTTATTCAGGGATAATTGCTTTGTTTGATTTCAAGTGAATATAAATTATCTCAGACGGATGCGGTAATGACTGGATTAAATCTAAGCATGTTTACAGCCTCCATTATAAGGTTGCATGCTTTTATGCAATCCAGGTGGTGACAGCTGGGTCTGTTTTAATGTCTGATATGATTTGATTTCCACTTTGACATCAACAAAAACTGCAATTATAAAAAGGATAATTAATATCCTTTTTCAAGTCAAACCGAATTGCCTTTCACAACACAGTATATTTCTGTAATGTAAACATTTTAATAAGATATTTAGCAATGTAAAACTACTCAACAATAAACTGTGACTGGATTTTATCCACCATGAAGTGATGTAATCATGACAAGTGAGTGCTATATAACAAAACAGTGCCTGACCAAAATGTGAACTTGCTAAAACAATGTCAGTATAGCTATTTGACCACTGGACAGCATTATCCAATAGCTCACAAGGTCTAATGACAAACAATTTCTTACTTTGGAAAAACATGCACTATTGCACAATTTACATTAATGCAAGAAATGCACATAGATAATATATAGGTCCATTTTAATACTGTGTTATGACTTCAAATGTTTAGCAGCTGTTTGAAAAGCCCTGAATTATAAACTCTGGTCTTTGTGTAAACACTTTTAAAAGAATTTAACTTTTAAAGCAGATGTGAAACAACACATTGTTCACAACAATTATCCAAAATACTAACGCACAATTATTTCAAGTCTACAAGTCTACCATTTATGAAGGATTATTATGAGGCTTTGATGGAAAAACAAACAGCCTCTCAACTTGGTCAAGCATTCGGATTGTGATGTTTGGCGACATTGCAGTTCCTCTGTTTTTCAAAGAGGATATTCATCTCAGGACAGAAACCAATCATAACAGTCACTAAAGTACCACTAAATAGCTTTGTTCTGCATTTGTTCTGTCCTTTAAAAAGCAATTTGAGATGATAAGAGAATAAGATGATAAAAGAATAGTCAGGTTGTTTTGGGTTGTTACCAGACATTAGACAGCTGAACTTTATTGCATGATACTTTGATTGTGTCAGATCTTAGATCAGTAATGCCTAGCAATGGTGCAATGGGAACATTCTCAAAACGTTGGCTAATGTTCTCTAGGAGTTCTCTCAAAGTTATTGTTAATAGAAGTTATCGTTAGTAGAAGTAACATTAGTAGAATCTTTTTTAACATTATATATAACAAAAATATTAAGTAAATGTTTAATGGAACGTTTTACAAACATTACAGAATTTAAAAAGTTTGAATAACTTTCTTATAACTAAGCAGAAACAATGGACGTTGAACATTTAGAACATTCCTAGAACTTTCAAAGTAACATTTTTAATGTTTTAGTTACTTAATAGAAACGTTAAGAAAATGTTCTTTACAACTTCAAATTCTTTACAACCTTAAAACCTACAGCAAACTTAAAGACTGGTGCGCACACTCTGTCATTATCTCTTTAGGCTGGATGTTGTCCTAGTGTCAGTGGTCTTTGAATCTGAATTCCGCCCCTTTTCTGAGTCTCTGGGAACATTCAATCACCTCTTTCATCAAACCAGGTCAGATAAAGTTCAGCTCCAGGTAGACACGAGTACAGTAAACAGACCATCACACTGGGATTTACAGTATGGTGAGCAGTCCTAAAATGTCTCACAATCACAGGGAGGATATTACTCCATATGTAACAAATCTTATCTCTTCAAGCTGTTGAGTATTAAAGCACAGTCTATATATCAGTATGGCACATTGTATATACAGTATACTGTCATAACAGACACATCAGTCAGCCACAATATGAAGGAGCTCGACTTCTGTCCTCAGAAACCCTTGCGTACTGTATACACGCACATTGTCCAAAACAGCTTTAAAAATGTCACTTATAAAAACTTATGTCACCAGACACTCCAATCGCTTGCCAAATAAGTCAAATGAGAAAATAATGGTGACAATTTGTTTAAACGGGGTCCTTTCTGGAGTGTTTTGGGAAAGAAAATAACGGTTATCTTTACATTTCAGTTATGAAAGTGCTTCTAATAATAAATAATGCTATTTTTTTGGGCAGAGAACCCTTAAAATAATTAGGAGTCTGTCTGCTGGCCATAAGTCATAACTTAATGGGTTTCTGGCATGAGATTTCTCAGCAAGATTACCAGCTCCCCAAACCAGAACCAAGACCCTGGATAAAACCCTCATTGATTAATTAACATCTGCTTCTGGTTTATTCTAGTAATGTTTCATGTTCCTTTCCCATCAGCTTTGGTTTAGGTTGTGGCTATGTAGATAAGTTGGTTTGGAATGGGAAAACACAGAAGAACGAGCCTGAAGGCTGACTGGAAAAGATCAGCTCCATGCTGATTCAGCTAAAACACACCGGATGCACTGCTGTGCTGCTACTGTATCCGGCTTTAAGCGAAGCAAACAAAGAATCCACTTTCGGTTTGTGAAACTCCCAGCATGCAACTTTCCCATGGAATATAAACAGCAGTTGTTGGAAATTTAAAAGAAATATTCCATGTTAAATACAAGCTTCATTGAAAGCATCTGTAGCATTGCTAACTAAGTTGTGAAAATGTGAAAAGCTAAAACCATGAGCTTAATCATTGTAATAAATCTTTATTCCTACAAAAAATAACTGCTGGGTTTCACCTGACACTTTCCACAGCAGAGTGACTTTTTGAATAGATGCTTGTGATGATTTGACAGTTAACAGGGCCTGGCATGGGAATAGACAGAGATACTGGTTTCTTTTAAAAGGTCCATCACAAACTCACCATGACAAGGCCCATACAGTAGCAAAAATTCCACTACTAAGAAAACAACGGGCTCTTTGATTTTCAGAGCTCAAGGTGGAGCCCCCTGCCTGCTTTGAAGAGAAACCTATTCTGTGAAAGCAAACTTTTCATAGGTTGTGATGATTACAGCCTCTAAACCTCTGGACACAATCCAGTCTGTCAGTGCTGTCAGTGACCTCTCGTGAACCCTGCATGACTCACCTATGCAGGTGCGAGCATCAATGTGAAGACGGAACCCTGGGTTGCACTCGCAGTAGTAGGAACCTCTGGTGTTCACACACCTATGCTGGCAGCCTCCATTGTGTACCTGGCACTCATCAATATCTGAGGAGAGAAAAGCAGACACAAGAGACCAGAGTTAGTTTCTTGCACAAGCTTCCCAAATCTGGCAACGTGCTTCAGCTCACTTTAAGTAAACACAACGTAAGTCATTTCGCTGATGCTGTCTGCACAACCTAAATTAATTCTGTTCTAGAGCAGATGTGAAACTACTTAGCCTATACGGACTCTTCGTAATTGAGGTCTCTAGTAACTTCCAAAGTAAACAGTCGACACTGCTATGAGACACTGTTCTCTGACTCAAGAGTTCACTCACTTGTAGGCATCTATTGGAATCTTATAGTGCATTTATGTGGTTGATGCATCACCACAGTCAAACAGGCCAATCAGCACTTACTTTAGCTCTCTCTGTGAATAACCTCTTTGTGTTGTGTCTAGTGTGACCTTCCATGGCTGCTTATAGCTGAGGCCAAGCCCTGAGTGTTGTAGTCAGCCTGACCTTTAGAGTACTGTTCTCTGTACACAGCACTTCAATTAACTGCAGGAAAAGTGTCATTCACAACAAGAGGACCAGGAAAAAGTCAGAGGTTGGAATGATCAATTTTGACAGTTTAAAACATTCTGCTTTTTCCTTTCAATTACGTGCTGCACAGTACATGTACGAAGCATTCACATTCAGCTGAAATATGGCAACTGTATAATAGCTGTTAGGTAACAGTAGTGTGGGGGGACATTGTAATCTTTATCAGCCTTTACCAGCTCATGAATATTAATTTAAAAGCATAATATTCACCCAACTGATTTGCTAAAAACTGCAATGAGAATGACTGTTTATTGAACAAGTGTTTGTTTGAATACCTTTGCAAACAATTAACTTGGTTATTAAGCTGTTAATTTATAAATATAGAAACACAAAACTTAAATGTAATTGCTCAAACGTTGTGCATGTGCATGACAGGAAGGTAAATTAGAAGTGTGATGTTTTGAAAGGGAATGTAAACAAAATTTTAAGAAGAATTTGGTTATACTTTTGTATAGGGATCATTTTACACTTTGAACAAGTTGCCTATTAGCAGCTAATGACTGTTATTAGCACTTATAAAGCACATATTAATACCTTATTCTGCATGACCATATTGTACATCCCTTAACCACACAACAACTACCTTACTAACTATTATTAAGTACTAAATTAGGAGTTTATTGAGGCACAATTCATAGTTAATGGTGAATACGTGTTCCCCATACTCATGTGTTAGAGAATTGAATAATGAGTTATAAAAGTGATGGATATACAGTATGGGAAGTACAGATGTGGTGATGACCTCAGAGAGTTCAGATCTTTAGCAGGTCTGTAAAGTCCTGCTGTGTAGGAAGCAGTGATACCAGCAGTGTTCAACTGGGGACTGAGTCAGAAACACACAGAGTTATGTGCTCTGAACTGTGGGTTATAACTTATGTACCACAAGGGGTTTGGAGAGTCAAAGTGATATTATATGGAAAAAAAACACACAGTCACTATGAACTCACATGCATTCATATCGACTTGATTCAGGGAGATTTAAATTTTATATTTATTTCAAAACCTAATCCTCCACTAATGTAACTGAAACTTTGGGAGGATTATCGATATGATGAATAGCATATATAATTAATTTATAATAATTAAAATACGCCATTTATTGAGCCGCAAGTTTCCAATATCTTTTCCAAAAAGGATTATTTTTAAAGTGAATGTTGGCTCAAGAGCCATGAGAAAATAGTTCTTTTGTATTATTTTTTTCAATCTTTCCCTTTAATATCCCTTCAAATATATCTACGTTGGTGATTAGTTAACTTAAACAAATGAATGCAGCACTATATATTATTGTACAGGGTTATTTCTGCAGCTTAGTGCATTTAATAGCTATGGCCAATATTCTGCAGGCAAGACTTATTAACAATCCAAAAGATACATATTTATTAAAATAACGTTGTTTTAGAGCCAGAGAGACTTTTAGCTGTTGGATGTGAGACCAAGATGAAATATTTTAAATATACAATATACTGCTGAACAGTTGGGCCAGATATTCTAACTTAACATTTTGAGTTACATGTAAAAAAACTTTTATGGTTAAAACTAATAATTAATTTCTGTATTACACAGCCCACAGCTTAATCTCCTCAGACAGATCTGGTGTTAAAAAACGGTCTCCTGCAAAAGTTTAATGAGCAATGATTGTCGATGCTTAAATTTGAATAAACTACTTTACATTTATAACCTATCATTCATGTATCATGTTATTTATGGGGTGCCTTTTATCTTTGGCCCATCACATGCGAATAAAGACTCCTAAGAAGGTCAGTCATATTACTTATGCTTTAATTATTAAATGCTGATATTCAGCAAAAGACAGGCTTTGCAGGGGAATTTATCTGAAATCAAAGAGCAGTCTTAGAAATTACACCACAGGCCTGAATACTCCGAGTGATGGTCCACTTGACCTCAGTGGGTCTGCTGATTACAGCGGGACTGCTGAAGAGAGTCTATATAAAGAGAAACATATAATAAGCAGTAAAGCAATAAACACTAAGGCAGACGATTAGCCAGGCCAGCTGACCTTGAGCACTTCTGTCTGATTAAGACTCTGTGATTATGTTCAATAGCAGATCTGAAGGACAAAAGATTAAGAGAAGGTGCTCTTGTGGTAATTATGATATGGTGAGCTCTACAACTGACTCCATGATACAAACATTATATCAGTAAATATATATATATACACACACATATAAAATACATCTTTTTTTAATTAGCAGTTCAGGTAGCAGACTCAAAACTCTGTTGTAAAATCTTATAAAAACCTTATTTACACCGCATTGTGATTATAAAATTGATTATAAACTTCAGTAATCAGAACAGTAATCAACATGCATTTTACTTGTTCAATTTAATATTTGAACAAGACATCAAGCGCTCCTGTTTTCAGATGAAGGACTACACCAGACTGCAAATGGAATGTATTTACATACAGCCAAGAATTGTATAAAATCCATATTGGATTTAGAACAAACAAGTAATTATCTGACACAGGGAACACAACAGTCATATAAACAGTTGAAGAAAACAACAACAAACACGCTAGATAAACTGACAGAGCAGTAACAGGCCTGTTTTGCACAGATACATACAGTTAACTATTTAATGTTAAAATATTTATCTTATTGACACAACTATAAATTGTATTGTACTGTGGCGTTATTTTGCATTATTAAGTGTAAATATAGGCTGTGTGGGATTTGCGGTGTTTGTTTGAATATCCCGTCCAACCTTGGCACGGCCACATAAACTCAATGGTGGGAGTTTGGGGCGGGGCCATCTGTTTTTCTGGAAACATGTTTGAAAATCAATGCTTTTGACAATTTTAATTTGGTGATTTTAGTGGCCATTTAAACTCTGTGATAGTTCATTCTGTATCGTCACATGAGTTTTACTTTTGAGTGTATATCAGCACAGCATAAAATGAGTGTGAAGTCAGAGCTACCCAACAGCCAAAAATACATCGGTGAGTGAGGTGATCAGATGTGGTGCAGGTAATAAAAACCACCTGCGCAGAGGAGCCCTGAGGAACCTTAATTACAAAAGTGCTGTACACAACTGCAGAGCACAGACAGGAGAAGAACTGTGCCCCATTCACAGCAGAAGGGTGTAAATAAACAGCGAAATTTCAAACAAGACTTGAAATGCAGGAATTCATAGGGGAGCTCATCTGTGGAGCCAGCAGCTGCCCGTGGGTCTCTCTGATTGCTCTCTATAGTTCTCCCTGCAATCCATCACGTAAAATGCAGGAAAAACTCTACACATCTAATGGCCGTTTAATTTTGTGCTGACGTGCATCAGCATTGAGGATGGTTGGTATGCGAGGTACTACAGAAACCCGCATTTCAACATCTTCAACCAATATTATGTTGTTTGGCCCTCAGGCGTCTGCAGTTATGTGACAACTGAATCAGAAGGTAAAATCAATGACATATGTGAGCTTTAACTCCTCAGGTTAGAACAACAACTGCTTCTGATCACGATAGCCTCAGAAAAAACCCTGGACTGACGTCACCAAACTTTCTTAGAAATTTTGTGAAGATCTGGCTTGATATTATACATGGAAGCTGAAGAGCAAGTGTCACTCTTTAATCTTGTACTGGCACTCTCATTACTAAGATTACAAGCTTACGTGAAGGTTTTCCATGTAAGGTTTGCCATGTGCGTGGTTTTAAAAAATGTGTGCTTCTGTGTTGCCAACGTCTTCCATGTTTTTGGAGAACGAGGACACATAAATGCTATTCCAAAATGTACTGTATTTACTGTAAGTACTGTATGTCAAAAGTCATGTGTAGTTCTGAGGAAACAACTTCTTGGACCTTATTATGATCATTTAATCAACTCAGGATCTAAAATACATCCCTTAATTGCTTTCCTGAAAGCTGTCATAACAAATAACTTTGTTGGTTCTTATTTTGTTTAACATATAATCAGTTAAAAGATTTAAAATCATCCCAAAGCTGTTTTCACATTAAAGCAAATCATTTTCTTTGTGTATTTCTCTATTGCTATGCAATCCAAAAAATAATGATCGTGAACTGAGACTGCCAACTTAAATGAGTGAACGCTTAAAATGCAGTCAAAATACAAGCAGTTTTATCTTTCCCATCTTGACAGAAATTTTAAGTTGACAATACTGCATATATGCCAGAATTCTTGTCTACCTGACAGAATTCCATGAGCTTATGATACGTCGTCTTTTTAAGTCAACGAATTTACTGGGAGTTATTTACTTTGTTAAAACAATCACCTGCAGCTCTAAGGATTGGTTACCCCCTGGTGAATGACTTTCTCTTTTCAATTTTAGCGCTAATAACTGTCTATAATTTGCTCTGTAAAATTCTGGAAATATTTAACTCCAATATTAGTCCATGTCACTTAAAAAGCTGAAATATTATTTCAATATACTAATATACTTCAATATAATATATATTTTTGTCAGTATTGACAAAAATGTCAATATTACATTTAAAGTAAAAACAAAAAAGTAAGAACACATTTTTATATAATATTTTTATATAATACTTTTGCAAATACAAACATTATATCAGTAAATTGTTTTTTTCACACATCTTTTACACATCTGACATCTGTCACAGTGGACTGATGGCATTATCTCCTCCAGTCCTTTATGGTGAATTACTAGTGCTGAATAAAGCTCACTTTGCCACAGCCAAGACATTACCAAATCATACAGCCGGATCTAGCTCTGTCCCAGAACTTCTCCTAATTCACAGTCATTAAACTAATGCGTTCCGCCACATTCCAGTTCAAATGCTCTCTCACAGACATTTCATCATGGCATGTTTCTCATCCATCAGCTGGACCACAAAAATGTGTTTAATTGAACTGTAAAAAATTGTATTGATTTACACTCACCTGCCCCCAGGTGTCCTGTGTTGTATCCATGGTATCCATTGAAACAGGTGTAGCAGTTTCTGTGATAATACCTGTAACGTGTGTTCCCGGCACCCAAACTCAGGACCAGCTGAGTCCAGAATGTAAATACCAGCACTAACTTCAGCCAGTCTGACAGCATTTTCAAAGCACACTGTTACTAAAAACTCACTCAACCAGACAGAAAGAACTCACGCAATCCAAACAACACAAACACATTATCAGTCTGGCCATTACGCAACAGAAGAGAGAACAACTGTTTCTGAGGGTTGAGTTAGCTACTTATAAGCTACGTTTCCTGGCTTCTAAACAAAAGCAAATCTCTCTCTCTCTCTCAGCATTGACAGTACTTTCATGTACTTTCTCGTAGCTCTGTACCTCCTGTTATGTCTCCATCGTCTCTGTGGGCCACTAAAGTCCCACCCCCTGTTTCTCCAGACTCCTCCCACCTCCTCCCTTAGGTATTGAAAGTGAGCTGTTGACCAAATGTACAAGCTCCAGTTTACTCACTTCACTCACAGTCACACATAAACTGTGCACCGTGCTGAAATCTGAACTACCACCAATAATGAACAGCAAAACTTTTCTGAAAATCGGGCACATATTCCGGTCCCACACAGCTGTCGTGAGATTACTTTATTAGAAAGAAAGGAGCCGTAGGCTTGAATTCTCATATAGTCTCCCCTGTCACAGGTCCTGGGATTTATGGGCGTTTATGGCCTGCTATTTTCTTCATATCAAACATATTTTTTACAGTTGAGCAGATATTTGAAAGCACCACAAATAACCAAAGCTTTGACTTGTTGTTGGGTCAGTGCGTCGGACCTTGAATGAAAACATGGAAAAAGAATTTTCGGAGGGAAAACAGACAAACTGAAATGGTGCAGATAAACACTGTGCTCAATTATATTGTATAAACTTACAACTTGGTAATGAGAAGATTTTTGAGGCTGACCAGTCCAAACATGGCTGGCATATATGCTTACAGTATCAGATGAGATCATACCAGTGCATGTAACCACAAAGGAACCTTTCCAAAATGTCAAGGACAAGAACATAAGCACAGATGCCCTCACACACAGTTCAAACTGAGAGGAAAGGCATGCTACATAAGTCATAACGGTTTTTCCAGAGCATATAAAGGTTGAGAGTAGTTTAAAAGGTGGAGCTGGATACGTTTCATGTGAGTTTTGTGAGTCAGTTGAAGAGAGAGGTCACTGTGTCTTACTCTTTGTGAGGCGGGTGTCTTTGTGCCTAAACCAGAGCCAGGTGTGAGTTCAAGCTCATCTTTAACCGATTCATTTAAATGAATATGGTCAGAGGAACAGTATTTGACTGGCTCTGTGTTTTGTCTCTGTGTCAGTGAGGCTTCCCTGTATTAACAGATAACTCAGAGGTTCACAATACTGACAGTTAAAGCACAGCTATACTTCTAATGCAACTATTTATATGGAAACAGACATTCAAAATATCTTCTTATATCTGCAGAAAAGAGACAAGACTCATACACAGGCGTAAATGGGGACAGAATTGGCAATTTTAGGTGAACTATGGCTTTAAGCTCCCTATTAGGCATATGAATTATAATTCTACTATATTTTAATGACAACTTACCATGATAAACCTGTTTAGTATAATTTAGTACATTTAGTATAATTTAGTATAGTGTGGGGAAAGGGAACAAAATAATATGCTCTATATTTGCAGCATTTGCTTCTATCAGAATGTATGATCGATATCGTTTAAACGTAACTGTAATGTCAGCATTGCTAAATAATATCCACTTTAATTTAAATTTAAGGAAACATGATTTGGTAATATATTTTATTATGGTAAATTATGGTAATATATTTTTAATATAATTGAGCTTTACTGATAGGGCTGTTGGGTATATAAGACATAAAAGACTGGGAAACACCTCATCTTACATAAACAAATGCAGCTAAATCACATTTTTAAGCCTGCTTTGTCAGAACAGGTCGCTTGTTTTTCTAGCAAGATCTGGCAACACTGAATGACGTCCAGGGAGACCAGGAGACATTTAAAAATCTATTATTCACACACTCATATTCAGATTGTAAAATCATCAAAGTCACCCTTGTTTCAGTCTTTCCATATGTAAAACAAATTAATGAAATCCACCTGCTTGTATTTCTTCTTTGGCTTGCTAGAACCATATTCATTGATCCTAAAAAAAATCCATCAAACTAAACTGAGCATAAAATCAGTTCCATTAAAATAAACTGGGGAGAGTGAGAGTACAAGAATCTGTCTTGATTCTCCTCCACAGATCTAATCTCAATGCGTCCACACGTGCTTGGCCTGCCTTAAGACACTCGGAGTCATCCTCCAGAAAAGCCAGAGAGCAGATACTCAGCAGGACACCGTTTCAGATCTGCAGGAGTTAAACGTTCAGAGCAGTAACAAACGTTACATATCTACATGTAGAACAGAACTGCTGTATGTTTTAAAGGAGCGCCGCAAAACTCAAAGGCGACTTCAGAAATCTGTTATGTCGCCATGAAAAACAATTTGACGAGCCGTACATAAAGAATGAAATTTAATGTTTGCCATCTGTCTGGCACTGTCTGGTGACATCACTTGGGAGCATTGCATGCACTCACAAAAAATATCATTTTTCATCATTTACTCACCCTCGTCTTTTAAAACCCATGTGCATTTCTTCATAGCATGGAATGCAACAGGAGTTATTTATAACTAATTTATGTCCAAGCTGCATATTTCCAATAAAATAAAAATGAGAGGTGACCATGGAAGACCTGAGTGAGTGAACTATCCCTGTAAGACCCTGTACAAGCATCTTGATATTAAGGATATTGTGTTTTTTTAATCATCTTCATTAACTCAATCAACTCAATCACACAGACCTTGTGTCCATGAAGCTCATTCCAACTATCTACATAATAATCAAATTAATCATACAGTCTCAGATGTTAAAAGTAAGCCATTAAGGGACATAAGAGAGCTGTTTTTATATAATCCATCATAGCTGCTGTATTTGGATGAGGTGTTCAGCGGATTGCCAGTTCCTGTTCAGCTAAATATTTAGAGCATTACTATTTAGTTATTTAGCCATAGTGATGTGCCAGGTTACTTGTCTGTGATCCACAGAAAATACATAGCTATAGTTCATACAGTAAAGACAGCCCTGAACTCCTGATGCTGGATTACACCACATTCATATGAAGTGAATGAGGAACAATGTGCCCCAAGACAAGCTGTCACTAATCACTGTCTGATTCTGTAGATGGAGAATATTCCCCTCATTACAATAATTTATTTTACTATTAAGAACAATTAAGTTCTTTATCTACACCAAATAAAATAGACAGGACCACACCCAGAATAATATTACCTTTTAACCTCAGCTCAAAACACATTCACAAAATATAATTACTATATAATAATCATAATTACTATAATCATCACATAGTTTGCTCATTACAAGCTTACATTTCATATGACTTATTGATATATTAGTTTAGATGGCTTGTGCTTTGCTGGCCTGAATTAACGTAATTTCTGTGTTGCTAGTGATGCTGAATTAAATGAAACCTTTTCACATAGGATTCTTAAACAGTCATCCGCCATTGGTTAACCAAAAAGATAACCACGCCCCCCAACACACTTAAACTTGATGGAAAAAACACACTGCAGGTTTAAGGTCAGTGAAGACACTTGCTCCGCCTTCACTTTAGTCTGTAATTTGGTTAAACTCAGCGTTCACAATGCAAACCTTACAGGTTTTAGTGCTGGAAGTATCCCAGAATCCCTTCTGTGTTTTCCATGGATCTGTGACCTCTAGGGAGATTCTGGAGAAAGAAATGTTCCTTACGTTTATGACACCGACCTCTGGCCAACAGCACTGCTCTCACAGCGAACCTCACATACACAATAAAAGCCAGCTCAGATTGCTGGGTTTTCAGCTCATCTTTATGAGCTACGTTACAGAGGTTTCTTGTTTTTTAACTTTTGTTAGATACTACGCTCTGCAACTGTTAAAGCAAGATGGAAAATGTGGTTTGCTAAGCATGTAAACTGTGGAATAGTGGCAGCTAACAGCAGAATGGATGAGTGTATAGAAGTAAACAGAGCCATGTGTCTAAGTGGAATGCTTCAGTATCCACTAAGTATCTAATATTATCTGTATAATGTAGCCAGTTGAGCTCATGAAGGTTTCCTTTGAATAATGAGGAGAAATCCAAATTTGACTTTAGCCTGACGATGCCAAATGCTAATGCAAACCTTACAAGATATATTGATTTGTAAAACCATCCAGTTCTCTCTGTGTATGAATATCGCAGGTATTATTAATGGACTTATAGTACAGGGAGCACAAGGTTTATATAACTGTCAGCTGTGGGCAGTGGTAGCTTTGGACTGTTCCATTACCCATTTAAATGTGCATGAACATGCTCTCTAACATAATAATTCATTCAATGACTAAATGAACAGTAGCTTAGAAGTATTCATTTACGTGGAATGTCTTGGTGAAAACCGCTTTTATAACCTTTATTTATCCTGTATACTCTGGACTCTTTTGTAATGGAAAATATTATCCATATGATGAATGAAGTCTGTTAAATGTTATTTAACTATTTACTGTGGTTTCAGTCATTCACTTCCTGCTCATTGGCAACAGTCTGTCTTAAAAACAATATCACACTGTTGTTTAGGCAACGCAAACTCATAGCAAAGGTTACAGAATACAGCACAGAATACAGTATATTAATCATGAAACAATAATTCACATTTTCTTTATTTACACCTTTCATGGTGTGAGTTCATGACATTAAATTAAATTAGGATATGTTTTAGCACAAATTCAACTTTTACTTGGTAAAAGCTAAAGACAATTTAGGCAGATGCCGACAATAACACGTTGTGTGACATGCTCTTATCCTGATAAACCATTAACAGAACTACAGAAAGTAAAAGAAATGGCAATCTCAACTGTATTATTAAAAATGAGCTTGCATGCAATAGGGATGAATATGGTTGTGCCGACCACAGTGTGTGTTGTGTGCTGAATTACTAGCTGCTGAGAGCTTAGTTAATTACTTAGGTGCCTAAAATCAATTAAATTCAAAAAGGATTTCAAAAACAAAACACTTAATTGTTGCCTATTCCTGTTCCTATGCAGTTTTTGGTTATATTTTTTAGTTCACTTTCAAACATTTTTGGCACATTTTTAAATTTTGTTGTTACTAAATATAGAAAAGAAGTCGAGAACTGCAATTTATACAAAACTGTCTTCAATCTTATTTCTGGCACTATGCTACCCGTGTTCTCATTCCACTGCATTGAATGCAGATCTGGACAAAGACAGATAAATTAGTGAGTGCTGGTATAGATTGTGTGCTGTACTCGGTACTTAAACAGGAAGTTTACTTTGGCCAAGTAGAAGCGTTTAGCAGTCAAAGCACCTTTTGATGTCTCAGTTCAATGAGTGTCATTACAAAGCCAAGCCCGTCCTGTCTAATGACAGACACTTCAGGTTTAGGACATTAGCCAGAGCTCACAGACCACACCTAAACACTTTAAAGCAGAGCTAATGGAACAGGGAGTGGCTGTGTTAAATCCTGCATGCTTATTAATAATGCTGTGGTGTTATCCAACAGACACCCGATTGATTTAAGCCCTATTCACACCAAATGTGAAATGCAGACAAAGGGTTTTAAGGTTCATAAAACAAATAGGAATATTTGAGTGTTTAGGTAAATTCATAAATAAAGGGTGAGCAAATTCATCCCTGAGCAGAAGGTAGTAAAGATCAACAAACACCATGAATGACTGAACATGAGATATGTGAGGTAACTATTTAATGCTGTTTCTTATTTAATGCATTTTTTGGGTCAGCTCTGGATTAGGGATAATTTATGAAAAAAAAACAAAATGGAGCGCGTGACAAAAGTAATGTTTATTGTTGATATCCAACCACTTAGTCAATCAAGGGTGGAGAAAGTTACTATTATAATATTATTATAGTATTTAATTATTGAATTAAATGCAGTGTTTGCATGTGTGCATAGCCAAATCTGCTCCACATTCAGTTAACCAGTGGAAACCATCTTTAGATTTGTTCCATAATCTATTGTTTCCATTCAAAATTTTGTTTCAACACATATTTGGTCCTGAAAAGGCTTTTGAACACAAGATTCCTCCATTTGTTTCTTCTTATACAAGACAAATTTGTGGTGGAAATATAATATTTTTATAACAGGCTTAGAAATTAGATTAAATCCCGGTATACACCAGTGTATTAACAAATATGAGGATGGAAGATTAACCTGATTGTTTCCAAGAAGTTTTGTTTTGGAGACAAATGTTTTCCATAATGAAAAACCGCTTCCAGATGTTCTGATGTGCCTCAGCTATGTAGTGAAAGTATCATCAAAAATATTTTTACTGAATGTCCTAACATGCAAATATATAAAACACGTTGGCATAAAGTAATAACTAAATAAAAACCTCTGATAACGCAACAGAATCTGGAATATTTAATATTGACAGACCCAAATTCAGAGCACATAAATAAGAGCAAACAGCTGTGAGCTCACAGCTTTAGCTAAACTGCTGTTGGATGTAGTTGCCACATTGGAGGAAACTCCCAAATACATTTTCACAAGACTCAGTCTTTATTCCTGCCATATTCCCTAACTAACCAGTGAAGTGTTAATGACGTGAGAGGAGAAACAGGCCCAGAGACTGGAACAGGGCTCAGCTGAGCTGAACAACATGATTTTCAACACTGAAGAACTCTGGGCCACATATCTTAATGTGTTATAGTGCATTAAGGTTAATGTTTCATTTATCACTCATAACTGAAGACTGCATAATTCTGGTGGTTGGTAAAAAATAGTAAAACTGAATATAGAAGTAAATAGTAAATACAAGTTTTTAGATAACTTTTATAGAACGTTTTGAGAACGTTTCTTGTTAGCTGGGACTGACCATACTGGATACTGTCCATTACTTGGGACAATATAGAGGACATAATTGTGCATGTACATACCTGATATGGCTAAAATTTGTTCATTATTACCGTTGACATTTTTGAGTGTTACAATAATTCCTAATTCAAAACACAATATGGCATAAATATAACTAAAGAATTCACACACACAGAATAGAACAAAGCACTCTTGCCTTGTCACATCTTTCCATCCTCTCTGAGTATCTGGCTACTCAGACACGCAAAGAAGCTGCCAGTACCATTCCAACAGAGATGCTCACATCCTCCATTAGCCTGCTCACATTCATTTACATATATGAGAGACAGAGAGCCAATAGAGTTCTTCACTCACCAAGAGGAATGAACAGAATATAGAAGGACATGGAGTAATGCAATACTGCTGCAGCTGATGGCCAGCAGGGCCATTGAGAGATGCAAAGTGTCTAACAGTGGAAAAGTCAAAGTGGCTGCACTGCTGTGGGAATACAGCTCTTCCAGCTAACAAAACTGGAAGGCTGGCGTGGAAAGCTCCTCTGCCATTTCTTTCTCCCACTGCGCATTTGAGAATAAAAGGCCATAAAAATGTACAGTATGAGCACAGTAAGCATTTTAAGTCCAGAAAAAGCTGGACGCAATTTAGGGTCGGTCACGCAATGACAATCTGGTTTATTTCATATATAGAAACATAGAACAGTGCTGGAAAACAAGAAGGGATATTTAACAATATAAATGTTCAACACTACAAGGCCTTTAATTTAATTCCACAATTGTAAAATATGTTTGGTTGATTTTAAATAGAGGAAACAGGGAAATATATATCACGCTTTACAGTGTGTCGCTGCAATCAGAAAATACACACATGAAATAATCAATCCAAATGGGAGAAAAAATAAATATATAAAATATATAAATATATAAAGCACATCATCTCCATGTTGAAATCTGTAACTTCAGAAATGCTTTAGAAAACCATTTACTAGAACCTACAGCTTATTGATCTGATCAGAGGAATTTACAGTGTAAAATAATTTTTACACATAAAGTTATGATGCTTTATACAGTACAGTACTTTGATAACCAAACAACAGTGGCTTCCATTTTGACTTCCATTGTATGGACACAAAACCACAGAGACATTTCTTAAAATATCTTCTTTTGTGTTTCACAGAAGGAAAACGTGTTTGGACAGGGTGAGTAAATGATGATGATTTTTGGGTGAAATATCCCTTTAATAACCTTTATTTTAATGGGGTCATACTGTGTTTTTGAGAGCATTATTGTGTATAGATATTGTGTACACTGAACTCCCTACTCAATGAAAACATAATTCTCGTTTGATTATTAATAGTGACATGAAAATTGTCTGCTTCATGTCAAACAAAACAACATCTGTAGGCAAGACATAATTAAAAAAATTGTTTTTGACTCGCATTATTTTCCTGCTCTGACTTGACAAATCCCATTTAATTTTTGGATTAAATGTTCTCCAAGATCTGGGTGTGTTTGGGGATAAAACCCTACTTGCCCTGAAGAAGTGAGCCCATGGGATCAAACCCGTGCCAGCTTATCTCTGCTGAACATCAATGCTGTTTCACCTTCCAAACATCCAACCAATCCAACAATAACACTGTAATCATGTCCTTAGGTTCATAGGTTCTTCATCCCACTGACGTAAATCTGTAGATGAAGAACCAAACATGTCAAAACAGTCTAGACGAGACAGCTACCACTTCACTCCAGCATCTCCAACCAACAGTGTTTGTGCATGCGAGATTAGAAAGCAAAATTACACCGGTTCTAGAGACAATTATATTTTATGTGATTGTGATCATAATTCCTGAATGATAGAATTAAGACTTGGCAAATCATTACAACTTATTCTAATAAAACTCTTGCCATGGAAATTTGGGTGTATAAGTAGGAATAAGGGCAAACAGATGTTGCTGGATTGCAGAGATGCACAGAGATCCAAATTATTTATCCCTGCTGTTGTTCGTAAACAAAAATTTAGTACATTATAACAACACGTGTTGTCACAATGGAGCCTGCCTTTAAACAGCCCATTATAGGCTTTTTAGAAAAGTTTGTATTTATTTTACCCTCTTATTTTTTATATAGTTTACCTTTAAATTTGTGTCAACTTGCCCCAACCTGAGATTTATTAAAAATATCTAATTAAAATCATTGGTGTTTTAAACCAACATATAAAAGTACTACTAAAAAACAAATCTCTGTAATTTGACTTTTGACTCAAATCCTTATGGTTACAGTCATACAGCCCTTGTGACAATTTCCCAGTGTAGCAGCCAGCCCCAGTATCTTTGAATCAGTAAGCACTGTAGAGGAAAAAGACTTAAATTTAATTCAAAATAATCAGAATACACACAAATCCACCACAGAGGAATTAAGGCAAGCTCCTGAAGGAGTCATACATCTACAGTAGGTCATTGTTTAAAGAATATATTGCAGCTCCATAGCTTTCCTGGCACTGAAAGATGAAAATACGTCCAATACAATGTGATTTACAGTCTGACACGTGCAGGAACTGGAAGATCTTTCTGTATCACTTTTAAAGTCTGAACATCAAGATGGATGTTTTAGGTGTAATTTTCCCCTTTAGTTTGCGCTTCCTTTTGTAAAGTCCCCGTAAAAATGGCCAAGACATCACATTCTCAGCTAAGCACACTGATAACAGAACTGATATTCTGATGGAGGTTCAGCACCCTTCAGAAAACCATAAACAGATGGAGGGCTTTTGTCTTTATTGTAGTTTTGTCTTTATGGTATACAGTGCAGGAAGAACAAAGATTCATGCTCTACGCATACTGAAAGTCATTCTGATATCCTGTTGGGGTTTAAAATTACAGATCTGGAGCCTTGACACTGACTTAAGCAGGATTTTGCTCCTTCATTTTGACTAAAATTCTGGTTCCACTCTTACCCCCAGTTACCATTACCTCAAGAAACATTTACTTCTTAATACTTCTAGAGCATGAATGAGTATGTGTAGAGATTATACCTGCTTTAAGAGGAATCAATCGACATTTTCTGGAATAGATCTCATTCTTAAAAAAATTCAGCATTAGAGTCAAAATATTGGCATGTGGATTAAGTTAAATCATATTTGTGGAAAAACCTCAAAAAAGCATTTCTCAAAGTATTACTACTTTAATCTCAATATGTTATGACTTTATTCTTGTTAAATGCATAATAGAGATAAGATTTTTACCCACTACAGATTATTCCAAAAATATTACAGGTTTATTAACAGTATCTCAGATATGTTGTCTTGTTGTGGCACTAAACAAGATAACTTAAAACAAAATAAACAGTGGGGATTTGTTGCATTTTACACACTGGACACTTCACTGGGTATTAATGGTGGGTTTCAGTCTGTTATGGGTAATTATCTGGTATTTGCATGATTTAGCTGAATCAGGAACCAAATCTGTAACACAGCTCTTCATTATTACCTAAAGGAAGACACAATGCACACTTAGAATAAAAGTAAAACAGAAAACAGATGGCATGCTTTCCCTTTAATTAAGTTTAAATTATTTCTCATTTAAAAAATGACTTTCATAAACTCTAATTTAAAACACCAATACAAACTGTGCACATTGCTCCCACTAGAGGGCAACATCTGCACATTTCTGTTTTGAACGACATCACAGCACATACCGTCATATTCTTAATTTTAGTTAAACCCACACTCTATAAGAAACCCATTATTTTTAGGTATTACAGGAATATTTACCCAAAAATTAAAAACCTTTGTCTGTTCCACATAAATAGCGGACATATTTGGAATGACATTAGGGTGAGTACAAAAGTACACATTTTTCATTTTTGAGTCAACTTTTTCCTTTAATAGTAAGCAATGACACTTCAGTTAACTTGTCCTGAAGGGAAAAGATGTTAAATGAATGAATGCAAGACTCTAGACAGAAAGACGTTTTTGGGAGGTTTCAGGGTATCATGTTCTTTGGCCTAAGTGAGTAGAGAGGATGTACCAGTGAGGACAATAAGAGGAGAAACTAAAGGTCCTGCAACCAGTGCCAACACAGGTGTGCTGGCAACAATAAAGACAAATCTCTCTCGTGAAACAGTGGAACTGACCAGAGAAAAACCGCATTCAATATTAGGAAACAATTAAACTAGCTATTATTTCTTTTTCACGTATCTTTGAGAGAAATCAGCTAAATTTCTTTTCCTTACCTTTAGGATCTAGAAACCTCTAAGATTAAGAGTCTGGTTACAGGCGTACACCAGTTAAGTGCCCTGGACTGGACGCAGCTTCTGCTACACATAATTTATGGCACTAATCAAGCCTGACATTGGATTTCCTGTTAGTATTTTATGAATGAAAGCAAATCAATGCCAGCGGGTGCAACACCAGAAAGAAAAGCCACTAAACATACTAGAGTTTATTTCTTAATGCGGTGGATACAATGGATCCTTGTGCTTTTCCAGAGAGATGAATGATGGGATATATGTTATGAGTTATGTGTTTGAGCAGTTTCTGTGTTATGAGTTCCACTGCAAGAAAATGAGAGAAAGGGAAGGAGTGAGATAGAGAGAACACAAGAAAGCAACAAGCAAGAAAGGAAGAAAGCAAAAAAGATCAATGAAAGAAGAATGAAAGAAGTGAAAGAAGGATGTGAATATAAAGTGAAAAGATGAGTGAGCTGGTAACTATGTTGAAAACAAACATTAAATCTATGCCTGTTTGTGCAGTGGTTTGGTTTCTATGAATTATAGGAACATAGCCAGCACTGATTATACTTAATGTGATTAGAATTAACTATGTAATGTGATACAACAGTGGCTTTGGCTCGGTTTACTGAATACTGAATAGGCTTATGATATATCATGACTGTAGATTTAATGAAGATATAAGTGATCTGAGCCTGAATTACATTAAAACATATTGAAAACACCTGAACATGCGTTACTTAAATAAGATGATCGTCTCATACGCACTTGATCTCTTTTAAACTCCTGCCTTGTAGTTTATAAGGAACAACACTGATTAATCAATATGAAATGTCCTGGCAACATCTACAATTCTTTTCAGGTGATAAAGATGTTTGTTTGAGATTTTACCTCCCCTGGGATACATCTCTTCTGCAGAAGATCTGGAAACAACTTCTAACCTCTCTCTTCACCAAACTCTGTGCCAACATAGCAACATGCTGATCTCCTAATAAGCCATTATCTGGACAATGTGAACCTTTAATTCCTAGCAGCAATTCCATAGCAGCTAAGTGACTTCCAAAATAACGACCATGACAGAGAGCCTTGTTCTGGAATGAGGAGCTAAGAAGAAACAGCCTTGTGCTTGACATTACAAAGACTGCAGTTATAGTGTATTCTACTTTAAACCTGTTTTCAAGTCAATATACTTTCTCTGCATGTCTCCTTTCAGTATTATGGCTAGAGTATGGGTATATGCGGTATAACTGTAATGCATACATTTCAACAGGTTGTCAGAAAGCTGGATGGCTGCCAGACACAAAGCATGAACATACAACAGATATAATATGCTGAGGTCTTATCAAAGCAGAGGTATGTAATACAAGGCAACACAGTCGGGGCATAAAGTGTTGTTACCTTATTGTCAATTGTGATGAACTTAACATTTACTAAATGTTTTAACTATATAAATGAAAAGGTTTTTTTTAGCAAGTGAGATATCTATAATCTGACATTGTGTTGAAGTGAACGGTTGTAACAGGTATAGATTGCGATATGGATGGTGAGGAAGCAGGATGGTGAATACACAGTATGCAAATATAAACAGCCAATGAACAAGAGGTTGAATATTTATGTATAATATAGTTTGTATATGCCTTATATTTTGATATCACAGCCATTAGCCCAGTATAACCGACCCATAAATGCATTGACATAATCTCATTTATACGTATCCAACAATCACTATAAGTCAGTCAAACTAAAATTCCTGCATTCCTGCACTGAAATATCCTTTGGGTTCCAAAGACATCGATCACAGGAAGAATCCAGGAAGAGAAAACTAATTACTGTACTTCTGTGTATCATTACTCAGAGCTGTGAGCATTCTGTCCTGCATGGTTTTAATGTAAAGCAGCCTGATATATAGGTCCCCCTAGACTCTCCATGCTAAAATACATCACCTGCTACTGATAGTATATCATTTTCAAAGTCTGTGAATTAAATTACAGGATCCATTTTGCAAAGTGTGAGTTAATTTCAATGAAACACAACAGCACAAATTGCTGAAAAAAAGGTTATTACAATACATTAGTTCCTGATCTAATTTTAATGCACCAGGCATTTGAAAACCATGCTGAAGACTCATGCCTGGTTCCACTAATGCATTCAGAACACTGTACATCTGTAACTATTTGTAGAGGCCATGGAACATGTCAGGGATTTATCAAGGAATGTGAAAGCATCAGAGACTTGATGATATGGCAAATTGCTGAAGTATTTCCTTCTTTATCTAACTCACTTCTTCACTGCACCTTCTGTAGCTACTGACCCGGACAAAAACCATTGCCACCAGACAGGCAATGACTATTAGCTACAGCTGTCAACCAATTTAAAAGTTTAAACCAGAATCATTACGTGTTATTATGATTTATTAAATTAATTACTTGCTGAGAAAACCTTTCAGATACAACACTGTGTTGTGTCCCGTATTATATAACTTACATAATTTAATTTCCATTCCACTAAGCTTGCGTTTTTGAGTACAGGAATACATCCAGTGTGACTTAATAAGTAAGCTAGGAAAACACAAAGCCAGGTTTACATAATTTTTGTTAGGGTGGAATATTTTAACGTTATTACACGTTATTATTATAAAAATAAGGGTCACAAAGTAAAAGTGCACATAGTTGGTATGATGGGGCCTCAGACCTGAAATTGCTTGTGACCAAAGCTTGTCTACCCTGGACAGCCGTAACAATATGCTCCACATTCAGATTCAAGTGTGAATTGCACTGATGGTAGAAAATCCAAATTCCTTGTTAAGTAACTGTCATGCAGCTTAGAGAGCATGATTAAATGTGTTCATTTATGACACCATTACTTATTGTTATGACCTTAAACTGACAGCCCTACTCTATAGACAAGAATTTGTGAGGAAATGTGAAGGGAAGCATACTTGATATGTTTTTGGGGGACAGGAAAATGATAACATTATAAGCAAACAAAATCTGTCCAATAACATCTCCATTCGGTTTTTTTTTTTAAATGCTGTCATTAAAGTTCTGCCCGCAGGAAATCATCACTGATCCGGCCTTCTCTGTGCCCGCATGCCCTTTGACCTCAGCTGCCCAGATCCTTCATTTTGTGAGCACAGCCCTGTTTGCTGAAGGAAACACTAGCCCATTTCCCACTGATATCACTTCTTTTCCCTTTTTCAGTGGTTGGAAAAATTTTAAAGACTCGATAAAACGGCAATTTGTGTAATCACACATCTGAGATTCATTGAGCCATTATCAGTTTAATGACAAAACAACGCCTCCACTGGCATTTACAATTGCACAGCTCAGCAAATGTGTTTGGCCGCAACTAAACTGAGCTATTACATATCTAATTATATTTCCTCTGATTATTTCCTTGTCAGTTCTCTGTCCTGATGTTATCTAAATATTTACAGTGGGAGCTGCTGCTGACAGAGATAAATGAGGCACGCTGAAGTGTCTCAGGAAGTCTGGCTGATGGCCACCTCTCTCAGGCATGACGGGGTACCTACAGGGTGTTTGTGTAGCTACTGATAAAGCTCTCATCACTGACACTGAATAATGGCTAAAAAATTACAACTGAGGTTTTCAATAAAAGTAATCAAGCTAAAAAGCATACAAAATATTTATGCAACAGAGTGAATCTTGGGAGAAGATTTTGTGCTCTTTGTTAAAACATGTTCAATATTTTCAAACTCACTTACTGGAGTGTTAAAACTGAATTATACATGACCGTTGAACATGACAAAAGAGGGAAACCATGATGTTCGACATGTCTGTTGAAAATTTGCTTCACAGCTATTTCTGTACATCTCCCTATAATGGCGTCCCTCGAGGGCACCACATCAATCGTACACCAGATATCTCTGGCAAGAAGTAATCGGACAGGTCCCACTAAGTCTAATTCATGATACTCAAAGGAGCAAAGAGAATGTGGGACCACACGCTGGTTACACAAGACCTGAAGAAAAAGGATCAGAGCATAGAAGTTGTTTTACTGTTACGCTTTTATGCTATACTATTAATCTCTTGCAAAACAGTTATTTACTCTTTATTGGATTTACCTCAAAAGAAATTCAAGGTCAAGTCGTGAGTAGATTCTTGTCATCTAGGTTTGGAATTAAATTGATGTTCCTGAACAAAATGATGTTTACCTACAGTTAAATTGATAGGGCATAGCAGCGCAAAGGTTTGATTCACAGTGAACCTACTTACTGAAGAATGAGTGCACTTACTTGAATGCGCTGTAAGTTGCTTTGCATTAAAGCATCTGCCAAATGCATAAATACAAATGCATGAATGATGTATGAAAAGAAAATGAAGAATTACAATAATTTAATATATATCATTCAGTCAACCTAGTCTACTTTGCCGTTTGACCGTTGTAACACTTGGCGTCATTTGTCTGGTGGACAAGTTCCCAAATCTCTGTTTCACCAGAATATTGCAGAGAATACAGTCTCACTGCTTGGTTTGAGGAAACATTTTCCAGATATGGTGGTCTGTAATTGCAAACTCTTCACAGTTTCCTTCAAATTCCATCCCAGCCCAATTCCCCAGCACCTACAGAGCACTCGTGGACCAGAACAGAGTTACACCTTAGACCTCAGGCCCAGGGGAACTTTTTGAGAAGAAAAACACAAAAGTAATAGCAGAAAAACAGAAGAAAAAGCAAAAAGTTTGATTCATTTCGCTATTTTGCTGCACAAAATCCATATATATAATCCATATACAGTATAACTGTTTGTTATAAGGTTCATAAGGTATTTCTCATGCTTTCAATTGCCAGAATGATACATCTTAAAGTTAGTATTCTAGCTCAGAGTCAGGTTAAATTCAATTACTGCTATAAGGGGTTTGAACAAATAGTATGTCAAGTAAAAACATGTGTTTTAAAGTACTTCTGAAAATTTTCCAAAACTTAACAAATCCATTTACATGCCTCATCATACAGGTTTTGCCTTATGTTGTCATAAATTATTACACAGGACAACAATTCTTTAACTCCCTAAAATGACAAAATGTCAGACCAGGACAAAATGGATACTGCCATTGGTTTTTAAAATAAAGAGCTTTTGTTGTACTACCAATTGAAGAGAACAATTCCCAGGATGTTCTTCAAAACAAACGAACAAGAATGGGAACAAATGGAGTGTAAATCTGGATTTAGCAGTTGGTTAACATGAGACTTGGATTTTGAGTTTTCTGTTGCTCTATTGTTGATGATTCTCATTGACAGTTAGCCAAAAGTCTTCTTGCAGTCTAACACATGTGGTGTGACTGATGTCTGTGTGATGTCTGAGACTGTGACAGAATTCTGCAGCTGTGCTGTCTCTACCAAACTCTCCTGATCCTCCAAACATTTGTTCTTATATACAGTGACCCTACAAAGAACTGAGCCACACAGCATGGCTTTGCATTATATAACAATACAAAACCAAGAGGCGTTTATTATACAGAAAAATAGCACAAGCGCGCACAGGTTTTTCACACATTGTTAAAAAAATACTGTCGTAGATGTATTATTTAAAGTTAATAAAACACATTTCAGCACTTTATGGTTGTCAAAATTAGTTATTGTGATAAACTACACCTGTGGTAACTGCTGAGAGACATTCGTGAACTTGAGTCTGTTTTTAATACAGTCCCTAAAAATGCCTTTTGAAGCAGATGAATGTAATTGCCAAATAGTTCCGTTAGTTCTGTTAAAAGGTCCAGCATCACTTGCAAATGCCACAATCAGTTTGAAATTTTGCATTTAAGCAATGACATTCATACTTTTTAGTGTGACTTACAGATCCAAATACTGTTTGAGGCCACTATGATCTGAAGTTTCATATAAACTCGTATAAACATTCAAACTGACCACAGAAATGTGAGGCACACAAAGTTTAAAAGGGCTCAGTGACAGCACATTCATAATCACAGGTCTCACAGCTTACTGCCTTTAGCTTCAACATCTTCACAAAGAAGCAGATCTGTGAGGGTTTTGTGGCCTTAACATGACTTTAGCACTATTACTATGGCTTACAAAATACTGTAACAAACCCTCAATCATAAATATAAAAAAATATTCAGTACTGTTTGTTCTAGAAACACGATTGATATCTCAGATCATAGCCTGGCTTCAATGGCAGAAATGTTATCAGCATAACAGAATTCAAAAATACCATCTATTATTATTTTCTGGCCATCTCTAGTTAACATTAGATTTCGAAATGTGTCAGTGAGTAATTTCCTAATTTGTCAACTTACTCTTCCGACAGGATGTGTGTGTACACATTGGCCTTGCTCTGGGACACAGCAGGCTGTATGTTACCCCTCTAACAGTTTTTCCAGCAGCCAGCAGGTCCTTTGGTAACCTGCTAGATTTTCCCACCCACACAGACAATGCAGCTGTGCAGAAGGACCCATGAACCCTCCAGAGACTGGCTCTAAATCAAAGTCACTTCACAGAGAGCCCTGACTCTGTTCCAGAACTTTATTCTCACATGCACTTTCACAAAAGAGCCATAAGGGAACACTGAGCCTGCTGTGTGAGGAGAGAGATTTAACTGCACCATCAGCCCTGCATTGACCTCAGCGTGTTTGTGTTCTAGTGACGCACCTGGAGTAACAAAATGAGTAAAGCAGAATGGGCTGACTGAGACGTGGATGCAAAAATGAAAGTAGGACCCCCTCTGGGATGATAACACGTTCTGATAACAGGGGTTGGAGGTGCATCGTAGCATGTTGAATCTCACACTCAAGCTGGAAACAGGATACTAGACTAAATACAAAACTCTATTGCATTCTTTAAAGCCCTGGTCATAGCTGTTACAATAAACGAGACAGCATACGATGTATAGCACTTTCCACACAGACATTTTATATTAGGTTTATATTCCAATGTACAGAATATGTGATGTGAATGTCATATGCTGAGCATATCTGTGCTGTAAAAATGTTAGAATTAGATTTTGACACTTCTGGACACAAAACAGCAGCTTCTCGCTGGGCAGTGCTGAAATAGGAAGGAAGAACTATCATGACAGTGATGGAAAACAGTCAAAAATGATTACATAACTGAAACATTACATAACTGATGTTCATTGAGGGCAACAGAATGTACTCAATAGAATCAGAATAGAATGAAATGGAATAGAACGCAATAGAATCTTTAGTTGAAAGCACAAATAACCAGGACTCAAGGTGTTATTTACTTGCATGCTCACCATACTGGCATTTGGAATCACATAGTTAGGGCAAATTTCTAGTACACACACAAACCCATTAAAGCTCAAACCACACCATGTGCAAACCTAGAGATGGGGAAATTCAAAATAGGTAAAATATATATTTTACAATATAAAATGCTGTACTCTTGCAAAAATGAACCTTCTTGGTTCTTCATTTCTGCTATAGGATCCTCAACATACGGTCTCAACAAAGCTACATAAACGCTCTCAAGTAGCATGAGCATTCACACAGTTATTGATTAAGAAATAGGGCAAAAAACACATAAAAAGTGTTTGGCTTAGTTTTGCATGACATGATGCACACTGTACTTTATCCAGTTTTAGACAGGCATATTTTAGGGCAACTTCTGTTGATTGTTTATTTCTAGCAAACCTGCAGCGAGTCTTCATTATTTTAATGATCAGGCTATAAGCAGCTCTCAACAGTATAAGCAACAGCGTATTGAGCTACGGGAGTTACATTGTGCTTTAACAGTGATCCTTATTTATCCTGACAAAAAAGAGCCTATTGGTATGTTTCTCTCCTAAACACGATAAACAAGCATCGGATGAAAAGTTTAGGTATGCGATTGACAATTACAACAAAGCCAGAATCTCTCTCCCTGGGAAGTCTGGAAGTACAGTGGTGTCATTCATCATAATCTAAGCCAGTCATGTACTGCATAATCCTTCAATAAGGAGTAATAAATCAGAGTAAATGCCTCTGTGCTTGTGTTCTCACAAATCAATATCACTCCATCACTTTCATCCTAGGGTTGTTATTTCATTTGAATGTGTCATCACTGCTGTTTCAGAACTGACTGTGGAACACTTACGATAAAGGCAGCCCATCTCTCTGTTGAGCTGAGACCATCCAGGACAGCATCTGTACGCAGTTCTGAGTTTTCGCCTGTAGACTTGTTTGTAGTCTATATAGTAGGCAGTCCTACAGAGACAATAAGATGATGCGATTTACTGTAAAACAAGCAAATTCAAGCAATTGGCACAGAGCCTCTAATAACACAAGCCAATGTTTATTTACAGTACAGTATGTACAGTATTAAAAAATAACTTGGACTGATGCTATGCTTTAACTATTAATTAGCATATAACCATAATCATTTTAAAAGACAATTCAGGGTTGACTCCTATCAGAGTCCAGAACCTGATGGCCCTAAACCCCAATTAGTTCAGCATTTGTCCATGCAATGGCAACATTTAGCATATTTAGTGCTTGATTCATGAGGGTTATTCAACAATCATTCATAATTGCAAAGGGGCTTGATGGCTTTGAGAGCTTTGAGCTTCCTTTTGATTCCTGATGCATCTGAGAACCTTATTAACCAGCGTCTCTCAACAAAAGGATCAGTTTCCAACTGCTGTCTTTCTCAAGCCCTCTGCCCATTCTCAAAAGAGGCTGGAAGTTGGCTAGCTCTGAAAGGTGTGCCAATGAGAAATGGCTGTTTGGGTAAATGGACTACTGATAGTGGATCTGTCCCAGGACAGAGAAAACTCTGTTTTGTAAAGCTACAGTCTGTTTGGTGCATGCAAACTTTCAAAAAACCTACAAAAATGTAAATAGCAGCAATTGCAACGTGAAAACACCTTAGGTGTAAATAGAGGAAAACTTCTATGCACACTTCATACTTACATATGATTATTACATATATTTATGATTATTACATATTGTTACATATGATTAATCATACATATGATCATTTGAGGATGTGCAAAATAAAGATCCAAATACAAAATGAGGTTTAAAGTAACAACATAATGCTTCACTTTTAAAACTAAGATATTTAATTGTTGTCTTATTCAAGCAGATAGATATTCAGCTGGTTCATAATCAGTTAATTAGTCAAATGAATACATACCTCCTCTCATAATGCATACACCAAGTGTGACCGGTGCAGCTTTGCCTCCAAACCTTTACCATACGTGTAAAAGCTTTCAGGCAAGGCTGTTTCTCAGCTGTAATAATTGTCTCTTGTTCTGAGCAAACATTTGGCCTGAATAAAAGAAAATTGAGAGAACCGTGTTCTGTTTTAGGTTCATAATGATAATTTGACATCATATACAATAACGGGAAAAATTTTTTTTACAGAATAACATTTTAACTGCATTTTAAATGTAAACGCTAAACAAATTTCGGACTATTATATAATTAATCACTAAACTGTATTGTTTTGTATAGTTTTGGATACTTTCATACTATGACTGTATTATTATTGTAAATAAAGTTAAGCTGTTACTTTAATTAAGTAATTGCAATTGAAACAAACAATTAAAATACATTCTTATTCTCTTTGTTACTTACATGAAAGGCTGCAGAGCTCGGAGACCGAACGATGAACAGACCTCTTTAAGCAGCAAAAATACCATTATCACGTGTATATACATGTCCCAGTACCTGACAACACTCTTACGTACAGATCAAACTACGAATGTTTAGCCTATTTTATCGGTAATCTATAAAACAGATGAGCAGAAAACACAAGCCTGATACTGCAGTTCAACTGCAGCATTTATGAGCCTGTTGCTTACATGAAGCGCTGGACATACCATATGTTATGCAAGGTCTTCTCTTTGATAATAATGATTTGATAAACAATTTATTTTAATAAAGTTTACGTTTTTTTCTTTTAATGAAGTTTCTATCCTGTACAAATATATACGCCATGCATTTTGATTCATTAAAATTCCATTGCAATTTTACTATTTATAAACAAACATGCAAAACATGCCAAAATCCAAAACGTTTAGCATAACAAAGTTATCAGAGATTAATCGACACGGGATGAGTATCTGATATATATTTATTCAGTAGTATATACTGAGAAAACCACCTGCACTGGTACTGTGCTATAAGTGCGATTTGGCTTTGCTGCCATCTAATGGGCATAAATCATACTTCACCAACATTAAACTGTATACTTTAACTGTAAATTCAAAAAACGCTCAGACATTTTAAATATTTTAATTGAAAACGTATATGACGACGATGATGAAGCAAACAGATGATTCCTTAAACGTGTTTGACGAACAGATCATGTACCAAAACTGGTGAACGGCCTTATGAATTCAGCCTATAGGTTATCCACGCGAATGCCTGATAATAAATTTTGAGCAGAGGCTTAAGCCAATAATATATATTATGATTAATATATATATATATATTAACTATATATAACTATATATAACTACTAAACTAAAACATCCTATAGGATGGACAGATGCGTATACATTTTTTAACAGTTAGCTTTTTGGGTCCTTCACCGCACAGCATTGTGGGAATTATTCCTTTGCAGCAATGGCTTGGCTTGCAGTCAGATTAGCAATATCTGTGTCTTTATTATTTACTGCATCGGCGGTATTTGAAGACCAAGTTGGAAAGTTTGATTGGTATGTAAATGGACTTTATGCCTGTGTGTTTTTTGTATTTAATCCACTGTAATTTCTGCGACTGAAAAAAATAGCCGGCACTTGACTGAGACTGCTGCCTGATGTCAGCTATACCGGGCAGATGTCCATGTAGTCAGTCATCCATAGATAAGCGTGTGTTAACGTCATTAAACACTCTGCGTTTCATTTCAGGAGGCAACAGTTTATTGGCAAGGTGCGTTTCGCCTTGTTTGATACTCATTCTCAGGCGTCTAAAAAACTCTTGGTGGCCACTGACAAGAACGTATTTGCTTCCCTCAATTCTAGGACAGGCGACCTGTGTAAGTGTATATACTCATTAGTATATTTCCAACCTTATAAGGAATTTTGTCAGTTACAATCAAGTACACTTTATATTTTCTAAGATATTATTAAGATATGATTGAATGACCGTCAATATTATGATTTGAATCTTAAAGGGCCATGTTTTTCTCTTGCGTATTATTTTATTCGTCTGAAGTCCTCGTAATGTTACACTATAAACAATTTAGTGTTACATAACTTTTGTTTTATTATAAATATACAGTTAAAACAAAAACGTATGCTGCTGCTATATGTTAACGACCTCTGTTTTGATTGGCTGACCTTTTTGCAAGTGGAATGAGTAAAACCACCCACTGAGGGGTTGTGGGTTTGTCATCTACTCCAATATAAATGGCATTGTCTTAAGCTTGTATTTATGGTGACAAATTCGACATGTTAAAAAAGGCTCTTTTTGAATGTGGGGATCCATTGGAAGCTCATACGGACATAAATGTTTCCCCACAGCCAGAAGCATTCAGAAATAATATTTGACCTATCAAACATCTTATTCTTATCATTAGATATATAAATTGAAACACAATGTTTAAAATATTTATTTGTATTATACTTGTTGAAAGATTTTTAAATGAACCAATTTTGCATTTTGGTTTTTATGAATAATATGTGTAGACCTGGGAGGTTGCATTGCATTAATGTATTTTGGTAGTGTCAGTAAAATGCTGCTTTTGATTTTTGTAGTCTGGCGTCATGTGGATAAGACTGGACCAGAGGGCTACATTGATTCCCTTCTTATGTATGGACAAGGTAAGCATGCTGTATGAAGTGTGTATTTGATGAGAAACTGAGCTTTTTTGCCTCTGTAATTGTACCTTCTGTTCTTTAGACGCTGTTGTAGTTGTTGGGAATGGCCGTCTGCTTCGCTCATGGGAAACTACAATCGGTGGTTTGAAGTGGGAAACGGTGCTTGATACTGGGAGGTTGTATATTGTTCTGCTTTAATCCTACCAGTAATAGACTAATTCAGATTGATACGATAGATTTAATTGGTGTTTTCCTTATTCGATCACAGCTTTCAGACTGCTGCCTTAGTTGGCGTTCAAGATTTTGTCAAGTATGTTGCTGTGCTTAAAAAGACAGCGATCTCTCTTCATGACCTCTCGAGTGGGAGCCAGATATGGGTGGAAAACCTGCCTGACAGGTGAGAAGTCTCCAAAATCAGAATATTAGTGTTACATTTACAGTTTGTTACCTTCAGATTATACAGCACATATAGCAGCAACAGATATAACATCTTGTGTTATTCTGTATTCTACAGCGACACTGTGCAGTACCAAACTGTTTATTCTGGAGGGAATGGACTGGTGTCTGTTTTGGGACTTGCTCCAAACTCCCATATTGTAATTGTTGAATACAAAATCGAAGATGGAGAAATCATGAATAAGGTATTTCTTTCGGTGTGGCGTTAGTGATATTAATAAAGTAATGCACAAAGATTTCTCTCCCTAGCGTGTGATTTGAGATTTAACTGGTCAGTTGTGGTGAGTAATTGTTACATTCCCAGTCAGATTATGTGAATAATTATAATTTCATTGTGTATTCGTCAATCAGAAATCTGTTGAAGCTGCATGGATGTCAAGTCTGGAAAGCAGCTGCACAGTCATCAGCTCAGGGATTCTTCTGTGTGCGGATCAGATCACACAGTCTCTGTATACTCTACCACTGCAGTCTGCAGAACAGACGGAAATGAGACAGATCCACCTGCAGGTGCAGATATCACTGTATTTGTCATTATCACAGTGCTTCTTCATTCATCTGTAATGATCTTTCATATCATGGGCAACTCTTCTTATTAAAGACTCTAGATTTGGAAGTGGCATCAGGATTTCAGCCCGTTCTGACTTCAACTCAGCCGAACCCCGCTCAGCCTCCACTCGATGAGTTCTTCCTGCAGCTAAGTCCAGATCATCACATCCTTCTGCAGCTGAAAGATGGCCTCATCGCTCCGCTCCGAGACTTCGGTCCAGTAAGCACTTGATAGCACTCAAAGTCTGGGAACCGGTCCACATGGCTGATTCACACTGACCCACCAAATGCCACCAAAACATTTTAAACATTCCAAGTCGACTGTTGAATTTAGAATATTAGTTGAAAGAATCAGATTCATTATAGAATGGGCTTCAAAATTCAACTCAACTGAGTGTTTGAAGCTCTGTATGTTTTTTGTATTTTAGTCATATCTGGTTTCATTTGCCACAACTGGAGAGAAGACCGTCGCTGCAGTGATGTCACCAAAGAATGACACTGTGAGTCAACATATTAAAACGTAACACAGGCTCTCCAGTTTTGTGCTCATACCTTAAAACTGTTGTGATTTCTTTTTGCTCAAGGCCTGCAGTATCAACCTGTTCAGTGCTGACACAGGCAGGAGGCACCTAGACACCACCATGATCTACCACATGGATCCCAGTGGAGGAAAGCCAAACAGAGTGCGCATAAATACTGAATTGTCTTAGCCTAAGTGATGATTAGCCCATCATTCTTGTTTAATTCCTTTTGTATGTTCTTTAGTTATATGTCCATGCCTTTCTGAAGAAAGATGATTCTGTGGGCTACAGAGTCATGGTGCAGACAGAAGACCTTACCCTCACATTTTTACAGCAACCTGGTATGAACTTCACTTCACACTGTGTGACTTCGCCCTTTGGAAATAGTCAATTAACATTTGGTTCTATTGTCTCACTGCAGGCAGGGTGGTCTGGATGAGGGAGGAAGCCCTGGCTGATGTGGTCACCATGGAGATGGTTGATCTGCCGCTTACTGGAACACAAGCTGAGCTGGAGGGAGAGTTTGGAAAGAAAGCCGGTAAAGTGCAGGAAAATGGAAATCGTTATATAACACATCCTTGTGGGTTAATTGCGTCCTTGTTTATAGCCTTATTCTATCCTGTCAATGTGGAACAATCCAGTTCAGATGCATTAAGTCATGTATCTTTGTGACTGTTTGCGGTAAAATCAAATGTAATCAAAATCAAATGTAGACTGTTACATAAACTTACTTCACTTGGTGTTTGTGTTGTTTGGCTGTTGTTGCATGGATTGCTTCTGCTTACTTAGTGTGAAACACAGAAACATCTGCCTCACTAAGCTGTCCTGTTGTTTGTGGCTTTCCTGCACTTTATGTCTGTATTTACTTTACTTTATTTCTTTTGCCTTTCTGCTGCCCTTGGATCCAGCCATTCAAGGTAAAGATGTGAGCTTCATCTAATTTTGCTTCTGTTCTTAATAACATGCCTAATTATTTTTGTCTGTGTCAGAGTCTCCAACAGTGCATTTCCTTAAAAATGTAACAAACGTATTATGCTGCAAAGAAACATTACATTTTAGTTCTTTAAACGTAAGCAGACAGCTATAACTGATCGCTGTGATCTCTTTATGGTTACAGATGGGCTGTTACCTATGGTCCTGAAGCGTCTCTCCTCCCAATTCATCCTACTGCAGGCCTGGTTAGCCCATCTTTGGAAACTCTTCTACGATGCCCGGAAGCCCCGCAGCAGTGTGAAGAACGATGAGGTCACCATAGAAACTCTGTCTCGGGATGAGTTTAACCTGCAGAAGATGATGGTGATGGTCACCTCCGCTGGGAAGGTACATTCTAAAAAAAACAACTATTCTTTTGTTCTTTTCAATGTTGTTGTACTGCTGTTGTTGTCAGTTAACACATGGCTTTTGTTTTCCTAGCTGTTTGGCATTGATAGTAAATCAGGAAGTGTTTTGTGGAAACACTACTTGGAAAACATTCAGCCCAATTCTGTGTTTAAATTAATGGTACAGAGGACGACTGCTCACTTCCCTCACCCTCCACAGTGCACGCTACTTATTAAAGATAAGGTAACGTCTACATTCATTTATTCGCAGTATCTGATCATTCTTAATGGGTTTAAAGGTTTTTAGGACAATCCAATGCTCATTGAATAATATTTCAATCTCCTAATTTAATTTGCTGCATATTTTTCCCATTAATTACTAATGGACATTGTCTTCACAGGACACGGGTCTTGCAAGCCTCCATGTCTTTAATCCCATTTTTGGCAAGAAGAGTCACAGTAGTGTTCCATCCTTACCCAGACCAATCCTCCAGTCTCTGCTGCTGCCTCTCATGGACCAGGACTATGCCAAAGTCCTTCTGCTTGTTGATGATCAGTACAAGGTGGGTCTCTTCTTCTGACAGATAATCTGTATGTATTTGTGAACGTGAACTCCTCTTCTGTCATCCACAGGTCACCGCTTTTCCATCTACTAAGAATGTCCTCCAGCAGCTTCAGGACACGGCGTCCTCCATATTCTTCTACCTAGTGGACTCCAACCAGGGCAAGCTGTCTGGTTTCCGCCTGCGCAAGGTTAACATCCATTCACGTTACCACACACATGCGTGGTGGTGATTCTCTAATGTGTCTGAGATTATACAGACATTCGTGTGAAATTTAAGATTTAAAACAAATGTATGACGTTAACATGTTAAGAATTGTTTTGGGGTTTTCCCTCAGGATTTGTCTACAGAGCTGATCTGGGAGGTGGCCATCCCCACCGAGGTGCAGAAAATCGTGGCTGTCAAAGGGAAGCGTGCGAATGAGCACGTTCATTCCCAGGGCAGAGTGATGGGTGATCGTAGTGTGCTTTACAAGGTACTGCTGATCTCCATCACTTTATTAACTAGTGTAATGTGATCTTATTCTTTTTTTTAATCATGTATTTCATCTGTTTGTTTGCCTGCAGTACCTGAACCCTAATCTTCTGGCTGTGGTGACTGAGAGCACAGACACCCATCAGGAGCGTAGCTTTGTTGGAATTTTCCTGATTGATGGTGTGACAGGCCGTATTCTGCACGAGGCAGTGCAGAGGAAAGCCAGAGGACCGGTCCACTTTGTGCACTCAGAAAACTGGGTGGTGGTAAGTACACAGGCTTAAACATCTCATTTGCTACAACATACTTCTACAACATTATGATTACAGTTGTGTTACCTGTGCCAAATGCAACGTTGTGTTTTGTCTTTAGTATGTGTATTGGAACACCAAGTTTCGTAGGAATGAGTTCTCTGTGTTGGAGCTCTTTGAGGGAGCAGAGCTTTATAACAGCACAGTGTTTAGCTCTTTGGACAGACCTCATCCACCTCAGGTACTACAGCAGTCGTACATCTTTCCTGCTCCAATAAGCACTCTGGAGGCTACGATTACAGAGAAAGGCATCACCAGCCGGCATCTTCTCGGTTAGCACCGTGCATTCCTCTTTGTGCACCTTTAAGATTTTTTTAATTCTTAAGATATAATTTTGTTTTTTTAAAGATCTAAAGGTTAGTGATTTACATAAAATGAGTTTTCGTAACATTATTTGTTTCTCGTTATAGTGGGGCTGCCATCAGGCAACATTTTATCCTTACCAAAGATGTTCCTGGACCCCCGGAGACCAGAGGTGGTCTCGGAACAGAGTCGGTATGTTTTCGACTAAGAATTACTTTGTTGTGTTTAAAAATATTGTATAATACAAAGGATTTAATCTTGCGAAATAATTTTTTTGTGTTTAGGGAGGAAAATCTCATACCATATTCTCCAGAAATACCCATTCGCACAGAATGGTTTGTAAACTACAATCAAACTATATCAAGAGTAAGAGGTGTCTACACTGCCCCCTCTGGCTTGGAGTCTACTTGTTTGGTAAGATTTATTTTTGAGTAGCATTTTAAAGTCTACCTATATTATTGCAGTATTATTATTACATTAAATGTACTTTCCATAGTAATTGCTCTTTATCCTTCCTATATTATAGGTGGTTGCATATGGTCTTGACATCTACCAGACCAGAGTGTTTCCCTCCAAGCAATTTGATGTCCTTAAGGATGACTATGATTATGTGTTGATCAGCAGTGTACTGTTTGGCCTATTCTTTGCAACCATGATCAGCAAACGTTTAGCCGAAGTGAAACTTCTCAACAGGGCATGGCGATAAGACACACCCCAATGGCCTATTGACTTCACTCTCGTCCTCACTGCAATGTGGTTGACACATTGATGGCAGGAGACAAGCTGGTGACCATGTCAAAACTGCAAGATCATTAGATAAGTTTGGTGTAGTTTCTGCAGCGAACTGTCTTGGGGATCTTGCGGTTGTTTGAGTGTAAGCGTATAGACGGCCTTGGTAGTTTTTCCCTGTTCAGAGAGATGTAACGATGTAGGTCATTTCCCCCCCTCAACATTAAACAGTTCACTGTCTAATTTGTTTATTTATTGTGCCTTTCGGGGTAATATAATGTGAATTAAACGTAGACCCACCAGATATAACATAATTAGAAATAAAACATCTCATCCCATTTTACTTCATACGTTTCACGGTATGGTGAGGCTTGTTGGATAAATAAGGTAAATATTGATTAGATGATTGCAAAAGGTGGAATGACTGATTTGACCTATGATCTAATGATCTATTAACTGCAAGAAAATGTGTTAACTGTACAGGATTGCGTTAAGGATTTTAAGGGGCAAACATTAGTGCACACAAGAACTATAATTAACGATATTTCAGGAGACTTTTGGATTGTTTTCTCCTGTGCTTTAATGATAAAAGGTTCTGCATAGATAAAGCTAAACAATTTGGATAGTGTTTTGTAGTTATTTTATGCTGTGTCGAATGCACTGGATGGTTTGAAGCTGAATTTCTTGGTGTATTAATGAGCGAGATCCTGATATGCCATATCATACTTTGCTTTGATTTTGTCTTCGTGTTACAAATCCTTTGTGAATTTACTGATATAACACATTTCCTCTTTTTGATTGATTTTCATAAATTACAGGCCTGTTTATATGCTTTAACAATTTTGAAAGTATACCCTCTGCTGCAAATAAAATAATGATGTCAGAAAAAATGAGATTAACAATATTTGTAACAATAGGAAAAATAAATTGGTGTCAAATCTGTTTATCTTTTCATGATGCATTAATTTCGTTTTTCCTGTTAATGGATAATAAAAGATTGCCCATTCTTAATTGACTTTTTCTTATTGAAAATGTATTAAAAATGCAGTAGCAAAACATTAATTAAAAACCCTTCTGTTTTCTTTATTATACTACTATAACATTGCACATTTAAATAGAATGTCTGGTAATTGTCGATAACTCAAAATCGAGTTTTGCACGATTTAAAAATATTTTTTTCTAAATTAAATTTTCTGAATTTTCCATTGTGGCCACAGACGTGATTTCACAAGTTATCTCACGCTTAAATGACATTCAGTAGACTTTTCATGTTTATCACTTACGACATTTCCTGTTATTTGGCGTCTGATGATTAACCTCATTTCCGCTCCTACATTCTAATAGAGAATCTCAAGATGGCGTCGAGTGGAGGAGATGGAGAACCTGAGTGGACCGCTGCCGTGCGGCCACTTTTATCAGCCTCCTACACGGCCTTCGAAACGAAAGAGCTACCTCAGCTTATAGGATCCATCATAAACAGGTCAGACGAGGGCTTGTTTGTTGAGTTCTGTCGTGCAGGGGTGAAATATAGTGTTCAGTGACTCTGCATTAGCTGTGATGCTATGGTTGCATTGAGGTCGTGTCTCAAAACCTAGTTAGCTGTCTACCCTGACATCATTTTTGGGCATGATGGATACGTTGCGCTCATTCCGTATGCGCTCATGATGCTAAAATGTTGTTTGCGTTGCTTTCGATGACCAGAAAGCGTTCTGCTGTCTCAAAACGGAACACACGAGCACTGTTGATGCTGTCTACGTAGGCAGCGCACAATGGTTTGAGACACAGCCATGCTGTTACTGTGCATTTACAGTAGCAGATACATCAGATTCTGCTTCATCATCAGGCCAGAGATCCACTGTGTTACATGCATATAACCAGCATATTGTACATTTTAACATCTCTGTTTACTTAAAGTTGATATGAAGGCTTTCACGACACCCACCCCTAAAATAAATTTACTTAGTATTTGTGTTGTAAGTGAATTAGTTGACATTGAATAAGCTTGTTAGCCTCCCTCGATTAACCCGAGCCAATGCTAGTTAGCCTGCTAACAACTGTTAGCTTCAGTTCATAGCGTCACTTTAAATCGTCATGCAAATAAATCATCCCTTATATGTCAGTGACAACCACATTAGCTATCATTACTTAATGTTTTGATCGGTTTATTTAAAACAGATAGGGAGGTGTGGCAGCTAGTTAGCACGCAAGTAAGCTGTGACTTAGCTGGTGCTAGTGTTTTTGGTGGTTGGCTAGTTGTGAGTTGTTTTAATGTTGGTTAAACAAACATTAAAAATCCCTTGTTATAGTTTGTTGTAGCGTACATTTGAAATTTCGACACCGTGTTGTCTGTTTGGAAATACGCGACGCCGTCAAAGTTTCGTTTTTGAAGAAGCAATGTTACACATTACCGTCACGGAAATGATCAACTGACAGACTAGTTGCAGTTTTCTCAGTACAGCAACTGCTAGAGGAAGCAAACAAACACATCGTGAATTTTAAATATGACAGCTTTAATAGTCGCCTTTGTTTAACTAGCAACCTGATCAGACAGAAGTTAAACGCTAATTTGAACTGCCAAACTAGACTAATGCCTGTGTTATTTATTAATGAATCCAAATTCTGTTTCAAATTCTCCACAACAGTAAATCGTGTTGCTCAATTTGTTCAGTTTAAAGCACTTTATTGTATAGCGTGATTGTGTTTACATACAATATTGCCAAAGCATTATACATGAAAAAACAAGCATTGATTGATATGAGATTTAAAAACAGATTTAAAACCGCAACAAATGGTAGTGTGGTGTTAAAATAAAACAAGGTGACTCTCATACAGATTTGCAGATCTAATTCTGTCATATCTATATTCGCTTGGTTGGGTTTAATGTTAATGACCAGTATGTACAGTATATGGCACACATAATGAAGTATTTATACTGAGAATACAGTAGCTATACTATAGCACTCAAGACAATGTCATGCATTTGTATTTTGTTGTTGCTATGTACAAACAGACTTCAGTTTCCATTGGGAAATGCTTAACTCTCTTCCTCTCCTTTTTTATAGCGAATCTGAGATTCTACACCATGACAAACAGTATGAGCCATTCTACTCCTCTTTTGTGGCACTGTCCGCACATTACATCACCACAGTTTGTGGACAAAGTACGAACCGTTATAATTTCTTCATAATTTCCTATTAAAAATGAAGTACCACCCAAATTTAACAGTTTCTTACTTTTTCTAACCATTCCGCATGTGTTGTTGCCCCATTTTAGTTCCCAGAAATCAGCTGCTGTCAGTAGCTGCAGCCTGTAAAATACTGATTGAATTCTCATTGCTGCGTCTGGAGAACCCTGATGAAGCATGTGCAGTCTCACAGGTCAGGCTTGCTTCTTTCATGCAGAACAGTGCAATACATCTTGTCTGTTTGATTAAAGCTAAACCCATATTCCTAATATTCTATTCCCTGTTGGCGCCACAGAAGCACCTGATCCTCCTTATTAAAGGCCTTTGTACCGGCTGCAGTCGATTGGATCGGACAGAGATCATCACCTTTACTGCGATGATGAAGTCTGCTAAACTTCCCCAAACTGTCAAGACCCTCTCAGATGGTGAGAGCTGTTTGTTTCAGATTGTTCCAACCCACCTTTAAACAATTTGTGTGTCTCATGCGTGGAGGATGTTTGAAATGTCGGGTGGACATAAGACATGGAAGGGAGCCATGGACTGGTGTAATGACCTGATTTTTTAGATGCAGTCTCTATGATTAGATAAAGAAGCGTGTACCTAGTGATACAGGATGAGCATGTGTTTCACTAATGTGTGACTTAATTATGCAGCTCTTGCTTGTAATATCAACACAGCTGTTTGGAAGTAAACAGCTTGAGTCAGTGATGTTGCTTCATTTGTAGGCTTTTCACGTTTGACTTGCTGTTGCCTTGTATTTAAAGGGACAGTCCAATGCAGATCAGTGCAGTAGTGGATCGGCTTTGATTGTTTTTGAGGGCCCAGTTGCTTTATGTGTTGTAATTTTATGTTGTATTGTGCCTCATGAGTTACTCAAAGGGCTGTTGTAATATGTTTTCATGACCAATTTGACACTGGTGATGCAGCACAAGCAGAACACAGATTATGGCTATGTTTGTGCCCTTCAAAACTTCATCATCGGTGTTGGCTGTAAAGAATCATCTTATATCTACAGTGTCCATCTATTGCTGGTCATACTGCTGGTTAATTGACTGACAAGCGGCTGCTTTTATCTCTGGGTGTTAATAGACGGCAGCAGTTTTGTGTCATTAATATTAGACAGCCACTTGCTATTTATTGATTTATTTCTGTATGCTGTTTACTTGAATGATTTCTTTAAAACACCTAAATCTATGTTTGCCTAATTAGCAAAAACTGTTTTTTATCATTATCGAATTTTGTTGGATAAAGTGGGACATTCAGTAGTTTATTTCTGCATTGAATACGAAAATTACATTTACATTTAGGCATGTAGGCAGATTACTTTGACAGACTTACATTGCATTATACTACACATTGATCACTAAACATAGAGTATGTGCAAACCCTGGGAATCGAACCCATGACCTTGGTGTTGTTAACGCCATGCTCTAACCACTGAGCTACAGGAAAGCTATGATGTAAAATGATAAAAAAATGATATAAAAAAATTAAGTAATTAATGCAGACTGCTAAAATTTTGGTATTCTGGTGACTCCAAAATCTATGATACAATATTGCAAGTAAGTCGTAAAAGTTATACATTTTTCAAAGATAACGTCCCTCACGGCACAGTCTGTAAACTCTATGTGGCACACTTCAGTCTAGACGATGTGTTGCCTTATTCGAGTGTATTAACGTTTTTTCCCTCATGTGAGTGACAGCCTGGAAGAAATAAGACTTTTTTTCTCTTTTTGTCAGAGAGTTGCCAGTATCCTATGTTTATATTCTGTGTTGTTGTTTTCCAGTGGAGGACCAGAAGGAGCTTCCCTCCCCTGTCAACCCTGAACTCAAACATAAAGAAGTCCAGATGAACTTTTTCAATCAGCTGACCTCAGTGTTTAACCCTGATATTACTGTGCTGGCCTCGCCCAGCACTCACATGCAGGTCAGTGAATGTGAGATGACGTAGAGAATCAGGGATTCGCCTTTTGGATTACCCTAAAGTGACTGTTAGCGATGACTGCTTTTCTGGTATGTGCAGATGAAGAAAAACATCATGTTGTGCGTTTTGCAGGGTGAAAATGAGTGTGATGAACAGACAACAACAGATCAGGCAACGCAGGCCAAAATGAAGAATGCCTTCATCTCTCAAAATGTGTCCAGTTTACAAGAGTTAGGTGAGTTGGATAAATGACAGGCTTCTACAGTAAGAACGGCCCAAGTAACAGAAGCATGCCAGTACTGTATTCATGCTGTCAATTTAAAGATGCAGTAAGTGATTTCTAAGAAACGCTGTCATTTTTAATTGAAGCACAAACAGACACACCCCTTCCCTCATTTCTTCACCTTAAAAATAACAGGCTATGCAGCACATACAGCAACTAACAGCTGGCATGTACGCCCCTATTGCTGACTGGCTACAAGAATGTTATGGTGTTGTGGTAATTGGTCCGATCCACTTTGTGTTATATCCTATTTACACTGCCAGGACTATGTGCAAACAATATTAAAGTTTTTTTAACACACACAGAACAAACATGTAGCAAATATTCACAAAAGTCTTTTCACTAGTGCTGGGGCACTTTTCACTAGTCTTTCTTCGAAATCACTGCATCTTTAATAAATGTGCACAGACAACTGTGTTGTTTCGCAGTGGAGGTCTTCACTGTTATCTCCCACCATTACAGGGGGCTCAGAGAAGTTGCTGCGCGTGTGCCTCAATCTTCCCTATTTCTTACGGTATATCAACCGCTTCCAGGATGCGGTATCCGCCAACTCTTTCTTCATCATGCCGGCCACAGTGGCAGATGCCACCGCTGTCCGAAATGGGTAAAACAAAGTCACTCTAAATCACTGCAATTCTCAGTTAAACAGAATAGTACAGATTGTATTGATTCAGTTACATTTACATGACATTTATGCATTTGGTAGACTCTTATTCAAAGCAACTTATGTATGTGTTTCCTGGGAATCAAACCCACAACCTTTTGCACTGCTAACACAATGCTCTACCAGTTGAGCTACAGATATGCTTAATACGCAAACACTGTGGGACTGACTGTGCTGACCTCCCCCAGTTTTCACTCCCTGGTGATTGATGTGACCATGGCCTTGGACACACTTTCCTTGCCTGTACTGGAGCCTTTGACTCCAGGGAGATTACTGGATGTGACTGTGTTAGCACTAAGCTGCCTCTATGCAGGTGGGTTTGTTTAAAAGAAATGTTTTTGCTGACTACAGATGTATGCGGGGAGCTTGAAATGTGTGTTTTGTTTATCTCAGGCGTGAGCGTGGCGACCTGCATGGCCATACTCCAGGTGGGCAGCAGCTTGCAGCTTCGCACAGCCTCCACTGGCTCTAAGGAGGAAGACTATGAAAACGATGCTGCTACCATTGTGCAGAAATGCGTGGGTGGAATATTTTCTGATTGAACAACCTACTAGTGCAATTTATTGCTTATTTTTTTCTTCCTCTGGATCTTGACTTTCAATCACTAAACAGTTGTACTTTGGTCTTTTCAACAGCTGGAAATCTATGACATGATTGGACAAGCCATCAGTAACTCTCGTAGAGCTGGAGGAGAGGTAGGTGAACTTTGACCTGGTCACAGAGCCTCTGACATCAGGGAGAGTAACTTACATCTGACACCATTCTTTGTGTTTCAACAGCATTATCAGAACTTTCAGCTCTTGGGGGCCTGGTGCCTGTTGAACAGCCTGTATCTGATACTGAATCTGAGCCCCACCGCCTTGGCTGATAAGGGAAAGGAAAAAGATCCCCTGGCAGCGCTGCGGGTTCGGGACATCGCCACCCGAACCAAAGATGGAGCAGGATCTCCTAAACTTGGCCCAGGGAAAGGGTAAGCCCTTCTATCATTGGCAGAACACAGGTTCTGTGGTGCTTCTGCAGGTGGTCCAGAAAATATATCCAGCAAAAAAAACTTTTTTTAACTCAAAACATATTGTTTGTGGGAAAATGAAATTATACATTGAAAATATTAAATTGATTTTAAAGTGATAGTTTACCCCCCAAAAATCCTTTATTTACTCACCCTCATGACATTATTCACTTCTGTGGAACACAAAAGAAGATATTTTGAGAAATGTCTCGATTTGTGTCCATGGAATGGAATGGAATGGGTGAACACTCTTTAATCAAAGCTAAGGTTAAAAAGTTCAGCTAAATGTTGTATCGTCCCTCCCACATTAAAATATATTAAGTCAAGTTGGAGTATAGTGTGCAAATGTAACGTACAGCTCTTCTTGTTAATAATGGTAATGCTTTTAGAGAACACATTACAACTCATATTATTTCCCATCAGGCACCAAGGTTTTGGGGTTCTGTCAGTCATCCTGGCCAATCACTCGATCAAGCTGCTTACATCCCTTTTCCAGGACTTACAAGTGGAGGCTTTACACAGAGTAAGAGCAAACCCAGCTCTTGTTTGTTGTCTCAAACTTTCAATATTTACATTGCAAATACAAGTGGGGCTGTTTTCTCTCTCCTGCAGGGCTGGGCCAGTGATGGGCCTCCGGCAGAGCTGAACATCATGGCTCAAAGCACCTCCATCCAGAGAGTTCAGAGACTCATTGACTCGGTTCCTCTCACCAACCTGCTCTTCACTCTGCTCTCCACCTCATATAAGAAGGTATGCAAAAACACGGTTTGGTCATGCTTTGCTATGAGGAAGTGGCCCATTGTGGTTGATGAATGTGGTGCCTCTGGTTCTGCTGGATTCAGGCGTGTGTGCTGCAGAGGCAGAGGAAAGGTTCGGTTAGCAGCGACGCCAGCGCCTCCACTGACTCCAACACTTATTATGAGGATGATTTCAGCAGCACGGAGGAGGACAGCAGTCAAGGTAATGAAGGCTGCACTCGTCCCTTTATTTACCCTTGTTAATAAAAGCCACAGTGACAAATAAAAGCTACTGAAACAAAAAAAACTGAGCTTGTAACAGAGAGGAGCAGAAAGAAATAACCAAATCTTTCAGTTAGATTGATAAGTAGTTGGAAATATGTCCAGGTCATATTTTACCCCGAATTCAAAAGAAACTAAACAACATTTTGCATAAAAAATAATACCTATTTTGAGAACTTGTGATTTTCCTGTTTAAAAAAAAAAAAAAAAATGTCAATGTTGAAAAACGTAATTGTCTTTAAAAATAGGCTTTTTTGTGCTTAATACATTTGTTACTATACATACAATACATTTGTTGTACTTTTGGGGATAAGTATATCCCCAGACTACAGGTATAAAAGAAATTCTAAAATTTAGAAGTTGATATCAGTACCAGAAAAATTTCACAGTTCTCAATGCATATTTTAATACTAAAGCAAAACCTTATTATTTAAAGGGATGGTTCACCAAAAATGAACCTTTGTTTATATCATTTACTGACCATCATGTGATTCTAAACCCTTGTTAGTTATTCTTCTGTGGAACACAGTAGTAGTTATTTTGAAAAATGTCTGATTTTAAGTGGTTCTGTGTCTTGTGTATAATGGAAGTCAATGAGTGCAATTGTTGTTTGGTTATCAACATATTTCAGAATATCTTTTGTGTTCCTCAAAAGCAAAAAGTAACAGGTTTAAAATGATATGAGGGTGAGTAAATGATGGAAGAAATTTTGTTTTTGGGTGAACTGTCCCTTTTAGAACCTTATTAGGGCGAGTTATGTTCCATGCAGCTCAGTTCAGGGTTTGCATCTGGTTTATTGAGCTAGTGTCAGGGCTGAGAAGATTCAGGGACTTTCTCAGGCAGTTGCTATACACTGCATGGTGTAGTAAAAGGACAGAAGTCAGGAATAATCCCCAGAGATCAGAGACAGGTCAGTTTACTTCCTGCTTCTGAGCACTGTGGCACGATAAGCATGCTCTGCTTACTGCGCCGACCTGGCAGCCTTCACAGCTAGTGACAGTGTTCGTTATTTCAGCAGAGAGAAGACAGGAGAGGACAAAAGCAGCTTGTTTCTCAGGTCAGCAGCTCTCTGTTATAGGTCAGACTTGTAGTGTCTTACTATGCTTGTTTATTGTGCTGTAAAACAGTAACAAGATCTTTAGTAGTATTTCCATATGTAATGGAAACAGCAGCTCTGTTTACATACAGTACAGTGACTTCATTGAATGCGACACTGAACGTGGCTCTCGACTTGTTTTCAGACGATGACAGCGAGCCCATCCTGGGACTGTGGTTTGAGGAGACCATTTCTCCCAGTAAAGAGAAGGTGGCACCTCCACCTCCTCCGCCACCTCCACCTCTGGAAACTTCACCCAGACTCAAGAGCCCCAGCAAGCTGAACACGGCAGAGAACGGCAACATCCTGGCTAGTCGCAAGGACCCAGAGTTGGTGAGGCTGAGCTGTGCAGTGCAGTGTTAATACAGCTAACGTAGATTTTATCTAAAGCAATAAAGTGCATTCCACAGGTGCAATACTTAGACACTGGGGTTATTTCACCCAAAAACGTGTCATTTAAACTTTCCTATTACTTAGAAAATAACCAGGAATTTTCCATAATTCAAAGAGCGTGAGCAGTGTGAGATGAGATGTTTGTTTTCTCAGTTCCTTAGTCTGGCCTCCAGCATTCTCAACTTCATCACCACCTCCATGCTGAAGTCCAGGAACAATTTTATTCGCAACTACCTGAGCGTGTCACTCACAGAGCAGCACATGGCCACCCTCGCCAGCATCATCAAAGATGTAGACAAAGATGTCAAAGGTCAGAACAAACTTCTTTACTCGCACTCTACATGAACACATTCCTATTAAATAAATTCTATGTTTGAATATTTCTTGATATGGTTAACCTGACTTGATCTTGTTTGTGTCCTCTAGGTTCATCTGATGAAGAGTTTGCTTCAGCCCTGTATCACTTTAATCATTCTTTGGTAACATCAGATCTGCCCTCTCCAACCCTACAGGTAATCAGTGAAGTTCCTTAATGTACTTTAGATGTAACTTGGAATAAATGCAATTCATCTCAAATAATGTAGCAAATTAGGCTAATTCTTTTTCTCATTCAGGTGTTTGATGTTTTCTGTTTTGTAACTCTTGTTTTTAGAACACTCTCCTGCAGCAGCTGGGTGTCGCTCCCTTTTCTGAGGGTCCATGGCCAATGTATATCCACCCCCAGTCTCTCTCGGTGCTCTCCAGGTTACTGCTCATCTGGCAGCATAAAGCCAGCCAGCAGGGGGAGCCTGACGTGCCCGAGTGCATGAAGGTCTGGGAGAGGTAGGACATCCTTTGTCAGCATCTTTTGCATTTAGCACATCTTTTGATTAAGTTCTGAGAACTAGTTAACTGTTTCTGAGAACAATTAACTTCCTGCTGCTAGCAGAACAGACATCAATTTCAGATTCATCCTGAATTTGTTTTTAATCAGGTTCATAGGGACTCTGAAGCAACACACGCTGCAGGGAGCTGTGCCTGCAGATGAAGATCTCAATGTTGAACACCTCCAGCTGCTTCTGCTCATCTTCCACAACTTCTCAGAGAAGGGGCGCCGCAGCGTCCTAACCCTATGCATGCAATCCATCGCTGAAGTCACAGCACACGCGGAGTCCCAGCTTCAAGCAGTTCCCCTCAATCTGGCTCGCATCTTGCTCGTATTTGACTACCTGCTGCACCAGTACTCAAAGACTCCCATGTACTTGTTTGAGCAGGTAAGAAAGTAGCTTTGCTTTCATTGGAGATATGCCACTGTGTTGTAGCTCATTTGTGATGTTGACTACAATTTGTTTGCACGCTCAGGTCCAGTACAATCTTCTGACTCCGCTTGCATCTGGGGCCAGTTCAGGGCAGGAGGGGGGAAAGAGAGGTGCTGTGCCCCTTTATTATGGCTTCAAAGAGGTGGAGGAAAACTGGGCCAAGCACTGCTCGGCAGGTAGGAGTAAGTCAATTATATTCCTCTTATATATCTCTAATTACACCTTTGTTAAACAGTATATGTATTTTAGCACATTAAAAGTGTAGTTAAGTATTTTAATTCCGTGTGAGTGGTGGAGACTATTGTTATAAATGCCCCTCTTTTCTTTTCTTCTTTTTAGATTCTACGATGCAGCCAAAATTCTACTGTGTTTTGTCTCCTGAAGCTTCAGAGGATGACAGGAGTCGACTTGATGCTAAGGTGAAGTCACGTATTTAAAACCGTTATTAGCACTATGGCAGCTTGTTTACACCTGCTTGAGGAAAATTAACATGGACTTTACTAAAACTTGTTACAGGTCTTCCAAGTCCTGTTTAATGGAGTGGTGAAATATGATGATTTGTACTCCTGTCTGATTTCCTTGCTGGCCGCGGGTTCACGTTTTGACATGGCAAGAAGGCAGGAAAACAAACCCGTCACCCCAGTTGTGAGTTCAAAATCTACAGTTGTCCACAAATTATTTGGACTTAAGACACAACAATGACTTTTTGTTAGCTAACAAAACATTAAACCAAGCGGTTTTGGCTAATCAGTTTTGCCCTAAATGTTACTGTCCATGTCTGGTACAGGAAGCATGTTCCTTGCAGTACTATTTCCTGGTGCTGTGGAAGATTCTGGGAGTTCTGCCACCCTCAAAGGCCTATATTGAGCAGCTGAAGAGCGGCAACAGTGACCCCAGCGAGAGTGACATCTTACACACCCTGAGGTGGTCGTCAAGGTTACGAGTCAGCACTTACGTCAATTGGATCAAGGTAGGTCTTGTAACCTTAACTTCATTTTGTAAGACGAAATGACCCAAATTACCTTGATTGTAAGGAGCTCTCTAACTTCTGATTTCATCTGTGACTTTCTCTAATCAGGAGCATTTAGTGAAGCAGGGAATAAAAGCTGACCATGCCACATCTCTGATTGAAATAGCCTCTGCCAAATGCAGTGTGGTAAAATACGATGTAGAGCTTGCTGAGGAATACATCGCCAGACAGGTACAGTGTCGGAGTCATAATGGTGGATATGGATTTGTCTACGCTGCTCCTGATGCATCATGGGTAATAAATATCTTTTTTTACATAGATTTCGTCATTTTGCTGCGTGGACCCCAGCAGCATCCTGCCTCTTCACCAAGTCCCCTCTTTACAAACCATCTATACATTGGATGCTGTGATTTCCAAAGTGCAGGTGTCCTTAGATGAGCATTTCTCCAAAGTTGCTGCTGATACAGACCCACAAAAAACTTCTGAGATCACCAAAAACCTTCTGCCTGCCACGCTGCAGCTTATTGATGTCTACACTGCTTTCACCAGGTTTGTTGCAGTACTTGATTACTTGAATGGCTCTGCCCAAGGATCTTTCCTAATTGATGGTCCTATGTTTGCTCAGGTCATACTTGCTGATGAGTCTGCCTGAGGAAGGAGAGAGCAAGCCCACTGAAGCTAAACTGCAGGGTTATGCTGCTGTGTTGTCTATTGGATCCACGCGTTGCAAGGCCAACATGCTTGGTATGTTTTTTTACTTACTCTTGCCTTGCATACAATAATATTTAGTCCATTGTTGGGTTGCGCCATTTGCATGTATTGATTTATCTCTGGTATTGTCTTTTAGGTCAGACTGTGATGCAGAATCTGCCATCAGCTGTTCAGACACTGTGTGAAACATGGAATAACATTCACACTAATGAGTTTCCTAACATTGGCTCATGGGTGAGCATGCTTTTCTGTAGCTCTTGGTGTAAACTAACCTTCGTTAAACGTTACTTAAACGTTACTGTGCAGTAACACTGATAACCTTCTATTCCCACAGCGGAACGCCTTTGCCAACGACACCATCCCATCTGAAAGCTACATAAGCGCAATCCAGGCGGCCCATCTGGGAACCCTCAGCAACCAATCGTTGCCTTTAGCATCGTCTCTCAAACATATTCTGCTCTCCTTGGTTCGCCTAACGGGAGACCTCATTGTGTAAGTCCCCAGCCACCGCTGGAAACAGACTGACAGGTTTGTTTAATAAATTTGTGTTAATTGCTAAAGATTGTGTTTGCCTTTAGCCCAGAGGAGCTGAACAGTCCGCAGGTGATTCGCACGCTCCTGCCCCTCCTGCTGGAGAGCAGCACAGAGAGTGTAGCAGAGATCTGCAGCACCTCACTGGAGAGGATTCTGGGCCCAGCCGAATCGGATGCTTTCCTGGCTCTTGTCTATGAGCGTCTTATCACAGGCTGCTACAATATTATCGCCAACCACTCTGACCCCAACAGGTAGGAGTCTAGACCATATTAACAAGTTAAACAACCCTAATGCTATAGCTTTTAACTAAGTTTAAGGAATTGAACAAACCCCAAGTACAAACTTGTGTGCCACTACTTGCTACTACTAATCATGAATAATATGGTCCTGTTTCTGATTAGTGGATTGGATGAGTCTATTCTTGAAGAATGTCTGCAGTACCTTGAGAAACAGCTGGAAAGCAGTCAGGTTCGCAAAGCCATGGAGGAATTCTTTTCATTCAGGTACATCCTGACCTATTAATCATTTCTTTTTAGATATACTGAGCAAATGTTTAGCAGGAACTTCTTAATATTTTTCCTCTTTTGTAGCGGAGAACTGGTGCAGATCATGATGGCCACTGCCAATGAAAATCTATCTGCAAAGTTCTGCAACCGCGTTTTGAAATTCTTCACTAAACTGTTTCAACTCGGTATGTGTCCTTACATCATTTTATAGGATCTATTGAGTGTTTTATCTGATCTTTTCTCTAACGCGTCCCATCTGTGTTCACACTTCAGCTGAAAAGAGCCCCAATCCCAGCCTTCTGTGCCTGTGCGGCTCACTGGCCCAGCTGGCTTGCGTCGAGCCCACAAGGCTGCAGGCCTGGCTGAGGCGCATGATTGCCTCCCCTCCCAAAGACTCCGACCAGCTGGACACAGTGCAGGAGAACAGGCAGCTTCTCCAACTCCTCACCTCCTACATTGTCCGTGATAACAGCCAGGTCGGCGAGGGCGTCTGCACTGTGCTTCTGAGCACCCTCGTCCCCATGGCAACAGAGATGCTAGCCAGTGGAGATGGGACGGGGTTTCCTGAGCTCATGGTTATTATGGCCACACTAGCGAGTGCAGGGCAAGGAGCTGGACATCTACAGCTACACAGAGCTGCTATTGACTGGCTTACAAGATGGTGAGTGACTGACATCTAAAAGACATAAAAAGGCAAACTGTTATTATATTTTTAAAAACCCTTTTAAGATGGGAACAAAAATGTGTACATCATTATTTTTGGTATGTTTTTTGGAATAGTAAAATGCGTATATATGCTTAATTTTGGCCACTTTCCGAAGTACGCTAGCATACTGAGGCCTCAAAGCCAACCCACATGGACTGATAACCACAAAATTCAGACGCTGATTTGATCTTTCCACTCCATTTTAGGCAAAAGTTTTCTCTTACCTGCTCTCATTTTTCTTTCAGTAAAAAATACTTGTATCAGAAGAATGTTGTGGAAAAAGTGACCGCCAACGTGTCCCAGGGCAAGGTAGGTATTGCGTTCTTTTACCCATTGATACATTTTGAATTGGATCCGGTCAGATTGCAGATGGAACCTTCTTGCTTGCAGCATGCCAGCATGTTGGAGTGCGCCTGCCACATTATTTCCTACCTGGCGGATGTGATGAATGCGTTGAGGCAGAGCAGTGGCCAGGGCTCATCCCAGCTTCTGATGGAGGGAGAGGAGAAGGCAATTGAGGTGGACTCTGATTGGGTGGAAGAACTGGCAGTAGAGGAGGAAGACTCGCAGGCTGAGGACTCGGTCAGCAGATTCTCTATGCTTTAGATTATATATTATTATAAAAATGCACTTTTTTGTGCTAAAGCTGTGATCTGTAACTTTTTGATTTAAAATGTAAAAAAATCAGTTATTAGGTGAGGGCATAACAGATCAGTGTTCAAAACGTCTTCTTTACCACGATTCGCAATCGTAAATGTATAATTTATTTAGCATTTGAGCTGTTGGGCCTGATATTGTGGGAAATGTTTGTGTAAACAGTAAGAAGACTGCTGTATCGTGTGTGGGTGCAGAGGATGGTGGAGAATTTCAATTTTTGTCGTCCATTTTAAAGTAACTGCAAATAACTTGCAATTTTATGTTTCAAAAGGGGAATGGCGATCGAGAGGCAAAAGTTACTGATTACAGCTTTAAGTGTTTCGATATTCTTCAGAATACTTGTGTGTTTCTTCAGTGTGGCAACTGCTTAGTTTCTTGTGTTTTAGGATGAAGATTCGCTCTGCAATAAATTATGCACCTTTACCATCACACAAAAGGAATTCATGAACCAGCACTGGTAATAGATCAACCTGGCCTTCCTTTACTTTGACAGACAGAAGCATCCTGAGGATGTTCTGTCAGCTTTAATCGCCTGCTCTTGCCCGTACAGGTATCACTGTCACACCTGTAAGATGGTGGATGGGGTAGGTGTGTGCACAGTGTGTGCCAAGGTCTGTCACAAAGATCATGAGATCTCCTATGCCAAATACGGTTCTTTCTTCTGTGACTGCGGGGCCAAGGAGGATGGCAGCTGCCAGGTGAGACCGAATACTTCAGGTCATCATGGGAAAAGAGCAACCGCGGTAACTTTGGCTTGCAAATCATTTATCATTGACTGTCATTAGCTCATTCCAGCTCTCCCTCAGTTCATCAGGGTTTGCAACATTCATCTTTCCTTTGTGGTAATAAAAGCAAGATTTTACTCCATTCTGTGGTAGTCTTCTGTCTTGAGATAGACCCTATCTGGGTAAATAAGTAATATTTGCTTAATATTTATAATAAGTGTGTAATTGACTGACAGTTATTGATCTTTGAGAAGTTGAATTTCCTCAACATTGCTCATAATTTTCTATCCAAAAACTATTTTCAGTACATTTCAACATTTAAGCCATATTCACCCATGCATGTCTCCTTGATGGTATCTCAAAGCATGTAACACAACCAGATTTGATCCCCCTCTTCCCTGTGGTGCCCCTGACATAAACATCCTTTGTAATTTGGTCAGAGCAGTGACATGGATCTCACAGCCCTGATCCCGAATCTGTATGCTTGTGTTATAGGCTCTAGTGAAACGAAGCCCCAGCAGTGGAATGAGCTCCACCATGAAGGAATCCTCGGCCTTCCAGAGTGAGCTGCGCATGCCTGAGAGTGCCATCCGCCACCAGAGCGCCTCGCCTGGCGACAAGGGTAAAGTCACCATCTGTGACGGCAAAAGCAGTGATGAGGAAAAGCCCAAGAAGAGCAGCGTGTGTAAAAACATTGAGGGCTGTAGAGAGGACCTGCTTATTCAAGTGGTAAGAAAAGCTCATTGAACTACTTTAAAAGATTAATGTTTTATGAAAATGTCTCACTGTTGTTCTTGTTTTAAAGGCAAGTTCCTCCACTGCAGCACTGGTGCTGGAGTTGCTTATCTTTTTGATGGATGCCATTCAGACCAACTTCCAGCAGGCCTCAGCCGTGGGCAGCAGTAGCCGAGCTCAGCACGCTCTCAATGAACTGCACACTCAGGACAAGACTGTGGAGATGACAGACCAGCTCATGGTATGAACCTGCCCACGTGATCTTCAGTGGTTGACCAGGATCTTTGAAATTGTGTTTGCAGACACTCCCTAAAATGTGGTTTTGATGATGTTCTAGGTTCCCACACTGGGCTCACAGGAGGGAGCTTTTGAGAACGTTAGGATGAACTACAGTGGAGATCAAGGTCAAACCATCCGACAGCTCATCAGCGCTCACGTGCTGCGACGGGTGGCCATGTGCGTGCTGTCCTCCCCTCATGGACGCAGACAGCACCTCGCCGTCAGCCATGAGAAGGGCAAGGTAATTCAGAAAACAAATATCGGCTTATCTCTGTTACCCTCTGTTTAGTTTTGATGGAACAGCAATGAAATACAAATAGTCGCTTGGTGACGAGGTCATAGCTGTGCTTCACGAACAAACTGAACGAACAAACTGAACGAACGGCACGAACGGCTGTTGACCAATCAGCATCGAGGAATGGAACTATTGGCTTTCTAAAACATTTTTGTAATATTCCACCTTTGTGTCAACTGTGTTTGTGCAGATCACAGTTCTGCAGTTGTCTGCGTTGTTGAAGCAGGCTGATTCCAGTAAAAGAAAACTGACACTGACTCGACTCGCCTCAGCCCCTGTTCCCTTCACTGTGCTCAGTCTCACAGGAAATCCCTGTAATGAAGACTATCTAGCAGTGTGTGGACTCAAGGTAAGCCATGCAAACACATCTGCATATAAACTGTTGATTTTCCATGACCCGGACAGTTAAGGATTTTTGGTATGAGTTTACTGGTTTCTCATGTCTCTGATTCTCATTCCCAGGATTGCCATGTTCTAACGTTCAGCAGCACCGGCTCTGTATCGGATCACCTGGTCCTGCACCCTCAACTCGCAACTGGAAACTTTATCATTAAAGCCATTTGGCTGCCTGGATCTCAGACTGAACTGGCCATCATCACTGCTGATTTTGTCAAGGTGAACTATTATACTTGTAAAAGACTTGCATTTTGTATTGAGTTGTTATTGTATATAAGCTATAAACACCCCAGCAACTCTATAGGAACACACTTAAAACAACTTGGCAACTGCTTAGCAACACCCTGGCAACCATCCAGAACCCCCTGGCATTTTAGTCGTAGTCTATATGCAGGCATCACTCATGGGCAATTTTTAGAAAATGTAAAAATCTGGCTTACAGGTATTGTCATGTGACTTAATTTCTATCATATGTAATGTTCTTTAAACAACTTTTGCTTGTAGATCTATGATCTATCTGTGGATGCCCTGAGCCCCATGTACTACTTCCTGCTGCCAAGTTCAAAGATCAGAGACGCCACTTTCCTGTTCAACGAAGAGGGCAAAAACATCATTGTGATCATGTCCTCAGCTGGCTACATGTACACTCAGGTCATGGACGAATCCAGCAGCGCACAGCACGGCCCCTTCTATGTAACCAACGTTCTGGAGATCAACCACGAGGACCTAAAGGTTCTTACAACGTTCATTGCCTGTTTAATCAGTTGAGCGAGTAGATTCAGAATGGACTGTATGGGATTGTAGCTGCAGTCTGAGTGTGTCGTGTGTTTTTCTCCACAGGACAGTAATGGGCAGGTGGCTGGAGGCGGAGTCTCTGTGTATTACTCCCACGTCCTGCAGATGCTCTTCTTCAGCTACAGCCAGGGCAAGTCATTCGCTGCCACAGTGAGCCGCAGCAACCTGGAAACCCAGAGACTTTTCACCATCAATGTTAAAGGGTAGGATGCGTTTCCTCATTCCAGCAGAAACATTTAATCTTAATGTCCGGTTGTAGCAGTTCTTGTACATGTTTTTTTATGGAGTTTTGTTTTGTTGTTTTCCTGCATGTGCAGTTCAAATGGAGGCAGTAAAACATCTCCAGCTCTTTGCCAGTGGTCAGAAGTGATGAACCATCCAGGTCTGGTGTGCTGTGTCCAGCAGACCACTGGAATCCCTCTGGTCATCATGGTAAAGCCAGACACGTTCCTCATCCAGGAAATTAAAACCCTGCCTGCAAAAGCTAAGGTCAGTTTCTACAGTTTCTAGGTATATATTTTTTCTAGGTATATTTTTTTGGAACCTTACAGCTTAGGGTTTATACACATGCACGTATTTCACTGCATGTGTTACCCAGAAATGAAGAGTGCATGCATAAATACGTTTCTGTGCCTCCCAGATTCAGGACATGGTTGCGATCCGTCATACAGCAAGCAACGAGCAGCAACGCACCACTATGATTCTGCTCTGTGAAGATGGCAGTCTGCGAATCTACATGGCCAACGTGGAGAATACGTCATACTGGCTGCAGCCCTCCCTGCAGCCCAGCAGTGTCATCAGCATTATGAAACCAGTCCGTAAACGCAAGACAGCCACTGCCAGTAAGTCACACCACATTTGTATTCATATATTTTTATAATGTGATTAAAAGTATGTAGATAAGGTATACGTTTTCAAATGTGTCCCTGGGATTGAACCCATGATCTTGGTGTTGCGAGCACCATGCTATATCAGTTCAGCTACAGGAACACATTTATTAATTTATCATGTTTTGTGTTTACTCTCATATCAGCCACACGGACATCCAGCCAGGTCACCTTCCCCGTGGACTTTTTTGAGCACAACCAGCAGCTTACAGAGGTGGAGTTTGGAGGCAATGACCTCCTGCAGGTTTACAACGGCCAACAGATTAAGCACCGCCTGAACTCTACAGGGATGTATGTGGCCAACACTAAGGTATAATCACAAATCACAATTTAGAAATGGTTACCCATGGTTTGCCGGGACATTTCAGCTGTTTAGCTATGCTTTTGCGCGACCATTTGTGCTGGTTCTCACCAACAGCCTGGAGGTTTCACGGTGGAAGTAGTGAACAATAACAATTCAATGGTGATGACTGGAATGAGGGTCCAGGTTGGCACTCAGGCCATCGAACGTGCTCCATCTTACATTGAGATCTTTGGACGCACCATGCAGTTGAATCTGACGCGCTCTCGCTGGTTTGATTTTCCCTTCACGCGTGAGGAAGCCCTGCAGGCAGACAAGAAGCTCTCCATTTTCAGTAAGGGTCCGGTTCACAGTAGACTTAATATTTTTCTAAATACTACCAGCCAGGCATCTAGATACTACCAGCCAGGCAGCCACCATCCAGATTCTGCTGCATAACTAGTTTGCCAGATTCATTTATTTTGTTTTATTCTAGTTGGGGCTTCGGTCGACCCAGCAGGTGTCACCATGCTTGACTCCATTAAGATTTACGGTAAAACCAAAGAGCAGTTTGGCTGGCCGGACGAGCCCCCAGAGGACTTCCCTTCAGCCGCAGTTAATAATGTGTGCAGCCCCAACCTCAACCAGAGCAACGGCACAGGAGACAGTGATGTCACCAGCCCCATAGCAACCAGCGGCACTGTTCTAGAGAGGTACACCTGTGATTTTACAGAACAGTAGTTCTGTAAATCTTCATGTCTTCTATCTTTATACGTTCCTAATTATATTTACATAACCTCATGTCTTCTAACTTCTATCATGTCTCCATTTCACTGTTTATTCAGTAAATCTGTGTTATTGTCTCGAGACTTTACTGTAATCGATGGCAATTATCGCAATGGAATCGAGCAGAGGAGAGAAGAGGAAGCGGGGGGGGGAGGGGGGTGTGCGTGACGTGTCAAGTGCATGGCCGCCATCATAATAACCTCATGCTTGCATGCTTACGTTTCCTGTGTTTGACATACAGATCATTTTTACACGTTTCTTTTCTGTGATCCTCACACATTTTTCTTTTTCTTTGCTCCCTAAAACAATAAAAAGTTGTGAAACTGAGTCCTTATCAGCCTTGGACCGGTTAGTAATCACCCTTTCTCTGCTTGTGTGCATGGTGATTTGCTCGTGTGTGTATATGTGCGAGAGACAGCAGTCAGACTGAGCTTGCTCTGGTGTAGAACATGCAGGACATTTGCAGCTTTTATAAAGAGATTATTAATCACATAGATGTTTTTCCTTTAATGCTTTTTATCATGTAGTATGGTTTGGTAGTGCTTTGGGAATGGTGTAGAATTTAACATTTCAATATGGACTGATGTTATTTATAATGTGTGTCGCCTTCCCAAATCTAACTGTTGTCTGATCTCTAGGTTGGTGGTCAGCTCACTGGAAGCTCTAGAGAGCTGCTTTGCTGTGGGTTCGCCCAATGAAAAGGCAAGAGAAAGCTTGTGTTTCTGTGCTAGAGCCATATTTTTTTTTATCCCAGAATAGTCAAATTTCATTGGTCCTGACTTTTAAAAGTTTGGTATAGTGGCTAACTTATTTTTGGTATAGTGACTATTTTTTGGTATAGTGACTAACCATATTTTTACAGTTTTAAGACTGCAGTTATATGTTTTTTTTGTTGTTGAAAAAATAGGAACGTTTATTTAAATTTATGCTTGTTTTCTCCCCTATAAAATCAACAGGAGAAGAATAAGACAGCAGCACTAGAGTTGGCCACTCTCCTGCTGTCTATCCCAACCCCAGCTGGAGTACAGCAGCAGACCAAAGGTCTTTTGGCCAGCCTGCACACCAGCCGCACAGCCTACCATAACCACAAGGTACACATGCAATTTCACACATTGCAACCCACAAAATTACAATGTCTGAGTTTACCTTCCTCACCGGTGCTGTATGTGTATAGGATCAGTCTCTGCTGAGCAACGCGGTACAGTGTCTGAACAGCTGCAGTAAGGAAGGGAAGGAACTTGACCCGGATGTGTTCCAGAGGCTGGTGATCACAGCCCGCTCTATCGCCATCATGAGACCCAACAACCTCGTGCACTTCACTGAGTCCAGACTGCCTCAGTCAGACACTGGTACACTCAATGCTTCTAAGCTACATTTAGAAGTAGATGTCATTGCCTGTTTCTACACATTGGTTTTGTGTCAGCTGTGCAACTTCATGTGACTAAGTGATGAAGGCTGTTTTCTCTGTTCAGAAGCAGGTGATGATGGGAAGGATGGGCTCAAACAAGCAGATGCGGAGAGCTGTAGCTTCATAATGCAGTTGGTCACTAACTTCTGGAAGCTTCATGCTCTCAAACCCAAGAACGCTTTTCTGGCCCCTGCCTGTTTGCCAGGTATTCATCCAAAACCCAATGTTTTATCAGTGTTTGAACCACCATAGTAATTCATAGATTCATTGACAGTTTTCTTTTTTTTTCCCTTAGGTCTAACCCACATTGAAGCCACAGTCAATGCTCTGATAGATATCATCCATGGTTACTGCACCTGTGAGCTGGACTACATTAATGTGGCTTCCAAAATCTACATGCAGATGTTGCTCTGTCCTGTAAGTTATTGATTATATAAATCTATGCAGGAATCCGTGTCCTTACACAATTGTAATAACACATAATTGTATCGATTTATTTCTCCAGGACACCTCTGTGAGCTTTGCTTGTAAACAGGCTCTGATCAGAGTCCTGAGGCCCAGAAACAAACGCCGACATGTGACTCTGCCTTCTCCCCCACGCTCCAACACGCCCATGGGTAAGAGTGGTACCTTTCAGCATTTAGCATATATTCACACTTTAATGAAAAATGTATTCTGATTCGCTATGCTTTGATGTCTTAGGAGATAAAGATGATGACGACGATGATGACGCTGATGAGAAGATGCAATCCTCCAATATGACTGGAGGAGAAGGTGGCAGGCAGGGGAGTCAAGAACAAAATGAGGTGGACCACGGAGACTTTGAGATGGTGGTGAGTTTCGCCCAAGGAGCAACCGATATGAGTGTAGTTGTAGTGTGCTGTGGGCTTATGGTAAGGGATCTGGGCTTTAACACACATACAGTGGGTTAGTAGTAGGTCTTTGTATTGTTTACTGTGTTATCAGAAGGCGGTTGTTATGTAATCCTCTCCTCTCTTTAATGTACAGTCTGAGTCCATGGTCCTGGAGACAGCAGAGAATGTGAACAATGGAAACCCTTCACCTCTGGAAGCTCTTCTGGCAGGGGCAGAGGGCTTCCCACCCATGCTGGATATCCCCCCAGATGCTGACGATGAGACCATGGTGGAGCTGGCTATAGCTCTCAGTTTGCAACAAGACCAGCAAGGTCACACTTCCTGACACTATAAAAACTATAATCTGTATTAATAAAATGGAAATCATGTGGCCATCAGTGCATGGCAGGTCACTGATGGGAGTCTGTATGATTCTACAGGCAGTAGCAGCAGTGCTCTGGGTTTGCAGAGTCTGGGTTTGTCTGGCCAGGCCCCCAGCTCCTCATCTCTGGATGCAGGAACCCTATCAGACACCACTGCATCAGGTAACTGCATTCATCTCTCCACAGAATATTGTGTCATTACTGCATGCTCACCTTTTACCATCTACACAATGTTCTAACCAGGCATAAACATCATAGTGTCTAGTTGTTTATTTAGCTCACATAATTTGAAATGCTGCACAAAGCTTTAATCAACAACCAATCAGAAGATTGTTGTTGTTTAATATTTATGTGACACAGCTTTTTAGACCAATAAGATTGCACTATGGGTGAAACTAACCAGTGTGGCATGCCAAAAATTATAACCAATCAAATAACAAAACGTTTTTATCATGACTGGCTAAAAGACAAAACTTTTAATAGAAAAATGTGTGTTGAAGAGATTTATGCTTGTCGCTTTGTTGCATCATACCTGGTTTTAACATTCCTAACATTCCTTCCGTCATCCTCAACTAGCCTGCACCATAAATCTTTGACTTGTCATGATTCCTTCCAAATACAATCATTTTTAAAGAAATGTCTGTTTCTATATACATGTTTGTATGCACCTTTAGAAACCCCCCCCTTAGCAAAGCCTGCTGTTTTTTTCCTGTAACAGCTCTGGTTATGCTTTCAGCCCCAGCCTCGGATGACGAGGGGAGCACAGCGGCCACAGACGGCTCCACGCTGCGCACCTCTCCCGCCGAGCACGGGGGCAGTGTGGGCTCAGAGAGCGGAGGAAGTGCAGTCGAATCGGTCGCAGGAGAACACAATGGTAAGACCCAGACAGATGCTTCTGCACATCTTATGAATGATCAGTGATCAGAAGTCTGGAATGGTTTGTTTAATGACAGTTTCTATAAATTTTGTGTCAGTGTCTGGCCGTAGCAGTGCTTATGGAGATACAGCTGTGGAAGGTCACCCTGCTGGACCGGGCAGCGTGAGCTCCAGCACTGGAGCCATCAGCACCACCACAGCCCAACATGAAGGAGACGGATCTGAGGGCGAGGCGGAAACAGAGGGTGACATCCACACTAGCAACAGGTCTGTCTGCTAGCGTGTACATGCCTCATATACATGATAGTTCTGGTCCTTAAAGCTTTATTAAAAAGCTGAAAATTATATAACCACAGTACAGGTTTTAAATTCTTTCTGGAAAAGAAACAATTGCGTGCCAGTCTCTCTGCATCAACCTAAAAGTTATACTATACTATTTTATAGTATTAAATCCTATAATATTGCAGTCATACAGTATTTAGTTGTTAAAAACCATTGCAATATGCATATGCACTTAAGGTCGTTCTTATTTGTAAATACAGTTACAACCACAGACAAATAATTTCATGATACAGGGAGGCAATAAAATGTTTCTATATAGATCTGATCATGTCACTCTACACCTTCCAGGTTGCACATGGTGCGTCTGATGCTTTTGGAGCGTCTCCTGCAACACCTGCCCCAGCTTCACACTGTGGGTGGGGTCCAGGCTATCCCCTACATGCAGGTCATCCTCATGCTGACCACAGATCTGGACGGAGAGGATGAGAAGGACAAAGGAGCTCTGGATGACCTGCTAGCCCTGCTCATCGCCGAGCTCGGCATGCACAAGAAGGTAGGAGCGATTTAGTTAACATGAGTAATTATGTAAGGAATAGTAGAAGAATGTTGACCATGTCATGTCTGACTTCCAGGATGTTTCAAAGAAGAATGAACGCAGTGCCATCAATGAGGTGCACCTGGTCATTATGAGACTACTCAGTGTCTTCATGTCCCGCACCAAGTCTGGCTCAAAGTCCTCCTCTGAGGTAACCATCAAATTCACTCATCACATCACAATGCTTGCAAGGCAGCACAGCATTGGACTGTCTGGCATGATTATAATTGTTACATATGAATTCTAATTGGTCATCCTCTGTTGCATATAAATTCTAATTGGTCGTCCTGGCTTGCATTAATTTAACGGCAAAGTGGAAAATCGAAAGCTCAAAGAAATGGAACAATGTATGAATCTAAGACTGTGTCCTGAACAAGAATCTGACAAGTGTAATATTTTCTTGCCCTGGAAGCTCTGTTTTCTCCTTCAGGAAATAAAAATCTTGTTTATCTGTAGTGTTGTTGTTTACATGCTACTGACAGTTCATAGTTGACAGAGTAGTGAGCGTGAAAATCTAATTTAGTCTCTGTCATCTCGATTTTCTCGCCAGTCGTCTTCGCTCATCTCCAACGCGACAGCTACCGCTCTGCTCAGCATGGGAGCGATAGACTACTGCCTGCATGTTCTGAAGTCCCTGCTGGAGTTCTGGAAGACCCAGCAGGGTGAGGAGGAGCCAACAGCCACCAGTCAGCTCCTCAAACCTCACACCTCCTCTTCACCCCCAGACATGAGCCCCTTCTTCCTGCGGCAGTATGTGAAGGTTCGAGACGAGGCTTTTGCTTAATCTTACCCAGGCTTTATGTGGGATAAGGATTTGTCACAATCATTAAATGCTTTGTACGTGTGTTCCTCAGGGCCATGCTGCTGATGTGTTTGAAGCTTACTCTCAGCTCCTCACCGAGATGGTCCTACGCCTACCGTACCAGATTAAGAAAATCGCAGATGCCAATCCCCGCATCCCACCACCAATCTTTGATCACTCCTGGTTCTATTTCCTGTCAGAGGTATTAATGCACATATTTGCATTGTGCTTTGTATGAAAGTCATCAATACAGTGTTGAGGTGTCAATGAAGTATTTATCATGAATCAACCACCTTCCGTTTCCAGTATCTGATGATCCAGCAGACGCCGTTTGTGAGGCGGCAAGTACGTAAGCTCCTGCTCTTCATCTGTGGCTCCAAGGAGAAGTACCGTCAACTCCGAGACCTCCACACGCTCGACTCCCACATGCGTGGTATCAAGAAGCTTCTGGAGGAGCAGGGCATCTTCCTGAGAGGAGGAATCGTCACGGCAACATCTGGATCTGCCCTGCAGTATGACACGCTCATTAGCCTGGTGAGTAACAGGCTTGTGTGACAGTTCACCCTGTGACTTTTACTCTTCTGTCTGGTCACGTTTGCATTGTAACTGTTTCTCTTTTGCATAGATGGAGCACCTTAAGGCATGTGCTGAAATCGCCACCCAGAGAACAGTCAACTGGCAGAAGTTCTGCATTAAAGATGATTGTAAGTGTGCAATAAGTGTTACAAAACTATATACGTAAATTTAGCCTCTGCCCCCATCTCTTTGAAACAAAATCGCAGGGTGCTCCAGCTACAGTACCCGGACATGCGATCTAGTAAACGAATTTTCTTCTTCCTGTTTATTTTGTTTGCGTGACATTGGTCCCAGCAGTGTGCATTTGTGTGTATATATGTGTATATATATATTTATATATTATCTTTATTAATTTACTGTCAACAATAGGGAGTAAAGTAAGGAGAATGTGTTGAACAGAGATCTGTCATGTACAGATTGCAGCTTCAGGTTTAAAAATTGCTGGAGAAGTCATGCAAATTCATTGGTGAGAAGGCTTGGGAACCCTGTATGTTTGTAAGTTTGTCACTGTGGTACTAATTGAGTTCTTTTTGTCTTTGGTTATGTAGCTGTGCTGTACTTCCTGCTTCAAGTGAGCTTCCTGGTAGACGAAGGTGTGTCTCCAGTCTTGCTGCAGCTGCTCTCCTGCGCTCTGTGTGGCAGTAAGGTCATGGCGGCATCCTCTTCTGGAGCCTCTGGAGGTTCAGGAACATCTCAGCCCTCTCAGAGCAAATCCTCCAGCAAGAAGAGCAAGAAAGAGGACAAGGAAAAAGACAAAGAAGGTTAGTTTGATTTTACTTGATTGTTCAGCATCCTTTAAAACAGAAGTGGTTCAGGTACACACCTTTTAACTTCCCTGTTTATAAGGTGAATATTTCAGATTTGTGAGTTTTTGTTGTGCTGGTTGCAGGAGATGGAGCTGGCAGTCAAGAAGATCAACTGTGTACAGCTCTTGTCAGTCAGCTTAACAAGTTTGCAGATAAGGAGACTCTCATTCAGTTCCTGCGCTGCTTTCTGCTGGAGTCCAACTCTTCATCTGTGCGCTGGCAGGCCCACTGTCTCGCTCTGCATATCTACAGGTGCATATCTGCAGCATGTTTTCTAAACACGCTTCCTTATTTCCAGTTCTTTGTGATCAAATGCTCTAGACTTAATTTAGCATCATCCTCACTCATGAAAACTGAATGTTTACCTTTCAGAAACTCAAATAAGTCCCAGCAGGAGTTGCTGCTGGATCTGATGTGGGCCATCTGGCCAGAACTGCCCGCTTACGGGCGCAAAGCAGCTCAGTTTGTGGACCTGCTCGGATACTTCTCCCTCAAAACGCCTCAGACAGAAAAGAAGGTACTGTCACAGAGCCTTCACTGAAGGTCTAAGATCATACTGTTATTCAAATTTAATCAATGCTCTCATACTGTTTTTCTACACCTCCAGCTGAAGGAATACTCTCAAAAGGCTGTAGAGATTCTGAGGGCACAGAACCACATCCTGACCAATCATCCCAATTCAAACATTTACAAGTAAGTATATGCTCTAACTGGACTAAAAGATGAAAATCAGAATGTTCGGTAAGTTGGGAACATCCGTGTGAACTTTTTTCTTAGCACCCTGTCGGGACTGGTGGAATTTGATGGATTTTACTTGGAAAGTGATCCCTGCTTAGTGTGCAACAACCCTGAAGTGCCCTTCTCAGTGAGTAACTCATGCCACATAACAATCAGAATGGCTTAAAAAAGCTTGTTGTAGATGTGGGTTCTAATGTTAACACGCTTTTATTCCCAATGCTATCAGAACATCAAACTGTCATCTATCAAAGTGGACACCCGATACACCACCACTCAACAAGTGGTGAAGCTGATTGGCAGCCACACTATTAGCAAAGTAACAGTGAAAATCGGTGACCTCAAAAGAACTAAGATGGTTCGCACCATCAACCTCTACTACAACAACAGGACCGTCCAAGCCATCGTAGAGCTGAAGAACAAGTAAGAATGTTTCCCCGACTAGATATAAATAAAGTGTAGTTATATAAAACCTTTCTTGAACAAATATTATTTCTGCTTTAACTTTATCATAGGCCGGCTCGGTGGCACAAAGCTAAGAAGGTGCAGTTGACTCCCGGACAAACCGAAGTAAAGATTGACCTCCCTCTTCCTATCGTGGCCTCCAACTTGATGATTGAATTCTCCGATTTCTATGAGAACTACCAGGCGTCTACAGAGACCCTGCAGTGCCCTCGCTGCAGCGCCTCTGTGCCTGCTAATCCAGGAGTGTGTGGCAACTGCGGAGAGAACGTCTATCAGTGCCACAAGTGCAGGTAGAGCAGGGACTGAATTTGTAGCTTGTTCTGGAGATGTAGTTGCACAGCCATTTTTTAATGTGCTGATAATCCAGAGAATTGAAATGAAATCTATATTAAAGTTGTTCTGTTTTTTCAGATCCATTAATTATGATGAGAAGGACCCCTTCCTTTGCAACGCCTGTGGTTTCTGTAAATACGCCCGCTTTGACTTCATGCTTTATGCGAAACCCTGCTGTGCTGTGGATCCTATTGAAAATGAAGAGGACCGGAAGAAGGTAATTTAAACTTCAGCTGAAACTATTTTTTATATTGATGTTAAGGTACCAGAAAGTGTCTAGGTATCTGATACAATAACATCTGATATTTTATCCAGGCTGTGACCAACATTAACACTCTTCTGGACAAGGCTGACCGTGTTTACCACCAGCTGATGGGCCACCGGCCACAGCTAGAGAGTCTGCTGTCCAAAGTGAACGAGGCTGCACCTGAGAAACCACAGGTCAGTTACAGCTGCTGTCTGCTACCTACCAGATTATACTTTCAGACAGATCGATTACTTTCTTATTGAATTGTCCTCAAAGAGCTTCTGGACTAAGCACTTAAATATTTAAAAATTTCTATTTAAAGTACAACTATTGTGCAGAACAGTTTTCAGATATATGATGTGACTGAACACCCATTGCTTGTTTTAGGTGTGGCATTCACGTTCTCATGGTTCTTCTCAGGATGATACGGGAGCAGGGGCCGGCCTGGGCACCTCCACCGCCAGCGTCAATCGGTACATTCAACAGCTGGCTCAAGAGTACAGCGGAGACTGCAAAACTTCATTCGATGAGCTCTCCAAAATCATCCAGGTTAGAGAATGACACCTCTGTATACAAGCACTCATTTTGTTTCTGAATAGCTGTTAGGCTCAATAGGCTCAATATATTTTGTTTACCTATTCAGAAAGTGCTTGCGTCACGTAAGGAGTTGCTGGAGTACGACCTGCAGCAGCGTGAGGCTGCTACCAAATCATCCCGTACCTCAGCCCAACCCACTTTTACAGCCAGCCAATACCGAGCCCTGTCTGTGCTGGGCTGCGGACACACATCCTCCACAAAGTGCTACGGCTGTGCAACGGCAGTTACCGGCCACTGCATCACTTTACTGCGTGCACTGGCGACCAACACCGCCATCAGGCAGATCCTGGTACTGCAGGGTCTCATTCGAGAGCTGTTTGAATACAATCTGCGGCGTGGTACTGGAGCCATGAGGGAGGAGGTCCGACAGCTCGTGTGTTTGCTCACAAGGTAAATTTACACAGAACAAGCAGGCTTCTGTTGACACTGTCAGGCAGTTTTCTGTCAACAGTCTGTTTCTAAATCTAAAAATCAGCTTGTCCATGTTTAATTTTTGATGAATAAAGGAGTGAATTTAGGCCTAATAAATCCACAGAAATAGAAACAAGTGACTAACAAAATGTAGTGTCACTTGTCATGGTTGTGGCTAGTTAAAAACAAGATTAACAAAAGAAATGCTTTAAATTTAATAATTTAGCCAGTTTAGACACTTTAATTTAAAGCCACTTATAAAGAGAGAGAGAGCATTAACATTTTGCCACAAGAGCCAACAAGTCTAGTCTACAAGTCTAGTCTCCTTTTATTGCATGTTGCTTTATTTTCACGTCTAGTTAGGACCCTGTGCAATAGTTCCTGTCCATAGGTTTTATAAATGGACTCATCTTGCATGGGTTTTGCAGGGATCACCCAGAGGCCACTCAGCAGATGAATGACCTCATCATTGCGAAGGTGTCAGCTGCCCTGAAAGGACACTGGGCCAACCCTGATCTGGTACTTAACCATGATTCTTATATAGTATAACTCTTAGATATTTGCTAGAGTAGCTAGAGCTAAATATTGTTTTCCCCCTCAGGTCAGCAGTTTGCAGTATGAGATGCTGCTGCTTACAGACTCTATTGCTAAAGAGGGAGGATGCTGGGAGCTAAGGCTCCGCTGTGGTGAGTATATTAATGTATCTTAATGTGTCCTTGTGACTCAGAAAGTGAATCAGCCCATAGTTACCAGACCAACAAAACCACTAATGCTTCATTCTCAGCCCTGAGTTTGTTCTTGATGGCTGTGAATATAAAGACCCCCGTGGTGGTGGAGAACATCACCCTGATGTGCTTGAGGATCCTGCAGAAACTCATTAAACCCCCTGCACCCACCAGCAAGAAGAACAAGGTACAACAGCCTCAAATGTAATGAATGAGGTTCCTGTATGTTCAGGCTTTACTTGACTCTAATTGATATGGTCTTGATAACAGGACGCTGCTGTAGAATCCCTCACTACAGTCAAGCCATATAACAATGAGATCCACGCACAGGCCCAGCTCTGGCTTAAAAAAGACCCCAAGGCATCTTATGAAGCTTGGAAAAAGTGCCTTCCTGCAAGATGTAAATATCCCAGATCTGGCTACGTGCTTTACGTATTTGTATATAATGTTCTTTATACGTTGGATTGTGAACCCTTGTCTTTCTCAGGCCAGGAAGCAGTCTCCAAGCCCTCAAACAAGGCCGAGATAAGGAGGCAGTACCTGATGGAGAAGTATGTGTGGAAGTGGAAGCAGTTCATGAGGTCCAGATCTGAAGGTCTGTTCCCTCGTCTGCTTAAATTGGGCCATAACAACTGGCTGAGACAGGTATGTGCTTTCTCTCAGTGTTCTGGAGTATTTGATCTTCTACATCATCTGACTTCTCTACATCATCTGACTTGCATTTTATTTCTCCTAGGTGCTCTTCACCCCAGCCACCCAGGCAGCGAGACAGGCAGCCTGCACCATTGTGGAAGCTCTAACAACAATACCCAGCCGCAAGCAGCAGGTTCTGGACCTTCTAACAAGGTGCATACCACATGGGAAAGGGGCGGGGCTTTTTTTCAGAGATATGTCATCAAAGATGAGATATTGAACTACACAAGACCAAAATAGGCCACTGTAAATTAGGTGCCATTGTTAGCGGACTGTGATCAGTAGACATTTTGTTCCCTGTTCTGCAGTTACCTGGATGAGCTGAGTATTGCCGGAGAATGTGCTGCTGAGTATCTGGCCCTCTACCAGAAGCTCATTAAACCTGCTCACTGGAAAGTCTATCTGGCTGCTCGTGGTGTCCTGCCATACATTGGCAACCTCATCACCAAGGTACAGTCAGAATGAGTGGATATTATTGGCTTGTTTAGTATGAATAGTGTAATTTCTATTAGGCTGCACTCACCTAATTGTGTCTTCCTCTTGTCAGGAAATTGCCCATCTCCTCGCCCTTGAAGAAGCCACCCTGAGCACAGATTTACAGCAGGGATATGCCCTCAAGAGCCTTACAGGTTTAAATTTGTTTTTTTTTGTCATTTTAAGGAACATTAAGAATGTTTGCTACCAATTACACACTGAAAACTAATTTTGTAGCTTCTAGGCAATAATGTAAAAGTATATGGTTTCTCACAGGCCTGCTGTCCTCTTTCGTGGAGGTGGAGTCCATTAAACGTCACTTTAAGAGTCGATTGGTTGGCACAGTGCTGAACGGTTACCTATGTCTGAGAAAACTGGTGGTTCAGAGAACCAAACTGATCGATGAGACCCAGGACATGCTGCTGGAGATGCTGGAGGACATGACCACAGGTTTCAGCCATCGGCCTTAGGCCTTCTCTAACTTTTCTGAATTTTTAGAGACAATGTAGACTTAATATTTGCACTTCTGTTGTAGGGACAGAATCTGAGACCAAAGCATTCATGGCTGTATGCATTGAAACTGCAAAGCGGTACAACCTTGACGATTATCGTACACCTGTTTTCATCTTTGAGAGGCTGTGTAGCATAATTTATCCTGTGAGTAGAGCTCTTTTACATCGGCTCATGACCTGTCATAGCTTTTGAGAAATGGTCTCTTTTCCCAAACCCAAGATGATTTCTGTTATCTGTATGTGTGCAGGAAGAGAATGAGGTCACAGAGTTCTTTGTGACACTGGAGAAGGACCCACAGCAGGAGGACTTCCTGCAGGGCCGTATGCCAGGAAACCCATACAGCAGTAATGAACCGGGCATTGGTCCTCTCATGAGAGATATCAAGAACAAGATCTGTCAGGATTGTGATCTGGTGGCACTGCTGGAGGATGACAGCGGCATGGAGGTACAAAACTTCACTTTAGTATCAACTACACCATCTTGAAATCATTCATTTATAGCATTATTTATTGACATTAGTCGCTTTATTCCACAGAACGTGGTATAATAAGGTTTAATCCAAATATATTGTTTTAATGTTACTTGTCTTTGCAGCTTCTTGTGAACAACAAGATCATTAGCTTGGATTTGTCTGTCGCTGAGGTCTATAAGAAGGTCTGGTGCCCCACCAATGAGGTAAGCCAATGAGAAAAAGAGCTGCTTTACTGTTGTTTTACTTATCGTCCGTGATTTAATCATTCTGTTTTATACAAAACAAGGGTGAGCCAATGAGGATCATCTACAGAATGAGAGGACTTCTAGGTGATGCCACAGAGGAGTTTATTGAATCTTTGGACTCAACTACAGGTATCATGGTGTTCTATTGGGGATCATTATCAACATCATTTTCAGTCTTTATGTAGCTTATGCTTATTTATTTTACATATGCAATCTCTTACTGTGCAGATGAAGAGGAGGATGACGAGGAGGTCTATAAGATGGCTGGAGTGATGGCGCAATGTGGAGGTCTGGAGTGCATGTTGAACAGACTCTCTGGAATCAAAGATTTTAAACAGGGCAGACACCTTCTCACAGTAAGTTCACCTCATCCATTTATCAGATTCAGCTGTGTTGGGCTGTGCGTTGGTGAAATAATTCTAATGTTTGATTATACCATCATTGTATAGGTTCTTCTCAAGTTATTTAGTTACTGTGTGAAAGTGAAGATCAACAGACAACAGCTGGTGAAACCAGAGATGAACACACTTAATGTCATGTTGGGCACCCTGAATCTGGTAGGTAGCAAATAATCAAGGAATCATCACCAGAACTTAACAAAATGCAGATTTGCCGAAAAGTGTTATGGAATGATTGATTGTTTAAAGTAAGAGCCACTGTTTTATTTAAGGCACTGCTGGCAGAGCAGGAGAGCAAGGACAGTGGAGGAGCATCTATAGCAGAGCAAGTCCTTAGTATTATGGAGATCATCTTGGATGAGGCCAATGCTGAGACTGTGTCAGAAGATAAGGTCAGCATGACCCTTTTAATGAAAACAGTCAATGTTACAATGATTAAATAAAACATTAGCTCAGTAAGTCAGTGGCATTCAGATCTCTCTATTATGTGTTGCTTCTTCAGGGTAACCTGCTGCTGACAGGAGATAAGGATCAGCTGGTGATGCTGCTTGACCAGATCAACACATTATTTGTGCGCTCCAATCCCAGCGTCCTTCAGGGACTTTTGCGCATCATCCCCTACCTGTCCTTCGGAGAGCTTGAGAAGATGCGCATCCTGGTGGAGCGTTTCAAACCCTGCTGCAACTTTGACAAGTATGGAGTTTGTTCATGTAAACAAAGGTTTCTTGACTTGAGTGGGAAATATCTGCTGTTCTCAATCCTCATTTTCATTCTCTCGTGAAGGTATGATGAGGAGCACAGTGCAGATGACAAAGTCTTCCTGGACTGCTTCTGTAAGATAGCTGCGGGAATCAAGAACAATAGTAATGGCCATCAACTTAAAGATCTCATCTTACAGAAGGGCATTACCCAGAGTGCTCTGGACTATATGAAGAAACATATCCCCTGTGCTAAGAAGTATGACATGTCTTGCATTAGATTTCGGCTCGTAATTATTGATTGTGTATTGTGGCATAGTATCATATCAAACATTTTAAAGAGTGATAGTTCTGACTATAAATTTTGTTTTCTAGTCTGGATGCAGATGTTTGGAAGAAATTCCTTGCTCGACCAGCCCTTCCTTTCATACTTAGACTTCTACGTGGACTGGCCACCCAACATCCCCCTACACAGGTAACGCTTTCATAAATAGTTTTTAAGCTGCGTATTTTCACGAGCCTCACATACTTTACACACGTGTGTAATATGAACTAAAACAACTCTTCTGTTCTACAGATGCTTATCGGAAAAGATTCAATAACCAATTTGCACAAGCTGGAGCAGGTGTCCAGTGACGAGGGTATCGGCACTTTAGCTGAGAATCTTCTGGAGGCGCTAAGAGAGCATGCAGAGGTTAACCTGAAGATTGACGCTGCTCGAAGGGAGACTCGGGCTGAGAAGAAACGCATGGCTATGGCAATGAGGCAGAAAGCTCTTGGGACACTGGGAATGACAGTGAGCAGAATGTTTGCATAGAAGTTAGCTTGATGTATAGATCGAGTTAAAGATATACAGATTTATGTATGCATCATAATTCTTGCATTTTGTGAATTTTATATAGCATTTTTTAAACTTTGATTACATTTTGATTTTGTTTGCTTTGTTCCAGACCAATGAAAAGGGTCAGGTGGTGACCAAGACATCCCTGCTTAAACAGATGGAGGAGCTTATTGAAGAACCAGGGTTGACCTGCTGTATTTGTAGAGAGGGCTATAAGTTCCAGGTACATATTCTGGCTATTTACATTTCACTGTAGATTTCAGCCATCAGTTTTTCTAGTGTTTTGTTGGCCTCATGCCAAGATTCTATGACTTTCTACATGCTTTATTAGATTGTGGTTTACTTTAAATTTTACGTAGGTTTTTAATATTTGTTTAAAAGAAGATAAAAGTTGGCACAAAAAGCTGGCCATAAAATTTGGCACAAACGAACACACATTAAACAGAAACTAAGTATTGTTTTGTTGTCGTTCTGTTGCTGATGTTTAATGTGTTTCGTACCACACAGCCTACCAAAGTTCTTGGCATCTATACATTTACAAAGCGTGTAGCCCTCGAGGAGCTGGAGAACAAACCCCGCAAACAGCAGGGCTACAGCACTGTCTCACACTTTAACATAGTCCACTATGACTGTCACCTTGCTGCTGTCAGGTGCGTGAAATCATATCATCCCTTTAAATACAATGAATTTGATTCAGGAATGTTTCGTAGTCTCACTGGTCTCTCTATCTGGATCAGGCTTGCTAGAGGACGTGAGGAATGGGAGAGTGCCGCATTACAGAATGCCAACACAAAGTGCAATGGGCTTCTGCCAGTATGGGGGCCACATGTTCCTGAATCTGCTTTTGCCACCTGTCTGGCAAGGTATTGAATGTTTGTGCATGAATGACCATTTGAATTCAGTTAGTGGTAATTGTGGGTTGACAGATGGAAACATTTGAGGGTATTACTAGTATTGCTATAAGGGGCCTGGAGCAAAATACAGCCCGAGGGCCCAGAATTCCATGCCATGGCCCTAATTGTAAATGTGTGATCCTGTATCATTACTTTCTTTTGGTATTCCCTTTTAGGCACAACACATATCTACAGGAGTGCACAGGACAGAGGGAACCCACGTACCAGCTCAACATCCATGACACCAAGTTGCTGTTCCTACGCTTTGCCACAGAGCAGTCTTTCAGCATGGATACAGGAGGAGGAGGCCGAGAAAGCAACATCCACCTAATTCCCTACATCATTCACACAGTTCTTTACGTCCTCAACACGTATGCATTTCAGCTTCGGCTTTGTCATAACCGACGGTTTACTGTTAACTGGTTTTAAATACACCCAGTGCAGATATAATACATACGGTATTTTATATACCATATATATATTTATTATATACGATTTTAAGCTTTTTTGACACGTTCTGTTCCTCAGAACAAGGGCCACATCACGAGAGGAAAAGAATCTTCAGAGCTTCTTGGAGCAACCTTGTGAGAAATGGGTGGAGGGTTCATATGAGGTGGATGGGCCGCACTACTTTACCATACTGACCATGCACATCCTGCCGCCTGAGCGCTGGAGGATCACACGTGTGGACTTCCTGCGCAGGCTGTTGGTCGCCGCTCATGTCCGCAAGGTGTCACCAGGGGGTGCTAACAAGTAAGAGTGCAATGCATGACTTTGCACGTGTCTGAGCTTGTACGCGAGCTTGTAAATGTACTTTACATTAAGTGCTTAGGGTTTCTATATTTGGTTTCTGGCCATTGTTTTGAGATTACTCAAGAGCTTATGTTGGCTTTAAAGCAAGGCTGTTGTAAGTCTGGTAGATTAATGCTTGAATATATCTAGCAGTGGCTAGGCTTGGTTGTGGCAGTTTGCATAAGTACTACTTTGTAGTATTATTGCTTGTGGTCTTGTACTTTGTTGAATGATGTTTACAGGAACGTAAATATTCACTGATCTGTTTTCAGGCAGATTAAAGAAGTTTGTTTAAATGGTTGTATACGTTTTTTTTATTGTAGTTTTTTTGTAATCACACCTGGAAGAAAAATGTGCGAATTACTTTTGCATTAAATAAATTTTTTGATGGGTAATTAGATTTTTCTCATTTCAGACTCACAGACAAAGCAGTGAAGGAGTATGCCGTGTACCGCTCGCCGCTTCTCTTCTGGGGTCTGGTGGATCTCATCTATGACATGTTCAGGGTACGAGAATGAGCTCAGATTTCTAAGAACTGCTCTCTCATTCATGTTCATTCAAATAATCTAGAAATATTATTTTTATCTGTATTATTTATAGTAAGTGCATCTTTTCATAAAAAAATTGTTTGCTGTGTTACCACTACAGAAAGTGCCCACCAGTAATACAGAGGGAGGCTGGTCCTTCTCGCTCGCAGAGTACATACGACATAATGACATGCCCATCTATGAGGCTTCAGAAAGGGTGTTGAGGGCCTTCCAGGATGAGCTCATGCCTGCTGAATCCTTTTCGGAGTTCCTGGATGTCGTAGGTTAGTCATTTTTTTCACCTTTTTCTACCATCAAATATAATCGGTTTAAGGCAATGTTAAGCTGTAAAATAATGCGGCTGGATATTCTTAGCTGTGATAGATGGATGAGTATTTTACTAACTTTGCTTGCTCTCTCTCCAGGACTGCTTTCAGACATCCCAGACCCTGACGCCTTCTTGCAGGACCTGTTGAACTCTGTGCCCTGATGGCACACATTTATGCACCTCACTTACTGACTTGTGACCGTTCTGTCTAATGCAGGTGTTCCTTTACAACGGAGTCAGTCCGTTACTCGGACTCAACTATTGGTGACTCCAAAGGGGACACCTTTCAATCGGGGCCCAGGCTCCCAAAAGTTCTATCAGCTCACCCATATTCATTCATCTCACTTCTGCTCCTGATCTCCACTTGGGTTCATTCAGTTATAACTCTGCTAAACCAGAAAATGTCGTGTAGCCTGACGAGTTAATGCACATTTATTCTAAAATGGTTTTGTAACACCTAATAAACAGACGCAACACGCCGTTTTGATCCAACGCGTTGCAGGTGATCTGTTTGGGAATCTAATTATTTCATAACCTTGATGGCTTTTTCCCGTATTGATTTTGTTTATGTTGTTGTTTTTTGACTCCAGTTCTAAATTGGCTAAGAGTTACAGCTTCACTGAAATGAGAACTAATCTCCTGTTGTCATGTTCTATGTTTCTGGATTTTTGTTTCGTTTGCTGTGGTGTTCTATACATTAATTGCAGTTTGTGAGAATGGCAAGGCCTGACACTGGTTGTGTGACGTGATGCAAATGCGTGAAGGTTGTTTTTCTTGTGTAAATGGTAAAGAGTGAGATGAAAGCTTGTTTATTGTGTTACTCCCGTGAAATGGAAATTCTTTCTAATTTGTAAAGGGTTTTACCTGCATCAACAATGAAACACAAAGATAAAAAGAATAAAAAGGGCCTGCATATTTATTTTGGGAGCTTTCCGCTTTGCTTTTGTGATTGTTTTTTTTTTTTAGATCAAAGTCACGATACTAAATTTCTTTACCGTTTTGTCTTCCATGTGACCGTAATTCACAAAATTATATTCCACAGATTAAACGTTTTTCCGGAGCAAGCTGGTAAGCAAGATGCCACTGGGAAGTGTCTCGGTGATTTTAAGTTTAATTCTTAAATATAAACGCACACCTGCCATAGGGTGTTATTAAGCTGAATGCATGGTGTGAAGTTTGTTTAAAAAAAAAACATAAACCCAGTTAGTGTTTATTCGCCTATTCCCGCTGCTACAATGTTCAACTGTTGCTGAATGTCTGCTTTTTGAATTAGCTCAACTTAATAAAGGTGTAAGAATACCACGTGACTCAATGTGTCATCTAAAATGTAATGCAACAGCAAAAGAATACTTATTCATATCAGATACTTTAATAAATTAGATTTAAAACAAGCCCTGTTTTAATAGTATTGCAAATATGACAACGCGCAACCCCCTGTCAAATTCTCCAAGGCTATATTATAAGCAACTTCTGTGTTTTCACTGCATACAACCCTCAAGCATGTAATATCTAAATTAAAAGGGCGTGTCTTGGCGGTACAGCGCTCAACACGACAGTTACCATAGGGCGGGTCAAATGAATGATCACGCCTTATATATAATATGTCAATTGAGAGGGCGTTTTTTAAAAGGCACAGCACTTCATGCGACTGTAACAAGAGGGCGGAGCAGACATGTCTTGCGCTCCTCCCGTTTTACCCTTGGGTATACTCAGACTCGGCTGAAACCTGAATCTCTACCGCAAGTTATACCAGTAACCAGCCCGTCGCATCAGTGGAGAAATCACTAGCCTGCGGATGATAGAAGGACAGCTATACCTTTAGGGAATGTGTACCGACAGCTGCGTCTTGTCTGGCCGATAGAAGCCCGAGCATGGCCTATTATTTGTGTGACATTAGATAAAGGGAGTGCACCTTGCGTCCCAGAGCATGGGGGTGACGTATGCAGTTTTACAGCATCTCTAGTTTGATGCGGTGAGACATTGATCCGGGACAAAATATGGATTTACCTCGTCGTTTCCCGGATCCGGTTCTTAACCCGTCTGTCTTCAATGAACCCGCGACTTCCCAGGCTATGAATGAAGCGTCCGGGACCAGGTCCGGCGCCATGGTAACCAGCGCGTTAAGAAACGATCTGGGCTCCAACATTCATGTGTTAAAGACACTGAATCTCCGTTTCCGATGTTTTCTTTCCAAAGTACACGAATTAGAGCGCAGAAATAAGTTACTGGAGATGCAACTGAAGCACGCCCAGGAGCAGTCCCAGTACCGACTCTTGTTTTCCCGGGATCAGGCGGTCCAGACGAACCTCGACCTGCCTTTTGCAGACAGACTCTGTCAATCGAGACTACCTGGTAGAATTTGGAGCTTCTCTCACACCGCCAGATACGGAGGACGGTTCGAGACTCATCAAGGGCCTGGCGTGTCCTGGATTCACCCAGATGGTGTCGGGGTTCAGATTGACACTATCACACCTGAACTCAGGGCCTTGTACAATGTTTTGGCCAAAGTCAAGCGAGAGAGAGACGAGTACAGGAGAAAGTAAGTTTATTTCAGGCTTTTATTAAAAAGATCTAAATGAAGATTTTGTGTTTACCAACATTAAGTAATGAAAGTAGTGTTTTTTTTCCATGATAAACCTCTAAATACATGTGTAGAAAGTATCTACGCTATTTTGTAACCAACCCTTACAAAAATTACCATGGTAACCATAGCTTCCGCTTAAACACCATAGCCATGTTACTAAAACAAAACAAAACTCATAAAAGGAAGTAAAACAAAGAGACATGCAATTCTAAACCCATTCAAGATTAACTTATTATGATTTAAAAAGTAACATTAAACAAGATAGTTGACCATTTTGTGTTCATAGTAAACAAAAGTGTGTCTCCTTTCTGATTTATGCAGATATGATCTTTATCACTGTCTTAACAGTAAGGCTTTATCAGTAACCCCTATATGTTCTCCAATGTCCAATTTCAAAGTGTCCAGTTTGCATCTGAAACCCAATAATACAGGAGTGACATTTTATCTGGCGGAAAACCATTAGCGTTGTCTCTCCTCCAAATGTGAAACCAAGAGCCACAGCGTGCAAAGCTTTTCCACTGAATAGGAGTTGCTGGGAACTTGCCCTGGAGCTTCTATAGAATCTCTTTTCACAATTTGTCTTTTATCTTCGGGGGCCAATATTGGTTGTTATTAGCCGCCGCAATGCACGCCCACCCATTTTGTGTGGGTTAATACAAAGGGAATTTCCCTGTCCAGATTTCAGTTTCGGAATTGTTAACATTTGTAATTTAATTCGCTTATCAGTATGAACTCACCAGTGAAGGATGCTTGATTTAAGTGTCCACTGCTGGGAAAGTAATGAACCAGATATTTGTTCCAAAAATTCCTTGTTTCTGACCAGCACATGAATGGAATACAGTCTACGGGAGAAGCTCTTTCATTAACTGATAAATTACTGTAATTTTAGGGTATTTTCTGCCATCAATAATGAACAATGCTACAGCAGCCTAGTAGACATGGAGCGAATTAATCAAGACTCCTTTTTTGGAGGAAACAGTTGCTGACTGTCTGTGAGAAGAAGTAGACTAATGAACCACACAATGAATCATTTCCAGGAAACCCCACTTTCATCAAGTGGCTATGCTATTGAGTGCCTATATCCTTTGATTATTCAAAAGTTACAATAGCCATGTTGTTAGGAATGGGCTATTTCTGAGATACATCCTTGAGTAAACAGAAAATACAGGAAGACAGGAATAAACAGTCACAGCAGAGTTGAGACCTCTTTTATGTGCCTTGTCACACAAGGAGCTCATATGATCACCTGTCTTTCCTTCAACACTAAATTAATATTGCCCTGCCCTGCTGTCATCTCAGGTTTGTTCTGTCTTTAGATAGAGTGTCTCAGTAACAGCCGGGGAGTTTGTGTGGATGCTGGTGGTCTGTTGTGTTAAATGTGATCTGAGACAGGTGGAAGGTGTGCCATCAGGCTCATGTGGAAATTCAGTCCCTCAGGAAATCACCCACATAAAAATAAAGCACAAGGGGTATACATTAGTCATGTGTTTGGCAGCAGGCTGAAAGTTTAGGCCAGTGTGTTCTTTAAAGTATTTTTTTTCTTACAGAAGCCTAATGCACAACCAAAATCTCCTCTAATGAACATATTCTGTTTACACCAATCTGTTAATGTATCGCATTTGCCAATATTCTCTAGCTATTTTAAGACCTGGGTCAAAATTCAGTAACTGAAGCGAAGAATTTTGTTCCTGACTTTAGCATAGAATGCCAAAAACTATTATTGTTTGAAAAAGTTAAAATTTTATTTTACTTTATAAAAGTGTTTTGCCTGTATTTTTAAGATAGCCATGCAGGAATTATAAGACTGGAAAAATAATCATTATGACTGACTGAACATAAAAGGAGCTTAAGGTTTCTAGAGAATGGAGTCATTCTACCCCACCCCTTGGACTGTTAAATTGTGTGTGTGTGTGTGTGTGTGTGTGAATTCTTCGCCCATCCTCCCATTTCATGAGCTGTGTGGAATGCTTTGTCAGGCTGATTAATTCTTGGTGGGAATTCCGGTGGCTTTGATAAAGACTTCGGTTTATAAATAGTTTTGGGCTTTGCTTGAAAATGAATGGTTATGTTGTTAAGACATCATTAGAAATCTCTTCCTGTTCTGCATCATATTTATCATATTTAAATTCTGTATCTTATATTTATCTTATTTGAATGATATATTTTACTTGTTTCATGTTTGTTTAATTAACAGCCGTTTCTATAAAAGCATGTGCAATATTTGGTTAGCATATCCCTATGTTATATGAATGTTGTGCTGAGAAGGTCTATCTGCTTCTGGGCTGGTGTTTGGCGTGGGGGATCAATGGTGTGTGGACAGGAGCTACGCCCGCACCAGAATGAGGTCATCTCTTCAGGGAATGAGTTAGTAGCAATGCCTTACTGGCCAGGAAATGAGTTTGTCCCCCACTCATGCTGGGGTTCCGAGATCATGAGAACTTGAACTGTTTCAGAGGTCTGAACATTCTTACTGATCTGAGAAACAGCCATTAACTATTATCTGGTTGCAGAGAACAACTTGGTAGTTTTAAGTAAATGAGAGACAGGTTAACACAGGGAGCTTGAATGGACTTGATGCTTGTAACACAAACACGCAAGGGGTGGAGCTAGTGTAGAAAACTGTGAATGACGGACAGTCCAGTTCTGTGGAAATCATGCCTGGATTCTGTGGAGTCCTGTTCATTAGTTAATTCTTAGGAATCAATCCACTGTAATGACAGTTGAAGCAGGTTGTAGACTAATAGTATTACAGTATGTACAAAATTGTTGTTGTGGTGTAGTCAGGCCCATAAGTTGTAATGGGTGATGACATTCAAATCAGAAAGCTGACTGTCCATCCTGGTCTTTACCCCAGTAGTGAAAATCAATGAGCTAATGACTCTCACATATTATCAAGCTCGCCAGTGTCCCTGAAAGATGTTATTCTGCATTTTCTCCTGAGCTAACAAGTTATTTTACGATTATGCACATGATCGATTTTTCTCAAAGACTGTATTTCAGCCAGATACATAGATTCATTTAGAACAAGGCCGGCAATTGTGTGGTAAATAGATGCATAACCAAATAACTCTGTTTATTGTGTGGCCCTTGTAATTGTCCAGCAAATGACGTACAGAGAGACGGAGCAGAGACTCAGTCAGCCAAAACGTAATGCATTCAAAATCTGAACCTCAGAAAGCCCCAGTGACGCAAACTCTTTGATTAAAGCCTGGCTGTATTGTCATGTATTTGATCTATACCATCTTTCTGGTTGGGTAATATCTGTGCTGCATTTGTCTTGATTTATTTCTTGAGAACTCTGTAATACTAAAAGGAGGTGTTAATGATTGTGTGTGTGTGTGTGTGTGTTGTCCTAATATTCAGTCTGCTGTATAGTAATGTCAGTAAACTGTGACCTTCTGGGGACGTTTTTAAAGTTATTAACCATACGGAATAATATTTTTGAAAATCTAAAATAGCATAAAGTTTTTGTGATGGTTAGGGGGATTGAATATACAGTTTGTACAGTATAAAAGCCCTCACAACTTTTTGGAATGTCCCTATAAAACATGAAAAGCAGTGTGTGTGTGTGTGTATAACTAGCTGTTTATTAAAAATAGAGGTTTATGGAATGTTTTCATTTAGGTATACAAGATGTTTGTGTGTGTGTGGGGTGGTGTTGAATATGTGTTTTACGAGGACACAAATGTGTATAATGACATGTGTATAACAATGTAAACATGGTTTGTCTAAAAATCGCTTTAAAAAGCATACTAAATGGGGATTTTTTTGTTCATTATAAAATGTCAAGTTTCTGTGAGGTTTATGTTTATGGGTAGGGTTAGGGAATAGAATGTACAGTTTGTACAGTATAAAACTATTATGTCTATGATGAGTCCTCATAAACCACATATGTCTGTGTGTGTGTCTGTGTGTCTGTGTGTCTGTGTGTCTGTGTATCTGTGTGTGTGTGTGTGTGTGTGTGTGAGGAGGGGGATTCTTGAGAGTAGCTCGTACGATTATCGATCTGCAGCATGCTCCTCTTCAGACACAGATGTGCACTACAGAAAACCCATGGGAGGCTGTCTGAAGTCAGATCAATATGTAGGTCATCATTGCAAAGTGACACAATTTTTTTCATTTCTGTTTTTTATTATTACATTTGTTTATAACTAAATAAATACATTTCAGTTCTTACCCAAATTAGCTTTAGCAATATCAAGTCAGTAATCAGATTTCTAGCTACACAAAGTTGATAATCATATTTATTGCCTCATTGGTAGATATTTACACTCAATAATCCTCCAATAAGCTTTACAGGGTCCACAGTTTTTTTATGGCCTTGGTGATCTTTACGTCTGTAACTTTTCTGTTATTCAGACATAGTGTTTGGAAAATAAATGCTTGTTTCTCTGGTTTTCTGTGTCTTGCTTGTTTAATACTATATAACATAAACTGGAAGCATCAAGCCTCAGTGTCTATAGCTCGTGGTCAGAGGGGTTGGGACAGAACAATGTTGCCAAGGTCTGGCGCAATAAGCAGACTTCTGTCATTTCTCTCTGTCTGCAGCTGTTACAGTATCATTAATATTTTCTCAGTGATATAAAATGGAGTCTGCAGCCCAGCGGCTTTGCCCTTGTTTCTCACTAAGCAGCAAATATTGTAGGTTTACCTCAAAATTCAATTCTCTCAGTAAGAGAATGAACAGGAAATGCATGTGAGTTAATGTGTGTTTTTGAGTTTGTGTAAATGTATAACTTTAAGTATATAGACTGGTATACTATAGTAACTATTTAAGTAACCGTTTTTTTCGGGGTGGTTGTGGTGGTATTGGGTAACACTGAATTTAGACATTTTATTATATGTGCTACTAGTTATGTCTGATTTTTTTTTTTAAGATTTTAGATCTTGGAGGAGCTCTGTTCTGGCTCTGTCTTTGTGAATCAGTATTCTATAAAAGGCCCCATGTACTGTGATTAATGAACCTGTCATATACTTATGAGAGGAAATTTCTCTTCTAATTCATTAGGAGATGGAGTTCTCTGAGTACCTAGGGCCTAATCTATAAAACAAATGTAAGTTACTCAGTATAAACGTATGAATGTCCTATGACCTTGTGGTCTCTTGCCTGGACCACCACAAAAAATAAGTAGCCATCAGTAAAAGCTTTGTTGTGTCGACTTTACATACATATTGTTCTGGTGACAGTTGTTTTGGTTGTGCACCCACTTTAAAGCATGCTTTTGTTCTGTGATCTTCTGTAAACATAATGTAAAGTCTATCATTATTGTTATAATGTATGATTGTTTTATAAATATTCAACATCCCCCAGCCATGACTAACACACATTATCATTCGTTTTAGTTATAGCAATAAAATAAGATAACAGTAGCACTTTCATTGCAGTTTCAGTGTTGTTTGGTTATTAAATCTATTTAATCAAACACTTAAACACTTCCGAATCTTGTGGATGTAATCAGCTTTAGTATGAAATTAACACAGGAATACTTTGCTGGATCTTCAGTCTTTAAACTGAGATGTGCTTTAGACATAACGTTGTTGTGAGTGTACGCGAACTGAATGGCACATTCTTAAAAACAGAACAGACGTATATATGGAAAGCAAGAGTGATCATTTACATAGCTAACATACCACTAAACCTATGATTACCCACGAACATCAGTCTACACTTCACTTTCTAAGCATTTTTGCCTGAGCATTGAAAGCTTATTTTGTCACGAAAACACACTGTCAGAAAGTGAGAGTTCCAATGTTTCTTATCTTGCTCTGCATTAGCTTTATATTTGTTCAAAGGTGTGTCATCGTGCTGTCAGCTAGCTTTTTTATTTGCATAAATAAACTAATTCAGAAATTGCTAAAGACATGTGATGGAATAGTGGGCGTGGTTCATGTGACTGACACAGGAGTCGGTTTAAATTTAAGAATAGGTCTTTTAAATGCCTAACATACCTTATGGGACCGCATTATAGCCTTTTAACACCAGGTCTGCGAGATATATTAGTGAGGCAACAGTGGGTCATAGGTCATGGGGCCATCTTTTAGGTGATAGACCACATCTGTCAGAGAAGACTGGTATGCATTCATGAAATACATAATATATGTTTATTTCACCCACATATTTTTACACACTGTAACTCAGTAAAATGAGACCTGGTTAAGTTGTTTACAGGTTATCTGCTACACTGTTTATACTGACTTTACATCTTTTGTTCTTTGTTGATTAACAGTGAGGTGCTGCTGTGTTGTGATCAATCAGAACATTAAACCTCAGGGGCCATAATTAATCAATGAGAGATTGAGCCATTTATCAGACTGACTAATGGGTGTATCTGTCATGACACTAAATAAACACTTACTGTAACATCTACAGAGCTTCTTCTGTGTATTGACAATGTAGTGCCTGAAGGAAAGTTGACTAAATGACTGAATCACTAGCCCCCATCTGTGTTGCCAGGTGCTCAGTGAATTGTGCTCATTTTTTAAACCCTTAATATTTTTGCAGATGCCCAACAAGTCTTTGAAGCTCATTCTTCCTTAGGTTTAGATGTTTAACTGTCCTAAAGGAGCTCCTGTTTTTAAAGTAAATATTACTGGGGGTAATGTGTTTTTTGGACGGCAGACATTTCAAGTGGTGGACAAACAAGAGCATGGGTGTGACTTGGTTTGTCTCTCTTTGGGAACAGAATGCTTTGAAGGTCTTCATAGGCCCTCACGGTCAGCTTGCTTGATCTGTTTTTGTCCTGTTCAGTTCCACCCTTTGGTGCGGTTTACAATAACAATGTCACAGGCAGAACTGTTGATCTAGAACGGCTTTGCCTATACATGTCCAACTCGGCAGCATGTCATTTGAACTTGCCCATAAACTGTTTCTTTAAATTGATCGACTTCGGCAGACACAATGGCAAAAGTTAAAACCATGTCTACAGTGATGGCATATGGTACAGAACAAAGAAACCATTTGTTCCTCATTGTGTGTTGTCTGTCATATTTGGCTTCTATAGCAACGAATATCTACAACGTTTAGCATATCTGTGTTTTTTTTAGTAACTAATTTTTGTAAACGTGCTAGCCAGTCTTTGTTTTCTCAGTCTCTTTGTTTTCAAGGTGCCTTGACAAGATAATAAAAGTCTTAAAACTTAAAACGTTTCAGGTGCATCGAGATCCTGCATTCTGTTCCGATGAGCTGTGTGCTGCATGTTTGTTTTTTACATTTACGCCTTTGGCCGACACTTTTATCCAAGACAACTTACAGTTAGCCAGAAGAACACTTGTAAAACCGTGCAGAAGAATACAAGCACACATCCTGTGTGAACAAACCCTTGGAGGTGACGACTTGAGTTTTTGTTTTCTCATGCCACTGTTCACACCATTTTTGGAAAGAGTTTCACTTTCGCTCCAGCAGCTTTTGGCTGAAATGAAAGCTCTCATGTGGAGTCCCAGCTAACAAGGATCATTCTCAGAATGTTGGCAAACATCCTTTAAATGTTCTTTCAATGTTATAAAAAGTTTTTGCAGTAAAAGTTATTAGAACGTTTCTTATATATAGCTAACATTCTGTTAGATATCATATAAAAATCATTATTAATTATTATTAAGTAGTTAGTGGAATGTTTTAGATGTTTAAAATGTTAGAATAATGTTTCTATAACAAAGCAATAACATTAATACAGCGTCTACAAACTGGACTTTTTGAACATTCCTAGAACTGTCAAAATAACCCTTGTAACATTTTTGTTACTTAATGGAAACGTTGCAGAAACATTTACTAAATTGTTAACTGGGATATTGGCTGGGAAGTCTGTGCTGTAGCAGAGGAAATGAGAGGAGTGTGATTCTCATGACCTTGAGATGATGTCTAGTCAGCTCTACTAGATCCTACTGACATTCCAGATCATGTGGATCATTCCACAACGTCTCTGCACTGTCAGCCAGATCCATTTCATTTCTCCACACACGTGTATCAACTCTTGACTGATTGATTGATGAATGATGATTGATCTTTGGGAAACTTAAAGTGGTCGTGTGTATCTTTTTTTTACCCTCAGATGTTGATGTACAACTTGTGTGTAGTATAATTTGTTTAATTAACTTCACACTTATGATCTGAGAACATTTTGTAAACCTCTTTATTCTCCTGAAAGATCATTCCACATGCTGATCATTCCTGACCAACAGGTCATCTTAACGTAGCAAGAGCTGTTTTTTGTTCTGAGCAGATGATCATGTCTGGATCTTGTCTTGTTGAGTCAGCACTTGCCCTCTCAGCTCTTGGCAGGTGTCTGGACCCAGACAGACTGTGTGAGTGCAGGACAAATGGAGTCCATAATCACTTGAGCATGGGAGAAACAAAGGTCTAGTGAGTTCACACAAAAGAATCCGTCAGTCTTAAATCCCACCAATGAGGAATCCCACCAAGTAACTGAGCACAGAATCAAGGCAAGAGGAGTCTGTTGTGAGGGAGACGTCTAGCGTGTGTTAACCTGCTCTCCAGTAGCTAGGTGGTCATTTTTAGGCTGGTTTATCTAGATTAGGAGATATAATAGGTAAATCTGAGAGTAATATGTGCTACAGAATCCTCCTTATGTATCTAATTGCATGACTTGTAAAAAAATGGGTAGATTTTAGATTAGTCTTGACACTATTAGATTAGCTTCTGGAGAAGAAGTTGGCACACTGTATTTTGCATTAGCTAATGTTTTATTTGCATATTCTGCTATTTACTACTGTCACCATAGTGATTTTAATTAAGCTTGTTAGTGGGCTGAGACAACCTTAAATGTCTTAAAGGTCTTTAAAGGTTATTGGCAGCAGGCATAACTTTTTGGGTGAAAGTCTCCTTTGAGTCCTTAAACTCTCATTTAAATATGTGTGGTTAAATTATGTGCAAAAAAATAAGGGATTTAAACCTGACTGTTCACACTCAAAAACAATTCAGCTAACAGGAAACATTCTCAGACTGTTGGCTAATGTTCTGTAAAAGTTCCTTTAAAGTTAATAAAAATGTTCTTGTAACAAACTTTTTTAGCATTATATATCATATCAAGTATGTTATTTTTAAGTTGTAAGTGGAATGTTTCAAAAACGTTACAGAATTAAACATGTTTAAATAATGTTCTTATAACTAAAAAAAACATAACATTTTTAAAACTTCAACATCAAAATAACATTTTTAATATTTTTGTAACTTAATGGAAACATTCCTACAACCTAAAATTGTTAGCTGGGGAGGTCACATAACAAAACAAATTTTGATTCAATAAAAACAGATCTATAGCACACGTGAGGGGAGAAAATCAGCTATAGTATGAACTCAGCCTCTGACACAGTGCACATTCCTTCCAAGTACAATCCATTCCCATGTGGGCTGTTATTGTGTTTGTGTTCCAGATGGGAGGAGGAGGTTTCCAAACGTCAGCAGATGGAGTCCTTGGTGGAGACCTTACAGGAGGTGAGCACCCAGGTGTTGTTTGAGATCCATACTGCTGCTCTCATGCACAGCTAGCTGATAACTAATGCTAATGCATGTATGAAAATGTCTTTCCATAGCAAACCTTTCTGATTGTTCTCCACAGAGTGTTCAGACATCTGAAGCTGTGCAAGGGGAACTGAATGAGAAGATGGAACGTCTTAAATCAGAATTGGTGGTCTTCAGGAGCCTCATGCCTAATGATGTAAGTTACACAACCGGTCAAGCGTTGACTCCGTCTGTCCAGCTTCAGCACCGATGACCTCATACAAGACATGCAAATATCCATTTACACAAGTTTACATAAGTACTTATTTTAAAACAAGGGTGGAGAGGTGATGATACAAAAGTATCATTTGACTGCACCTGTGAGATGGCAATTTACACCAAACAGCCACCAATAAAGATTACAAGATCAGCAGGGAAATGAAGCTAAGCCTGCAGGTAAATTTTCCTGGCATTATGCTGAATAGATGCCCATAGATCTGTGTGGAAGAAGTGGAGCAGACAGACTTCTGGCCTGGAACAGACGTATATTGTTCTCTCGCATTGAGTGGGACTCTACTCAACCCCAGTAATAAAGCACAGCTGAGTGCTGCCTCCCTGGATATGTTCTTGTGTTTGTTGAGTTCTCAAAAGAAAGCTCCACCATCTGTCCCAGCCAAGCGAGCTGGTAGTATTTTATCTGCCTTTGGGTGTTTCTGAGGCTTGCTAACCTGTAAACAAGCTGTGTAATGCTGCGTATTGAACAACGGCAGTAAATCACTGTCCTCTGCTACGTCACTGAGCGCGATCACAGGCATTCAGCGGCTGCTGGACTGTTGGGAGACTCTTGTAAACCAAGGAAGGGAATTTCACATTAAAAGGCAATTTTCAAATAGGCATGTAGGGAACTAAAGCTAGATCAGTTGATATGTGACACAGTCATGCATCTAAAACCATTGTATACATTTATGCATTACTGCATATTATTATGCATGCTCTTTTTTTTATGATCTTTGAGTAAAAGTGCTTTGCAACCCTCTTGGGAGTTCTGCTAAGTGACATTGTGGTGATTTGATTCTGTTATAGGCTGTGTCTGACTTGGACACTAAAATCCAGGAGAAAGCCATGAAGGTTGATATGGACATCTGCAGACGCATTGACATCACAGCCAAGCTCTGTGATGTAGCACAGCAGAGGAACTCGGAGGATATGACCAAGATATTACACAGCAGCCCATCCAGAGCTCCTCCAGAGCAGAAGGGGGTATGAAAACATTACACTCATACCTGCTTACACTTTCCAGTTTTTTCCTGGAACAGTGCTCAGATAATGATGCCCAACTATTTATAATGGGTTTACCAAGTTAACATTGAATAATGTGCTTATCTTGAACACTGAATCAAATCTGTAAATGGGAAAGACTTTACAGAGTATGTGGGGTTTATATAACAGATTATTGTGCAATTTGAATCATTTAGCAATCACAAACTCTGTGTGTGTGTGTGTGTGTGTGTGTGTGTGTGTGTGTGTGTGTGTGTGGCAGGGGATGGTGGTATGCAGGAAGAAGGAGTGTAAGGGTGTGTCAGATGAGCGTGTGGAGACAGAGGTTGATTCTGGTCCGTCTGAAGAGGAGGTGCCTGGATCCCTCAACATCACTGATGAGATGAAGCGCATGCTCAACCAGCTGTGAGTTTCCTCTTATTGCCCATAACCGTGAGAGGGTGTTCTGATACCGAAAACAGCATTTTTCTTGCTCTTGAAATTTAAGACGTACTTCTTGGATACTCTTGCTGCTGTGTAGAGCTCCTGTTTTCACAGCGCAAACACCCTCCCTAGTCCATCCAGACCATTTATGGAAAAGCTGGAAGAAATATTTAAACGTCTGTTTATGTTTGGCAACTTGGCCCAGCCTGATAAACAGTAGTGTCAGCTATGCAGAGTGACCTTCATGACCTTCATGAGGTTAGCCAGTCTTAAATGAGGTCATTTTTTGCTACTGTAGCTTTAAAACTATGTAAGAGATGTGAAAGCAGAGCAAGCTGAGAAATTCCTGTTTTTTTTGTGATTTGGTCCCTTTAACGATCTTTGGCTTGTTGTTTGAGCACTTTCTGCCATCTAGTGTTCATATTGTGAAATTGCTCATTTTGCGTGCTGCGCGGTATCTTTTTGTTAGAGAACCTTTGTTTAGAAAATATTATATGCAATATTATTGTGGATTTCTATTAATTTGACTGCTCTTACTTTGCTTCAATACTCTCAATTTGAATATTAGCATGATTTCCCATGTTTGTTTCTCTATATGTGTTTTCTCAAATGTTCAGTCTTTTATTTTAAACCCTTTTCACTATGGTCTTTGATCTGTTGATTTCCTTTTCTTTTCTTCTTCTTGTGTTTCCTCTTTTCTTCTCTTGTTTCCTCCTGTCTGTGTCTGCCGTCCACATGCACACAGAGGTTGCTCAGCTAATTGGTTTGTTAATAGGCGGGAAACGTTTGAGTTTGATGATGACTGTGACAGTCTGGCGTGGGAAGAGACCGAAGACACTCTTTTGCTTTGGGAAGATTTCACTAACTACCATCATCTAAACCTCCCCAACACCCCTAACACCACAGCTGCTGCTGGCTCGGTTACCACGGTGACCTGCTCCTCCGACTCCCATGGAGATCCCCATGAGCAGGTGTGTCTTAATCAGCAATAGTGTTTCTGAGATCTGATGACAATTATTAGGCACAAAACACAAATAACAATGGCTGTGTTCCAAATCAGTGAGCTGACTCTGCTGTCTACACAGGCAGCATCCTAACCAAAACAGAACCTCAAAAATGTCATGTTAGGGGTTAAAACCTATACATGGACAGTTATTCTATTAATGTTTAATCACACGTGCCACACAAATAGGACTCCTAACAACAACAAGAATAAAACCATAAAATTTGACACTCTTCGGTATTGTGGCCACAGACAGCCTTGATACGCAGCTCACTTGAGTTTGAAATACAGACAGCGATGCTGTAATATTTCTCATATTTCTCAGTCATTGATAATACCTGCTGAGAAAATATTAACTATACATAATGCGATATATATTCTCGTAATAGGATAGAAGCCTAGGTAGTCTCATAAATGAGACAGAGTCCCTCTTCAAGACCAGAGAGCAGGAATATCAAGACACCATCGGACAGATCGAAGTGAGAGAATTTTTGTGAATGACACCTTTTATCTGATATTCCAGATTTTTCCATTTTAATATATAATCCAATAATAATAATCCACCACCTCCTCCCACAGCTGGAACTGGCCACAGCCAAGAATGACATGAACAGGCATCTGCATGAGTACATGGAGATGTGCAGTATGAAGAGAGGACTGGATGTGCAGATGGAGACCTGCAGGAGACTCATCCAGGGCACGGCCACCACCGGCAGGTACATTTGACCACGTTCATCCGTGTTCGTTGATATTGTTGTGCAACTTTCACCTAGAATAATAATAAAAAGACATTGTGTTTATACAAGTATGTATGTTCCGGTTTGTGCTGCAGACAGTCTCCGTCTCTGAGCTCTGTAGCCAGCAGTGACTCGGGAAACACAGATGATATTCAGGATGAGCTGGAACATGATGGAGCTAGAGGTGGAGAGAAAGAAGATCCAGCGGAGATGAACGGAGACGTGAGATGATGGTGGGCTCTTCATCCTCGCGTCACCTCAGCTCTCTCTGTGAACCAGTCACTCTTTTAGGTCTCTGGTCACTGTTTCTTACACAGTATGGACAAGTGTGGAATATTCCATTCCCAAAGAGCAAGTATTGGTGCTTCATATGCTGTCTTATAGTGGGAGCAGCCCAACTCCAGCTGACCCTCCTCATCAGCACTGCCAAGGCATGGCTTCATAGTCTTCCTCACTAGCTTTAACTGCATTCACAAGGAACTCAGATGAGAGGTCACAGTTTTTACAGTGTGATGAAAATACACTGCAAATATTATACAGTTGCGCAAAACGCATAGTTTTTGTTAACCTGCTCACTTGTTTACATGAATCTAAAAGGCTGGTTGACTTAAAATGGAAGACTGAAAACAGCTCTTCTTCTCTTTAAAAATAATGTTTTATATTCAAGATACACACAATCAGTTTAAAATCAACATGAAATTCACAAACCCAGTTTACTTCTGTAATTTAATGTATTTTTAAGTCAAACAGGATATTCAATAAAAAATAGGGCAACAATTACATTATATGTCAGGAGTGTCAGCATTGTTGGAGTTCAATCAAAGAATAAAGCTAAACTTTCGGCCGTTTGTTATTGTTATCCAACAGAACAAGTATCTTAAACCAACATCACCATAAAATAACGTTGTTTCAGAGATGAGAACATTCTTACATTTTGAGGGATGCTTACAAAGACAAATAAAAAACTTTTATTTGTAATGTCATGCACAGACAACAAATTGGGTCGATTTTGATTTCATGTTGATTTTAAATAACTGCTTAAAATACACTAGTGTTACTCCACTACAAGGTCTGGAATAAGTTAAAGTATTCAACATCACAATATTTAATAGATCAGCCCTGCACTGTGCTTCATGGAAATATTAGATGATTTTACAATATATCACTGTTGCTCTAAACTACTGTGCACTGAGATCTATGCAATGATGTAGCCTGGACTGACTTTACATTGAGTAATACTATTTGTTGGAAAACCTCTTGATTATAAAGTGCAGTTTTTCCCCTGGTTCCTTTGTATTGGGCGAGTGTTTTCAGTGTTTGGAGAGTAGATGTCAAAACTGCAGTCAAACCTAAACTCATGTGCCTACAAATATGCTGTATACAGTGTCTCAGTTGCCTTATGTTTTCTCCAAAGCATCTGAATACATGCTTGGCTCTGTTGTAAACCATTAAAGCTGATATGAACCCTATAACCCTGATATGAAAACATCATACAGGTAGACATAAAATTGATGTCTAGACTGTTAAATGATGTAAAATAAGATCTGTGCTGGAAGATCTGGAAGCCATACAAATATCTGTGCTCAGGTTTTGGATGGTTTGGCAAACCGCAAATTGAACTGAACGGAATATTTTGGTATTGCATTTCTGTAAGAAAAGGTGTTATTTGTGCTAGAAACAAATATAACCAAGTAACCATAACAACACTAAAGATTCGGGGACCACAATGGGGGAATAGATTAATTTAAATAAATAATAATAATGGATAAATTTTTATTAATTGCTGATTCTGTCACTTCTAAATTTTAAAAATTAGCCTTGCAAAATAACAATAATTATTTACCTAACCCAGAAGTTTTAATCCTGTCACACTGAAGGTATTAATATATTTAAATAGATACATTTTACAATCTGGTGGTATCACTCAGGTTGGTGTGCCTTATAATAAATGTTTGATTTATCGTAATTATATAAATATGTAATTATAATTAAAAGACAACATTTACTCATGACAGTTCTCATAGCTAGCAAATATCATTGCATCACACCAAATTATTTACAAAGCAGTACTTTGTGTTTTGTGCCTAAAACAAAGGAAGGTGACCTTTCTTTCTGTAAAAACTGATGATCCGTGTGAATGTGGTCACTCCCTTAACAGACCAGACGCAGTCGCAGGATAATAGGGTGGCACAAAAGAAGCATGAAACACACAATTAAAGTAATGAAAAAGTTTATTGCATTAAGTGAACTCCGTTTAGCCACCTGTTAACTGTACCAGCAAACTATAGCACCTAAGAATGATTCCCCTCGCCACACAGACACACACACAGTTTTACCCTCCCTACCCCCCAAATGTGTTTTTGGCTTTACTATACAACAGAGACCCAGAAAGATGTACATTTTTGTTTATTTATTTTATGTATGATAGATGGTGTTTATGTTAGCAGAACACTCTTCATTAGTTTTCTTTTTTATGATTATCATTTGTATTCATTTAATTACATGTAAAGGTTGATTATAGAAAAGTGTCTGGGTTGTCTAAAGTTTTGCAGTTATTCTTTTTTTTTTTACTTAATGAAAATGAATCATTCCGTGCATTATATTGTTTTCTAAATGATCATAAAGGTGTTATACATTGTTACAGTTATGATTTAACAATTTTTGCTTTAAATATGGGCCATTCTAATAAAATCTAAAAATCTAAAAAAATTAGTTTGTGCTAAACTAAAGAAACTAAACTAAAGTTAACTAAAGAAATCAGCTGACGATCATTGTGCTGAAACAGCATGTGTGACAATGTCTGAAAGGAGAGTTTGTTTTTTAGAAAACCTGAAGGACTATGCAAGTTGTGTTGAAGGCTAGTCTGATTTTATGCAGGTTTTAAATAATAAAAAAATACACTTTGCCTTATCACGGTTTCCTGAGAATATGCTTTTATTCAAATGCTAGTTAATTCATTTACATTTTTGATTGATTACGGTTTATTTTTGAGTGTAAGATTTTTTTTAAGTAATCTGTTTTCTATTACTGTTATTAAACATGAGAGGTAGTTATTAAGTGTTTATATAAAATAACACAACTTTTCAGATAGTCTAGAGGATATATAACTTAAGATAGCATAGAGGAGTATTACTGCTACCTCATGAATGATACAAAGTCTATTATATATTCATTTTGACAGTGAATAATGGTTGTATTTCTCCAAAAGATTTCACATGGAAATGTTTGTTTTGCATGATTGAGCAAATCTCACTGGTTTTACATGAATTTGCCTACTGTTTGGCTACTGAGGTACTTTACGATCGGTCTACAAGAGAAATAAAAACTGTGGTCTGATTTAAGGTTAAAATTGTGGGATAAAGCTGATGAGACAGACAGGCAAATCCATTCTCTGCGGCTTAGTTGTTGATACATAAATCGGCTTTTCCTCAGGAAAAGTCCTCTTTTTCTTAATAGGTTAATTTGATGGTAACAAAACACATTTCCTCAGGCAAATGAATCTGGCTGTGACAATTACACATTGTTTTATGCAAATCTTTGCCACCATCAGAACATGGAAAACAGTGGATTGTTTTAAAGAGAAAGTGTTTATAAGTCCGTGTCTGTCTGCAGTGCTCATAAGAGGCAGTATGGATGCGATGCTGCTCTGGTTTGTGTTCTCGCTCTGCTGTTTAAGCTGTACTGATAGCACAGGACTGAACCTTGCAGGGGATTATATCATATCTGGATGGTTCCCTCTCCATAACTCAGATTCTACCATCCCATCTACACCTTATCTGACTGACTGTAAACGGTAAGAATGATCTTAACAATTGCTGTGATGTGTTTCTGCTTAATTTTGCATACTCTGCACTTTATAATCATGTTTCCTACAGGTAAATCCAAAATACATGTAACATACTTGCACTGCTAGTATTTTTACTGGCCTCACATAAACATTATATAAAAATATGTATTCAAATTAAAAATAACGAATCCAATTATGAATTATTATTACAAGCTTATCGATACTAAAAACTGATCAGTTATGTATGATAACTGTCTTGTGTCTATTTTTAAGCAAAAGAAGTTGTGGATTACAGCTTTAAGTACACTAGGTTTGAATTAGAAATAATAGCATGCTATTAATAAATAAATACAGCTATACTGTAACTCCATGAAAGCTATATTTATCAAACTTTTGCTGAAAAACAATAGCATATGATGCAAAATACTACTACCTGGTTTGATTTTGCCAATCCATATATACTGCTATTACAAGATCTGTTAGCCAGCTACATAAAAGTGTGTAAACGTCTATTCATTTTTGTTTTTAGAGGATTGGCCAACAAGCATGGATATCATTTGGTACAGGCCCTCAGATATGCTGTGGAAGAAATTAATAATGACATTTCAGATATGAGACTCCTACCTGGGGTCACACTGGGCTACCAGACGTATGATTTATGCTCCCTTCCAGCCAGTAATCTGGCAACCCTTGACCTACTGGCTGAGCAGCGCAACAGTTCCGGTGTGGAGAACCAAGCTCTGGCCGTCATTGGACCCGACAGCAGTACTTACTCATTCACACCAGCTGGTGCTCTGGGTGCTGTCCTAATGCCTCAGGTATGACATAATCACATCAGGTTAACCAAATGAATACATTTATCATTATGTTGATACTGTTAGTAAACTGGATTATTGCTAAATGTAGGATACGCTGTGAACAAAATCTTTAAAAATGTAATTTACTGTGTTTCTCCAAACGATTTGTCCAATATATTTAATTTGACAAAATTATGAGTTATCTCAACTTTATTTCAACTTATAGTTGAAGTAAAACTCAAAAACGCACATGCACTAAAGAAACTGAATAAAATAAGATGAGCTTTTTACAGAGCACTTTTGTGAAAATGCAAATGGATGTGTTCGTTTTGTTTGTTTGCCTTACATACCATTTTTATTTTTCATTTTCTCACTCATCATTCTAGTTATTTCTAGTTATTTCTAGCTCTAGTGATTTTTCTTCCATGCTATTTGCAGATCTCTTACGAGGCCTCAAATGAATTGCTGAGCAATAAGCTTCTCTATCCGTCTTTCTTCCGCACCATCCCCAGTGACAAAAACCAGGTCGATGCAATGATACATATTCTCAACCGATTTAACTGGACCTGGATTGCCCTTCTGGGCAGTGACAATTCATACGGTTTACAAGGTATGCAAACCCTTTCCCAGCAGGCTTCACTTCACGACATATGTATCGCATACCAAGGCATCATTCCTGCTGTAACTGACCGGACAAAACAATATATGAAAGACATGGTCAAAAACATCATCAAAACCAAAGTCAACACTATAGTTGTCTTTTCTACCAAGAGAAGGGCTAGTGGGTTCTTTCCTTTTGTTATTGAACAAAACGTGACAGGGAAAGTGTGGATCGGGACTGAGGATTGGTCAGTGGCATCAATAGTACGTAGTATCAAAGGTATTAGTACGATAGGGACCGTCATCGGCGTCTCCGTCAAATACACCGAATTTAAAGGCTTTGAGGATTTTGAGAGGCTTTCTGTGTCGGGGCTTAAAGACGTTGGGACTTCAAACGGCTCGGCCAACTTCAATGTCCCGTGCCTGCAAAACACAGACCTGTATGATTTGGCAATTAAAGGCTTTTCTTTGGAACCGTATGATTTAGTGTCCTCCGTCAATGTGTATAAGGCTGTGTACGCTGTGGCACACGCACTGCACAAGATTCTGAACTGTGACTCGGAACAGTGTCAGAAATTCAAGGTGCAGCCCTGGGAGGTAAGTGCCTTCTGATCTGTATACCCAATCTGTGTACAGCTCATCAGCCAATCCCCTGTATTATACCGGTTTATTTAGCCTTTATTTCTTGAAATCCCTCAGGTCTATCAACAGTTGAAAAAAGTTCGGTTTACAATTCAGAACGCGTTGTTTTATTTCGATAAGAATGGAGACCCCATCACAGGCTATGATATAGTCACATGGATATGGACAGGTGACCAGTGGTCATATAAGGTAGTTGGAGGTTACAGTCCAGATCCAGTTGAGCTTCAGTTAGATGCCTCTCAGATTCAATGGACAGGGCCAGTGTCATCTATGACCAAGGTAAGCACATATCCTGCATCCATCATGGCATATTTTTTGTCAGTTACAAAAACAGTATATCACAATTGTAAATAGTTTTCCGTTTAAATGAAGCTAGATATACATTATACATAAGGAGACTAGATATGTATTAATGTAGTTGTTTTAAATCCATGGTAACATGGCGATAAAAAAATCCAGAAAATGATCCAAATCCAAATAGAAAATGTCTAAATTGTAGAATACAAATACAGAAGTGTATGTACTTTTACATGAAGTATTATGTGTTTTTAATTAAGTGTAAAAATTAAATGTATAATTAAGTATTAGGTATTATGGAAAGTATTATGTGAAATATTAAGTAAATGTGTTTTGTAATGTTTTTGCATAGGTTCCTGAGTCCCTATGTTCTCCACCGTGTCCCTTCGGACACAGAAAGCTCCAGACTGGACAGCATAGATGTTGCTTTGACTGCATGGCTTGCCCTGCTTTCACTTTCCTCAACAAATCAGGTTCAATACTTCCTTAAAATCATGTAATTATTAAATATTTGAGCTAAAGAATGAAACGGCTGCATAAGATGTTGTTAACAATATAACCACCAGAGGGCGCACATCCTTCAGTTTTTGACTCCCTTTGTCACATTATCATAGGCTACACCAGCTGTCAGCCTTGTGCCAGAGAACAGTGGTCTGAATCGGAGAGCGAGACATGTCTGAGAAGAACCGAGCTGTATTTGCCGTGGGGCTCTCCTCTCTCTGTAGCTCTTCTTGCATTCCTGGCTGTCACCCTGTTTCTTACCCTGGGCACAGCTCTCATCTTCCTGTTGAATCTCACTACCCCTGTGGTGAAGTCAGCTGGAGGGAAGATCTGTCTGTTAATGCTGGCGGCTCTCACAATGGCCTCCTTTAGCACACTTTGTCACTTCAGCAGACCCTCTTACATCGGCTGCCTCCTCAAACAGCCCCTCTTCATCATCAGCTTCACCGTTTGCCTGGCGTGTGTGACTGTGCGCTCTTTTCAGGTACACTGGTAGGGCTCCACTGATAGGACATAGATTTGTAATTAAATGACTAAGCAAAATAATAGTCAGTTTCAGAGAATAAAATAAATATCTTTTGCTTCCCGTCTGGTGGTGCTGAGAGAGAATTATTTTTAAAGCATCAAAATATTTGTTGACAATTTGATAACAATATACATATAGTGTGAATAATTAAATAACTTCAAACTAACTTCAAATTAAATAACTTCAAAGAAAAGAATTCTTCTGAAAAGGTTGAGCGTAATTTATTTTTGGAACAACTGTAGCATCATCACGTCGTATCTGTTTTACTTTTACTTGCCGAATATACACTTTGAACCAAAAAAAGTAAAATGACCTTTGATAATAAGTATGTTAATGGTGAGTTATGTGTTACTTATTGTATTTATTACATATTTGCTTATGATCATAAGTGGCTGTAGTCTAATTCCTACATTCCTACAGACCTCATGTAACAAAGCAATGGGTTCCATGCAGCTCAACAGGTAGAGCATTGCATTAGCAGCAAAAAGGTTGTGGGTTCGATTCCCAGGGAACACACATACTGATCAGATATGTACCTTAAATGCACTGTAGGTTGCTTTGGATACATAAATGCATAAGCGTAATGTCAGCCTCTTTTATTTTTTTTAAGGTGGTCTGTATCTTTAAATGGTCCTCCAAGCTGCCAAGATACTATGAGACCTGGGCTAAGAACCGAGGCCCGGAGATGTTCATTTTCATCACTTCACTGCTGGAGTTCTTCATCTCCTTTCTCCGCATGGTCATCGACCCTCCCTTTCCTTCTCAGGACTTCGAGTTCTATCATGACAGTGTTGTTCTAGAGTGCAGCAAGACTCTGTCAGTCGGGGCTTTCGCCGAGCTCATTTTCGTGTGCGTCTTAAGCCTACTTTGCTTCTGCATGAGCTACATGGGAAAAGACCTGCCGGCGAATTACAACGAAGCCAAATGCATTACGTTCAGTCTCATGATATACATGATTTCTTGGATCACGTTCTTCACGGCGTACTGCGTTTCTAGAGGGAGCTTTGTTATGGCCCTTTATATAGGTGCCATTCTCTCTAGTGTGCTCGGGATACTTGGAGGCTACTTTTTGCCAAAGGTGTATATCATCTTGATAAAGCCCCAAATGAATACAACCGCCCATTTCAAAAACTGTATTCAGATGTACACCATGTCCAAACAGTGACATTTTCTTCTGGGGTCTGCCACTATCTCTTTCGACATTACCTAAACCTTTAATGTAGTGATTCCCAACCTTTTTAAGCCCCTCCCCCATTCTCAACTTTTACCTAATAAACAATAAAATATTCCACATCTTGGCATAACTAGAAAGATTATACAATAAATAGAAAGGTTCATTATTAAAACAACCAAACACAAAAAAATACTTGTAGTTTTTTACTTGTAGATTTGTAGTTGTTTTATCGCTTGTTTTTGTCTTATAATTTTAAGTCATCTTGACCCCGGCCACCTGGGTGAGGAAGCTGCTGAAAGCACACATACAATAAAGAGCAACATAATCCCAGATTCAGCTTTACAGAAGCAGCCGATACTCTGGCTGTCTTTTGACAGTGATTGCTTGGCATATGCTTAGCCAGTGGGCAGACTGTTAGCCAATACTTGATTGTGTTGGCTACCAAAAGGGCAGAGCAACAGATTCAGCTGCAATGAGCGAACATCTGTTATGTGCTCTGAACTCAGGCATGGGTGCCCAGTTTCACTCTATAGAATTCTGAGAGAAAAGGATTAATAGGCTGTTGATTTAAATCATAGTCTTGCAGTTACGAAGACAGATGGCCTCAGATATCCTGTTTTGCCGCTAACTAATGGTTTAATATACAGTTGTGTAAAAGTAGAAGAGCAACATTTTAGGATCGGTTATCGTGCGTGTATGTCTCCTGTAATCATCCATAATGTTCAGTGACGCACACACAGTCATGTCGGCTCCTGGGAAAAGAAAATGGGACGACAGGGGGCTGTTGTGGGGGAGGTCATCCCCATTGACCCCAGAACGTGTGAGCTGGGTGCATGGAAGTGTTTCCCACACTACTTTCCCTTTGTGAGTGTGATATTCTCAGGAGGGCAGAACAATAGACGTGTGCCTGTAGTGAGGGGGGTAATTGTATCTACTTCATCCAGTGTGACATCTGTGCTCTGGTACGTACCTAAGATAGATAGTGTAGCAAATCATGCTCAAAGTCAAATTATGCTGTTGCTTTTTAAAACAATATTAAAAATATATTTTAAAGGCGTGTTACCTTACAATTGATTTTTTTCTCATATTTTGCCCTAACTTTCATATACAATGTTATTTAAACATCCTTTCTGTCTGTTTCACCAAAGAAATCTTGGTAAATTGAACTTGTAATCAAACTGCATTCTTTAACAGATCTATGTAATGTAACTATATCAATTAGAGGTAGGAAAACTCTTGTGAAGGGGCTGGTTCAGGCAGCAAATCAATGGTATACAGAGACACTAAGTTTGACTGAATTAAATATACAACTCAGTTAACAAACAGTGTTTATGTATACAAAGTTCTTTCTCTTGCTTACATAATTAATTGTTGACTTGTTAAGAGTCATTATATAGTCACAAGTCCTATAATTTAGAGTAGTTGCTCTCTTATGACCTCAGCAAGAGAAGTAACAGGATTTATTTTGAACAACAATGATTGAAATGTCTCCCAAAACCATTGTTTGATATTGTAGAACTTTATTAAGAGAAAATATGATAACATAAGAGCTTATATTTGAAAAAAAAAAAACAATAAAAACACATCATTGGTAAGAACGACAAACAGGGTCCTTTATCAAAGGTACAACAAGCCTTATTTAACAAATGATGCAGAAATATACTCTGAAAACCTTTTAAGTACAACACCAGTTTAAAGGTCCGATACATAAACTAAAAACTCCACTGGAGTCAACCTCAATTAAATATGCATACATACAAAATATAAAAAGCACATGATGTAATAACATTTAGAAAAATCACATTAAGAGCTATTGATACAGAACAAGAGGCTGTACATGAAAACCACCTTCTTCCACTGACAAACACTTGTTTGTCTAAAGTTTTCGTCAATCAATATGATGACACAACACACATTTTGGAAATAATATCTCCTACTAATATGAGGGACAGTCATCCCTCAGGTTTACAACTCTAAGGTCTTTGCATCTTCACCAGGGTCTCCAGACAGGTCTCCTGGTATCAGGCTGTTGTAGACTGGCTGTGCTCAATTTAGAAGAAGGTGCTGGTGGACTGGAGCTCATAGCTGAGCTTGTTTGCTGGGCATTGTGGAGATGGTGGAGCTCTGGACCAGATCTTCCTCCAGGAGAGTGAAGGCTAAGGAAGTGGACAGATGCTCTCCAGCAGTTGGAGAAACCTTCATTGTAATCCCTCTGAGCCAGCTCTCCTGGAAGCTGCTGTTTCAGAAAGTTGACCGTCATCTCCAGGATATCAGCCTTCTCGAGTTTGGTGTTGGGGTCATGGCTGTGGAACTCCTTCTCCAGCAGACTTTTCAGCTGGTCGATGCAGCCGTTGATGCGATTCCTGCGCATCTTCTCAACGATCGGTTTCCTTAGCTGGAAGCAAATGGGAATATGGTTTAGAACGTGTTTCAAGCTGTATGTAAAGTTTTGAAACTTTTTGGGAAAGCTTTGGACAAACTAAACTTGAGATGGAGCTTAAACCTGAACATACCTTTATTTTGTCCTTGTCGCTGAAACGAAGATGGTCAAACGTGGAGAGTGGAATTGAATGGGGTGCCATGGTCTTGCAGAAACAGTCCTTTGCAGCAAAAAGAGTTGTGGGGCTCTATGTGGAGCAGCACCCCTGTATTTATACTGCAGCATTACCATTACAAAGCCATGTGGCCTGTGCCCTGTTACTGTTCCCACACTCTGAGACCAGAGGGCTGGGCTCTACACAACAATAGAGGACATTAATTTTATGGTTAACTGCCTGCTGGTCTTCCACTGAAGGAATGTTTCCCAGGGTATCAGAGGGATGCCACTTTCACTATAGGAATTTTGTTACTTAGTGTAGGCTTCTGACTCTTTTGTCATTTGTAATAATAAAACAGCATTTAATTTCTACATCTAAAATGTGAATGTATGACAAGGCCATTTAGCTTCACATACATTTGTATGTTTAAATATAAAACCTGTTGAATATAACTGATGATGATAAAGTAGATTTCACAAACTACGACAACATATTAGGCTAGCTGATATGTTGGTCTATGTGTAATTATCTCCTACGTTCCTGTACAACAGCTCAACTAGTAGGTACGCATGGGCATACCAAAACCAAGGTCATTGGATGAGTTCTGAGCGAACACACAAACTGATAACATTTATTTTTGCACAGCTTTGAATAAGCATGTGCGTAAATAAAAAAAAAATGACTTAAACATGACCCGTACAACAAACTTTGCCTAACCAAAACAGATTTCAAAGATACCAGATTACAAAAGGGAAAAGCATCGATTTATTTCCAACACAATTGCCCAAAACGCAAGTTTCAGAAGCGTGACCAACACCTACTTGTGACAATGGCACGTGGTTAAAACTTAAAAGGCGTCAGAGACACGCTGCGATCCTCACAAGAATATTCGCCTTTGATTCTTTTTAACAACACGGGATCTTACTGTCACGTGCACGTGCCAGATCACGACAATTGTCGCGTCTGTGTGAAACTACTGGGTGAGAGCTGTGAAGGCACGCGTGTGAAGATCAACATAAAACATCTTACACACTTGCTTCTTTGCACAGAATTACATACCCGCCTTCTTCTAATTTTATAACAATACATATATATTTCTATATAAAATAACGCTAATTTGTTTTGTAACGTGACTGCAAATAATGCTCTGCCTGAGGTTATTCTACGTGGCGCTTTGTCGTGCGTACTATAGTGGTCGGAGATCAATGAAGTTAAGTGCGGCCTGCTGTTCTCGCTTCTGTTGTGGATTTTACTGCTCCGATCACACTGCCAGCAGACCAAAAGTGTTGTCTCATGTCACAGTAAACGATTATTGTCTCAAGCATGGGAAAGCCACAGCCCGAATGCCGGTCATGCAAGCACGTGAGTTTTTTTTACATAAATGTTATAGAAATTGACCACATCTGTACATGTTCCTCTTTTATGTGTTGTGTGTGTGTGCTTGGAGTTCTCACATTATCGTACATAATTTACATTCTCACCATCGGGTGCTGTAATATGATAAGTGAAGCCATATGCAAAACAATGCATTAGTGCAATGCTAGTTACGTGCATCTTTGTTGTAAAACGCTCAATTTACGGCAAGTCAGGTTTGGAATTGTGCAGTAGTGATGAGGGGAAAATGCTTTTGTTTAAACAACTTGTTGCTCGTTAAACAACCGGTTTTTTTAACCATCCCGACACTGTTTCTTAAAGTATTAGTGTTATTTCAAATGAATGTTCTTGCATGGTACAAAAGTTTGCATTATTAACTTTGGCTCTGTACTTCCTTACGCTAAACCACCTGTAGCGGGCTTCTAGTAAGACATAAGGCCTCTGTGACATAAGGCTCCAGGGTTTTATGGAGGTTCCCATGAGTTCTTTCCCACAGCCTGCTCATTGACTGCCCACAGTCAGGAAACAAAAGAAGTGTGTCCTGTTACACATCACATTAGTTACGGGTTTGGTCTCTTTTTATTAGAGGGGAGACTTTAGACATAGTAGGACCATCTGGACTTCAGGAATATTAGATACTGTTCAAACACTCTAAGGATGTTCCCAGGATCCAGTCAGGCAGTACCTTAATAATCTGTTCACTTAAATAAATGCTTGTTTTGGCACCATGTGAAACTTTTTGTAGTTTTTTTGTAGGTGGTAAAATTTCTTTAGCCATCTGACTTTGTTGCTTTTGTGTGTGTTTTTCTGAATTGATAAACACTATGGTTTTAATATTGGCAGACAAATTAAATTTATCAGATATTTTGCGTTAGCATGGAGAGTAGAGCTGTGATTGGTTGAGGAAATCAACATGCTTTAATCACTGATCACATCATTAACATAAAATAAACACGTGTTTGCTTACGTTTCCTGAAGCAGTAACATACCTAATGAGCATAGCTACTCTCTAGAGAACTCAAAAAGACGTTTTGATATGCAGAATCTTCTGCGTTCTGTCTTTTTTTCAGGAGTTGACAAGATTTGCCAGCAGTTGAATTTGCGACCCTACAGAAAGTACAGTTTTTAGACATGCCCCTAACTCTATCACTACGTGTCATCTATAGTGACAGAAATATAATCATTTCTCATTAGCCTGGATATGTTGCCAAAAAATAGCAGTTGCTCAACTGGACTACAAACAGCTGAGCTTTTGAACAATGACTGTTTTCTAATGGTGATTTGTTGAGAATGTTCTGGGTGCACAATACCATATGAAAACATTTGATGTAAAATAGATTTTTATTGATCTAAAAAATATTGCATCTTCATTCACTGTTTTACAGTGTTATTTACTACAGCTGTGCTTGATTGTTCATTGACAGATCTCTCACTTGTTTAAAACACAAATACTTACATAGTCTTTATAAAAGCATTTATATCAGTCATAATTGATTATATAAAATCTACAACACCAATCTTCAAAGAAGAACTTGTTAACAATTATAAGATCCATTGGATCTTTACAGAAACATTAAATGTATTCATAAATACAAATATTGAATCTCATTATGAGACATTTAATAACTGCGGTATTGCTAACATAGCAACTAGATATTCAGAATGCTCCCCATTGGGGCTATAAAAGCATGATTTGCCCATGGCAAAAATACATTGAATTCCTTAAGTGGGAATACTGGTAAATGACCTCTGTTTAAAGAGGTATAGAACATTCAAGTCCTCTAATAACAGAGTTTAACATGAGTGTTCACATTGTTGTCTTTTAAAATCATACAGACTGCCCCTGCCAGGGTCTCCAGAGTTCAGTAGAGGCTGGAGATTTCTCTGTGCTGCTGCTCTGGCAGGCTGGTGAAGTGAGCTGAGACAGGACATGTGTCTTCTCTGTGGAAGGCTGCATGTTGAGGAAGATCTTCAGCAGTCTTCTGTGGGACTGAGTCTGTGTTTGACACTGAGACAGGAAGCTGACAGTCTCCTGCACACATCTGGAGTAGCCCTCATGAGCTGCAGGAGAGCAGCTGGAGGGATTCTGGGACTGCTGCTGATGTTGTCTCAAGAAATCAACCGTCATCTCCAGGATATCAGCTTTCTCCTGTCTGGAGTCGGGCTGTTGCTTGAGGAACTCTTTACCCAGAAGAGTCTTGAGCTTCTCGATGCTGCTGTTGATTCGTTCTCTGCGAATCTTCTCCACTATTGGCTTTCTCAGCTGAGGAAAGAAAAAAAATATATATTTAGAAACACTCATTAAATATTTTATTTTTCATAAAAGGTGAACTAAGAAATTTAAGTGTACTATTGAATACAAATGTGGAATATTTACCTTATTTGTCAGTGGAATTTGTCCTCCAGTGTAGATCATTGGTCCACTGATTGTAGGTGTCATGACTGTGTCTGTTCAGTTCAGTTCTCTGTCAGGATCAGATCTGAGCTGAACTGTCTCTCCCTCTCTCCTCTATTTATACTCCCAAATCTCCATATGAATGTGTGAGTCTGGAGTTTGTTGTAGGTTCTCACAGTCCCCAGCCAATGGGAGTGTTGAAAACACTCAAAGGAGCAGAGGGGCTGCCACATGCTCAGCGAGGCATTTATTGCACAGGAAACAATGAGCTCGTCTCTGGCAGACAGGTGGAGAGAGATGGATTACATAGAGAAGTTTGTGAGAAAGTGGAGACCACATTTAAAGTTCCCATCTGATGTTATATCTGATGAAATGTAATGTAGCATGCACCAAATACAGCAGTACAGGTACTGAGAGAAGTAGTGAGTTTATTTTGCGTCTTTTAGTATCTCTCTTAGCATTAGGTTTAGGTTGTCATTGCATAAAATGACAGCATGCAGCTGAGAGGTGTAAACCAAAGTTTGTTTAAACCTGATGATCCATGTTGTTCCAGTATGATCACAGGATGTTCGAAAGATTGTCTTGTGTGCTTCTGAAGGAAATAAGTAAGAAGGATGGAATCTTGTTTGATTAGTGTCTTGAAATTGATTTGTCCAAAATGAACATTTTAACCTGTATTATATATTATATAAAATGTCATGTATGAAAAACAGTACATACGATAGTATATATGATCCTCTATTCCATCAAAAAGGAAGGTCTGATAAATAGCTTTTCATATATGATAAAGTTCTTTAAGATGAATTACTTTATTTCCTGCAGATCTGTCCCTCATGGAAACATGTAAGATGCTACAGGTGTTACACTTGTAAATTTAGTGAACGTGAAGTTCGGGCTGGTAATGTTTTTCACAACTGGGACCACAGTCACCAGAGCTTTCCCACAGTCTGCTCATTCACACAGAGATAGCTGAATAGAAGTGTGCCTGATTGAGGGCAATTAGACATGTGCTGAGGGGACTGTATAGAAACCTCAAGGGGATGTTTATAGCACACTGGGCTTAATTGAGAGGGGCATTTGTTTGCTTGTTTGGGTTCATGGATTCACACTTTGCAAATCTGTAATTTTTAGAATATGTTGGCCCTAATTTGAGTGGTCTCACATTTTATTGGAGACTTTATAATTGATAGCTGTGTTTGAATGGATTGGCCAGAGAATACACTAACTGTTGGACTACAAACCACAAATCTGATATTTTATGATGATATTTTTCCCTTTGTTGAAATGTATTCTTGTGTCCTAAAGCATGATTGGTTTGAGTTCATTTTGCTCTGTGTGTGTTTTCGGTATCGCCAGCACGTGCTGTTTTGAGTAATTATTGCAAGGGGCAAGCAACATGGTTGCTCTGCATTTAAGGTTTACACTTTCTCACACACACTTTTCTTAATGGCCAGCTTTCCACCTGCTCCCCAGAGACGTGCTCATTGTGTTTCAGCAATATGGGCCTCACTAACCATGTGGCAGATTGAACGCACCCATTGGCTGGAGACTGTGAGAACCTCCAGCAAACTCCAAACTCACACATTCATATGGAGATTTGGGAGTATAAATACAGGGTAGAGGGAGAGAGAGAGTTCAGCTCAGATCTGATCCTGACAGAGAACTGAACAGACACAGTCATGGCACCTACAATCAGTGGACCAATGATCTACACTGGAGGACAAA
>JAZGTJ010000206.1:44312-181945 GCA_036877575.1 Botia almorhae | reverse complement strand
AAGTAATGGCACTAAAAAGCCTTTAAACGGTAAAACTCAGAAACCTCCTGCTCTCCTTTGGCATGACAGCATGTAATGTGCTTATTTTGAGCTTCGAACGCCAACCGTTCCCTTTCCACACAGTAAAGACCTTTTTCGATACACTTTGGCTGGTCAAAGGTCATTTTTGATTCATTTGTTATTCCTTTGATTATTGTTCTCCTCTGTAGTGTTCATACAAGTTTTAAAAAATAGAATTCCTCTAAAAAATGTCAGTTTTCTACAGTATATATATTTACACAGCAGGTTACATATAAAACTGTATTACAGTACCATGTACCCGAATACACAATATCTGAGGGCACATTATGCTATAAAGGTCCTGATTCAACAACTCAATGCGTTTGTTACTGGGGGACTACTTGGCTTTAGGTTTCTGGTATTTCTTCAAAGCTGACTAAATATCCTTCAAAGATGAGGCTGGTGAAATGGAAGGCACACTTGTGGCTGAAGTTCTGTCACTATTATCAGAAATGTAGGATTACCAAACCGTGACTCATTTTGAAAAGACCAGGTCACCAGGTCATGCTAATGATGGTGTTGATTACTTGAAACTTCTTAAAAATATACATTCCAGGTGTGCTGCAATTGTTCTAAGCAGAAATGTGGAAAAACACCTGCTCAAATCTCAAATATAACAGTTTGCCGGAACATAATGAATCATGATGCATGCCAATTCCTGCTCACAGACTCAGGAAGGAAAAGAATAACACAAAATGGTAGTTTCTTGATTAATCTGGTGCATCACACTGCTGATGTGATCCAAATTACACACAACAGCCGGAACGCAAAATGAAGGTCTTGAAATATCAGACTCTCTTTGCTGGCATTACTATTTAGCAAGACATTGAAACGTGCACATGCTAAACAACAAAGTAAACCTGTGAAACAAAGTATTAGCAGTTGTTCTTGTGCTAAAATATAAGATTGAATGGTAAGCATTTTCAAAACAGATTAAGGTTCTGAAGGTCTGTTTATTAAGATGCATATGTTAAACATGATTGTGAGGTTTATATGCAGACCACGTTACTATTTCCGTAACACATGCGTTCTGAATTGTAAATTAGGTTCAGGAAATAATAATCTGTTATGTAAATTCCTATGATTTATTTCCTACGATTTAATTAATCTGATACTGAGTGGTTAAATGTCTGCATGAATTATGAATGTCCTTTTATCATATTAATTTTGCATTCTAGACTGTTGACATACAAACATTAAGTGCATGCAAATCATCTCTTGGTAACTATGCTGCATATAAGCTCCAAAACGAGGCGATCTAAGATCAAATTCAAGGTCAATGGAAGTAGGGGGACAAATGTGCAGAAGTTCATTTGAGAGGTAGTGATCAAGAAAAAAAAATCTACAGATTAACTACAGATTGCTCTCTGGATATCAAGTGATTTTAAGATCATGACCCAGTTATGAATTAGTCAAGGCTTTAATACCATTATACCAGTAGCTTATGAGTTAAAGTATATCAGTCTCCTGCGCCTTTTATCCATGTACTGCAAAAACAGTAACTTTGTCCTAAAATGGATATTGAAGTAAATAGAATGAAAAAGTATCTTCAAGTTTTGGCCTTTCCCTCAAGTTTTTAGTAAATTGAGTCATAAATTGATACTAATTTTGATATGTATAATCATGAAAAACAATAATGATAATAATAATTAACCCTGGTAATAACAAGCCCTTTGTTTGCATGAAAACAAACTACCAAGAATTTTTAATGGATCAATTTTCACTTGTGCTGTTGTTTCAATGACAGAAGGGTTAAATGAATGATATACTGTTTTTATACAGTATTAAGATACATTCCAATGAAGACTTCCACACTCATTTATGAGTGCAGAACCAATAGCACCAAAAAAGACCATAATTCAAAACCAGTCGTTTCATTTGTATAAACATAACGGAGGGGAACATGCATATAAAAATAAATTAGTTTGATAAATATCAAAATGCAAACACTGACACACACTAGAGAGCACGAAGGAAATCTGCCTTTCTATGTTCAAACATGGCATGGCAAGTGCCAACTTAAAGGTAAACGCACATGAGAAATATCAATATAAATAATCTTACAATGAATAAGAGAAGCTGCCTTGGTTTCATAACGTGTGGAGACTATGTTGACAATATTTGAAACTGATGAGGTATTAAATGCTTTTGGAAAGAAAAACAAAATCACCATTTGCATAATTCACAATGAAAATGACTACTTCCTACACTGAACTAGCAATTACATTTGACACCTTTTTGACAGAATCTCTTTGAAATCACATGTCCATAACCAACAACAGAAACAGAGTGAGACAGAGAGAAAGAAAGAAAAATAGAAAACAATGTTTCGACTAAAGTTTGTTGCTGTCCCAGTATGTGTGGGGGGTCACTGACTGCTGCTCGTCTCTTTCAAATGATTTCCCTGCTGCTCTTTGCTCAGTATGATACTGATCAGATCTCCCTCATGCTGCTTCATGTGCTCCATCAGCTGCTCTTTACTGGTGGACTCAAAACCACAGATACAGCAGCAGAAGAGCAGCACACAGTATTCCATACCTGCCCGTGCCTGCCCCGGGCCTCCTCGCCATGCCACAGCCCCACTGGAAGATGACCTCACTGGGCTTCCCTCTGTTGCACCTGTGCTTGTGGTCCCTGTAGCAGAGGCCATCTCATATGACTGTTTGTCATTTCTGTTCAAGACAATATAGGGACGTTCCACACCAGTCTCAGGTGTTGGTTTCGAAGGTATAGTAGGTGATCTTAAACACAACCAAACAAACAATTTAAGTTAGAAAGTCCAAACTGTGATTACCAGGTTTGACATATTAATTATATATATATTAATATTAATTGCTGACTCTCACTTTATTTATTTGAAAATTTAAAACAGTGATGGGTGACATCACAGCTTTAAAAGTCACTGAGTTGTTTAACAGTTAGTCAGTTCTAAAGATGAAACACAAAAGCGGCAAATATGACACAATGGCGGAAGCGCCCTGCCTGCATGTGTACAGACACAAATGCACAGTAAATCTACAAATGCACAGCCCTTCAAAAGCATAACTATCATTGTCCTTACAATACCATAGAGATCTTTGAATTATGTAATTATGAATTATGTTATAAAATAGAAATCACACAAAAATGATTTATGTAAATCACAGAGTGTTCCAAAATCAGTCTCTTATAGGGAATCCCATCTCTGTTAGGATAATGCCTTAGAAGTTTAGTTTCCTATGTAGCCAGTGTGCAGCTTAATAGACATTTTGGAACAGACCCATTATGTCCAACTCTGACAGGTTCACATAATGAATTGTCCTTTCTCACCGGCTGCTCTGGGAAATAGCCTCATTGATGGCCTTGTTCACTTGCTCGTAGTTGTAGTTCTTATCTCCAGCGTGTTTCCACATGTGGGACTTGAGGGATGGTGGGTGACTACACACATAACCACATAGGGAGCACCTGTGGCACAAGATAAAGATCATCACCAATCTCCAATGAACACTGTCTTCTGCAGTGTTCACTGTTGTATATGCGCAAACCTGAATCTGATGTTAAAAATAAATCATCCAACCACGACCCACCCGAAATATATAATGATTTATATATTCACACTCGACCCCCCCCAATCATCCCATTACAATTCCTCTAATTCTTAGTGTCTAGTGTGACGATATAATCACGTTACATGTTTGCACCATGTATATAATTGCTAACTGCACAATGTATATAACTGCGATCCATGCGTCACTAATGAGCTCTCTCACCTGTATTGCTCCAGCAGCTGCATGGTTTGGTGTTCCTGTGGGTGTCTCTTCATGTGGCTCTTCAGACTGTTCATATTAGTGGTGGCAAAGTCGCAGCTGCAGCACCTAGAGGTATCATGCCGCATGGGATAAACAATCAGAGAAGCACAAAGACATGATTTGAAAGGGTGCACCTGTCAAGTGGGGCCAGGCAATGTTGTTTTTTTTGCGGTACTTTACGTTTGTGTATGCGGCTGTGTTTGAACGCTTGGAGCACTGCATCTGAAGTGCAATGAAAGGCTGTTTGTAGAGCTAAAAACTCAAAGGACGGCTTGCAGTAAATGCGGTATGTTGCAGACCTTGAATGAATTGTGAGGCCGTGTTAAAAGAACTCTGCTCTCAGAAGCTCTGTTTGAAATGATCACGGGTGAGCAGAACCAAGCAAGATGTGTCAACACACACAAAAAGGCCATAATGGGAGCCCAACAATTTATGCAGGCTAGCACAAAAACAGATCTGATCACATGCTTGCGTTAAAGAGAACAAGATCTTTTATATAATACAGCATAAGGCCTTTCCCTTTACACTACAAGAGAAGGCCGTAAAGACTTATCCTGAGCATCACTGCACCCTTGTGGTGATTGTTGTTAATGCTTTTATTTACTGCCTATTTTCATTGCGAGTCATTAAAGCTGCAATTCAAATTTTGCCTCTATGTGGCCATCTTAAAACTGCAGGTTACTCAACATACTTTTTTTATGTATGTTGTAGTCAAACTGACCTGTGCTGGGAAATCGGACCTCAAATTATAATTATAAACTTACTGTTGTAAAAAAAAGGAGTGAACACTGATCTGTCATGTACTTGCGCAATAACTGTTTTTGTTCATTTTTAACCAGAAATAGTTTTTTACAGCTTTAAACTGTAACATACCATTTTTTCTTGTGTAATGTGTCATTCAAAATGAAACAAAACAGAAGTAACAACAGTGTCTAAACATTTACCCCTTACATAAAATGAGCATAACAAAAGCTTCTTCAAACCTATACGGTTTATCAGAGTTGTGGATTCGCCGATGGTTGCGAACCCCAACATATGTAGAACTGGTGTAGTCACACACATCACATTTGAAGGTGCTCTGTTCACTGGCTGAATCTGAGCAAGACACAAAAACACTGAATTTAACTTCCACAACACCAAAAACCTTCTGAATTACAAAATATAAAACCCAATCATTAAAAACCTAGAATGCATTTTTGTGAAACAAATCTAACAAAATGGATCAATTTAGTTCTTACATTCCCTACTGCATCAAATGAGTACAGACGCTATTATACACAATGTTTAGTACAAAAAACAGACACAAAAAAGCCTGCTGGTTGGGAATACATTAGTTCTCCATCTCGAGTGTCTTTTATTTACCAGGTGGTGCTGAAGACTCACTCCACACTCACCTTCATCTATAAGATTTCCTGATTCTGCAGTTGCTGAGGTTTCAGCGACGTGGGTTAGCGTGCTGCTGATGTCATCGATCCCATGCCGATCCCTCTCATGGCTCCTCAGCTGACTCTGAGGGAGATATTAATAAAAGCATCATTAGACCTTCCTAAGGAAGAAGTTTATTAATAAAGCAGCAGTGGTGAAGCAGTGCACTCCATAGACACTCCAGTGCGCCAATCTACAGAAGAGACAAATTAATACTAGCTCCCAATTCAGAAAGACTGACACCTGCTCAAGTATGTATTCCCCTTCTAAAGAACTGTATATGATCATTTAATTTTTTTAAGTCATCTATTATTGATGAAGCAACTGCAAATATAAACAAAGAAGCAGACTGAAATAGTATTTGATATACAAATTTGTTTCTACATAAATATAACTATATATAATGACACCCCTCCACTCTGCACTTTTACACTTTTACGTGTAATAATTAGTCTGGTTAAGTTAATACATTCAGCAATACATACAAGAAATATTGTAGCTCAAAGAATTCCTGTTCTAAAGAAAAGTATTTATTTCCATTTCATTAAAAAACCCTATTTGAACAATGTTCTAATAAATTTTTCTTAATACTTTCTATTTAGAGTGACATGAGTAACATGTCCTAAGGTTAGAATCAATAAGCCCAATACTGCTTATTTTATAATAAATATTGTTATATATTTTCTTTCCACTAGGCAAGTTTCAGTTTTCCTTACCTTGTAGTGGAAACTCTCACTGCACTGTTTGCAGCTGTACGTGCGACTCTTGCAGTGGTGGATCATATGACGCTCCAAGTCTTTGCTGTCGCAGGCGATGTGCTCACAGATGGGGCACTGGTAGGGCTGCCTCTGTCTATGTACACGGAGGTGCTGCTTTATGTAGCCCTTGTTCCCACTGCTGTAACGGCACAGTCGACAGCGGTAGGGCCTCTCGCTCCCAGCAATGTATTCCACCAGACCTTCTGTAGTGGAAACATCTCCAGATCCAGCAACAGCACCAGGGACTCCACTACCGTGTTGGCTTTGAGCGTTGTCCTGCAACTCCTTGAGAATGTCCTCATCAGAAGTATTTTGGTCTGAACGTTCTTGTAATCTCTCAATGACAGTCAAAAGAGACATACTGATGCCAGCTTTGGAGGGCCCCTCTTCCAGCACTCCATCTCTTGGACCTTTGGAACTCTGGAGGCCAAGGTTTAGAAGAACAGCTGCATCTCCGATCGCACCACTGAGCTCTTCTGAGGATGTCTTGGGACTGGCAGTGGCTGGAGCTGCAATCTCTGCAATCATTCTCTGGCCTGTGTCAGGGCATTGTGAACTCAAGCTATGGATACCCTTCACAGCAGTTTTGCTAAGCTCAGGGGCTCTCATAGGCATGGTCACTAGAGCCTCTGCTGCCAAAGAATGCAGCCGTAGAGACTCTGAATAAGTTCTTCTCCTGACCGGTGGCACATTCTCATCTGAGGGAGACCCCGAAGACACGGTCTCCTTCTCCTGTTGTTGATCATCTCCACCCCATCCGTTCTCAACCTCCTCCTCTTGTTTGAAATATAAAGGGTGGTGTTGGCTCTCCAACTCTGGCTCCTCAGAAGACAGAAGAGTCTTGTCTCCTTCGACCTCTGGACTGAGGAGGAGAGGTTTGCTCGACACTGGCTCTTCTGCGCAGGGGAGGCGTTCCACGATGACGTTGACATGGCCTGCGCTGTTGGCGCTGCAGCTGATGATCTTCTGTGCAGAGGACAGAAGGCTGTCAGAGCTTCCCTGTTGGCTATCTGTCTCTAACTCAAGTTCCATTTGCGCCTCCGGTGTCACCTGGACCTCCACTAAGGGCTCCTCAGTGTCTTTAATAGAAAAAACGTGGTTAAGGACAGGAAGTTTGGTCTCCACTGTTTCCACAGATACGGTCTCTCTATGACACTTCATTTCTGGCGAGGCGCACAGCTCTAGCTGGAGGCTGGATGAGCCATGCATCATCTGAGGTTTCCCTCCTACAGCTGTGAGGACTACAATGGTATCCTCCTTTCTTGTCTGAACTACAGGAGAACTTTGCGGTTGTACTGTCTGAGCATCTGGAAACTCTGTCTCATCTTCAAAAATAGGGTATGAGCAGTCAACAAGGCCAGCATGTCTCCATGCGTGGGTCTTTAGATTGCGCTGCTGTCTGCATTCATAGTTGCAGATGAGACAGCGGTACCTACCCTGCTCATAGCTGTACCACTTTTTCGGCGTAGACGTCTCCTCTGATTCAGCCTTTGAAAGTGTCAACATTTGCTGAACGCCCCTCGCTGATGCTGTCCTTTGCTCATCCGTGATGTTCCTCACTTGCCCCCCCTCCTCCAGGTGAAGTCTTACGTGTGCCACTAGCTCCTCCTGGTGGCTGGAGGTAAACTGGCACTCTGAGCACATCAGAATGAGGTCACTGTGATGCTCATCATGGCGCAGCAAATGCTCTTTTAACAGCTCCAATGTGGGTGAGATAAATCGACACATGCTGCACTGGTAACAGGTAACAGTACGCATACCCAGACCAGAAGAGTCATGTTCAAATTCATGCCCAGGTGTGCAGCTGGATCCCGGGTTGTCTTCTCGCTGCTGTCGGGTTTTCTTACAAGGTGTGGCCCCACTTGAGTTGTCCCTGCTGTCTGGAACAGGTATAGAGACACAGGTCATCGAGGGTCTCTTTTTCCCTGAAACCGTGCACCTCCGTGGCCGCTTCTCCACGATCTTGCTGAGTTTTTCAATGACCTGAATAAGAGAGTCAGCAGCCTGCTTTTGCTGCTGCCTTTGCTGGTCTTTGCTGTCATGAAGATGTGGGTCAGGAATGAAGACAGGGTCCTGCTGGCCTCTAGGCTGAGGCACAAGAACAGCAACACCACTGCTGTCCTCCATTCCTGGAATATAGAGAAAACAGATGCAAGATCACGATTCAAATAAAACTAAATAAAAAATACTAAAAAACTTTTTTTTTTTACAAAACCTTAAATACATGTAAGCACAATGAAGCAATGACATACTTGGGCAAACAGGAAATTTTACCTCACAAACTGTTGAGATATGCTGGTATATTTATCTGACAATCATTTTAAGCCTTATGTCTCTCAACTGGCAGAGGCCCTCCGCACATAATTATAAGAGTCATTAGTTCACAAACCTAAAAATACCACCCATAGTTTAATGTCTAGTACAGCTGTTACTTTTTCATGACAGATTAGGTGGTTTCTGACACTAGAGCAACTGCGGTCCGTGAAGACTGGTTTTAAAACAATGATTGTTACAACTGTACTACATAATCTTCAAAATTTATTTGAAGTCTCATCAAACAGGCTGATAATGACATTCATGATATCCGAGGAGCAACTAAATCGTATTAAAATCATATTTTTACAGTTACTCAGTAACTCATTTCTGAATTATAATATAGCAATATCATACAATCTGTCGTACAGTCGATTTTACACTTTCACTGTCTGTTAGTAAGACATTTCCTCGCAGTACTTCTTCATTTTTGAACTGCAGTGAAGAGGAAGTTAAAAAGAATGACATCAAATCAAAACAAAGACACGTGGAGCACAAATACATGTAACAAATTAGCCAATAAATTACTTAGTGATTAATGAAAAAGTGTAGAAACGTTTTTGCGTGTTTTTTTATTTCCAAACGAAGCATTTAAAATCAGCTGCAGATTATAATAAATACTATATGCACTGTGTTATGGGTTTTTTTGCAAAGCAACATGCGACAATCCGACCCCAAAATAAAAAAAACAGTAATGCAATGTTGAAGGGGTTAACATGAATAATCTCAGACACGTTGCGTCTTCCTGTGTGACAGTATATCGACATACCACGGGCTGATATATGCTTAGGCACAGAGACCTGCTGACAGACACCCAACACGTGCAAATCAAAGTCAGTAAATCGGCGTAACTGATTAAAGCTGAAGTCAAGCAGGGTGTGAATGCTTGAGAACATGGTGTCCGTGATAACCGTGGAGACGCAACGTGAAAAAGGGGCAGGACATTTCTGACAACAGCAGCACACACATGTACACACTTTACCAGGAGCTGTAAAAAAACCATCGTGCTGTTTAATGAACAGCTAAGCTCAATCATGCGACTGTCACATTCGTCCGATCGCTACTTACTGATGCGGCAGTTGTGTCTGATCTTTGGCCTCAGGTCTTGTAACACGCAGCTTTTATTCCTGGGCTGTAAAAATGCTTCACTCTCTGCTCAAAATGGCGAGAATGGAGCGCCGGTCACGTGACTAAAGACGGGTCATGTGACCGCGAAGAACGACACCAGCCACGCTGAGCATACATCAGTTTTCAAAAGGTGCAATTGGTATTCGTGGATAGATAAGGCCGAGGGTGAACTTACGTGTCTATTTAGTTTTAAATTATTTATTCTGTTATTGTATGTATTGTATATCTGCAACACGCAATGTTTTGCAGATATTTGCACTGTAGGAATTTTGTTCTTTGAATTTATTTAAATGTTCATTTATTATATTGTGTACATTCCCATTGTATGTAAGTCTATACATTAATTTTTTATGCGAATCATTATATTCTCTTGTGAAATATTTTCAGTTTTTCTTTCATTTTGCTTCTTTTTATTTAATTAGTAATATAAATATAATTATAAAACAATTATACTGTTTTTCCGTTTCTTTAATGTCATTATAATAAAAAACAATTAAGTATATTTATTAAATTCTATAAGAAAGTAAAAATATTGCTTAACTTTTGTCATTAACCTGCGATAGTGTGTTGTTTCGTTGTTGTTTCACTCATAGATGACATTTCATACTTGATAAGCTTTGATGATGATCAAATTTCAGCATACGAAGACTGGAAATTACGTTACTTTTGTTAAACGTCCCATATGGTTTTCATTTATAAGTAAATTAGCCGTTAAGTAGATATTTCCACATCATTAGGTGATAAATAGAAGCTCCACTAGGGGGCTGTTCATATGTGTCTACTGAATATGGACACCTGTGCATTTCCAGAGTTCTTTTAAAGGTTATCGTCAAATCAATCTTGAGAAATTACATAGAGAAATGCAGATTTATGTAAAATTATGCATTTGTTAACTGAATGAAATACACAAAATGGCTTTAACATTTAATTATGTAATAAAATATAACGTTAGCCTAACCTTAAATGCGTACAGTCTTTTGAAATAACACTACAATAGTTCTGTTCTTCATGTTTTTAAGTTCAACAATGAAGTTTTGAGTATCATGTAAAATCACTACACTACCTTCCAGTGCTGTTGACAGTGCATTTGAAATCTTGTTCAGAATTCTTTTATGTGTTTTAACAAATATTTATAGCTTCAATGCATGCATTCATCCTCCAGAGCCAGTATGAGGGACTATGCAGACTTCAGTGACTCACGTGAGTCTGAGGTATACTGCACTATTCTTAAGCCAAATGTACAAGATCAAAATCGAATGATGTCCCAGGAGGCCAGGCCATTGAAAATGTGCAAAGCCTGATTGTTTGTCTGCTATCCTCTCACATCTAGACATGATGCACATGTACATGTGTTAGGAGGTATGGATACCAGATTTTGCAGTGCAATTTTAGAGAATGACCACACTGGATTCAAATAGTAAAACCCTTCATATATATAGTATAGTAATTATATGACATAACTGCTGTTCTTTAGTGTACACAACGCTAGCTCTTTTGCTTTATGATATCCCTCATGTCATCCCAATAAAAACATGAGGTAATGTTTCCAATGTAAAGTTTTAGAATCAAACATGATAAAAACTAGATGAAGGGTTTTCTTCCTTTGCATGTGTGTGGGAATATAATGCAGTATGTAACCCTTGTGCAATTTAAAAAAGACTGTTCAAGTTCACTATGACCTCCACTTGATAAATATGTTATTATTTTCTCCTCATATGAAAACGCTGATGCTGTCTTGATCCAGGCTATATATTCAGGCCTAATTCCAACTTGTACTCTAAATTTACATTTTGCACTTGGCAGACAGTTTAATCCAAAAAGAATTCAAGTTATAAATTTTATCAAAATGTGTGTGTTCTCTGGTATTCGAACTAACAACTTTTGCACTGTTACCGCAATGCTCTACCAATTGTGTTACAAGACCACATTTCGATAGAGAATGTGGAGAAACGAGTGTGTTCGTGTGGTTCCAATGCCATTGTGTGTCTTGTATTTACACTACATAAACCTCTCAGTGACCCATTTTATCATATGTTTAGGGATGGATGGGCAAATTGCAACCATTTTGTGGGCTGAGGAGAAGTAATTTGACTGTTCCTCTGAGTCTGTGAGTCAGGCTCAGAGTCAGAGACAAAATCAAGTTCTTTATTGAACTGCACTGCCATAGTATTAATATGCTAGCATGGTGCACATTCTTTGAATTGAAACACTGGGGTGTATGGAGTTTCTCATTTTGTTTAGCAGCTCAGTGAGGGTGCTTCCATACCCCAGGTGAGGACTGTATTTCATATTTACAGTCAGTTACTTACAGTCAGTTACCTCATTTTTGAGTGATAGCATTTATTTATAGCAATTGCATTTGTTACAGATGGGTTACAGCCTCCTATGTACAATTCCAACTTCGGGCTATGCACAAACCGTCTCAAAGGTCTGTGATGTGTTTGCATGTCAGTTGTGGGTGCTCCAGGGCTTTAATAGTATGTTTTCTCAAGCTACAGACTATAATTTCCCATGCCATGGTGGTAAATACACTGTGCATAGCTGGAAAGATTTGCATATGCTTCTGGGAGCTTCCAATAAACAGCTGAACCTTTCATTTGTTTTCAGTGAACCTAATGGTTTGCAGCAGATATTGACAAGGTGCTATTCTTTGCTCTTGTCTTGGATGTGGTGATCTTTCAGGAGGTTCTTAGACTATTTAAAGTCTCTCATTAGCACCTGGGATATTTTAGGTAATTAAGAGTGAGCTTAAGTTGAAGTCTAATGCTCATTAAACCCTGTATTGAATCTGTATTAAAGTTAAACCATCATTTTCAATGGGTTGTTTTTATGTCTTTGTGAGACATCATCAAATTAGGAACATACAGACTGTCATCAAAACTACTACTGTATGTCATTCATCTCCTGGGACAGCCAGACCATCAGGCTGTAAGATGCCATTAGGAGCCACCTGTTTTTAATGGCAAGACCATATGTCACCAAACAATGCAGACCTGTCTTTGCCTTTCTTTTTTTACATTATACTATAAGTAAGCATTACACTATTACTTTTGAAAGTCATAACAGGATTGTAAAACGTCCACGAAAGACCAGTTTTAGTATGTATTTATTAATGTTAATTATGTAATTATTTAAATGAATTATTTATTTATTTATCAGAGCACATTGGAAACACAATCTTGTCTTGTAATCTTGTCTGTATAACAATTGCTGGAATTCATTGAAATGTTGCCAAGAATTTTGGATAGCAAAGTAACAATCCTTCATTTTATACATGACTGACCCTGTATCCTCAAATTAGTAGAAAACCACCTGTGCAACATAGTATAATCATATTTTTATTTAATAATTTCCTACTTACCCTCTAGGAAAAATAATTCATTGATAAAGAAAGCATCTGCTTATGGAAGATGGGATTTTTGAAATCTATATTTGTAAAAATGTTTAAAGCACATATGTGACGTAAAAAAGATGTAAAAATGATAAAAACTATATTTTTTATGTTTGAATCATCAGTGTTATTTGCACTGGTGTTTGTATCAGGTTGTCCTGTGGCATAACTTTTGTTGGTAAGTTGGTAAACTTTGCTGTATCACCACAAACCCCACATGTGTTAGGTCTTGATAAAGGTACATGTATTTACCCTTTAGTACAATCCAAAACAGTTTTTATGATGCAGTGCTAAAAGGATAAATGGCCAGTGTATCACATACAAAAAGAATTTAGTCTGCTTTCCAACCAGCAACCCTTTGTTCTATTGTGTGTGTGATTAGGCCTCTGTCACATATCCCTTGTGCTACAAGTGAAATATGAATTAAATTATCTCCAAAAGAGAGAGAAAGCAAGAGAGTAATAAGAACACATTTGTGGCATCATTTCAGGGCACATGGAATAAGATTTGGTCTCCAGACTCACCCAGCCCTGGTGATGCACGGTTTCAGAACGGACACGGCTGAGGTCAGAGAGGCAAGGGGAGGAGGGGGGCAGGAGCTAACACCACTAATGCACAGTTTGGATTTATTGTTTTAATTAAGTACCACGGCATTTCATCATAAACTGTTTATGGACATAAGTCCACTGGTGCAGGCTATTGTGCCAGCGAGAAGAGGGAGGGGGAGGAAAACAGCTTGTTTTGTTTGAAAACCATTTCAGCCCTCTGTTCTCCATAGCAGCTGTCAAAGTCTTTCATATCTTTGATACATTAAGTATGTTTTGACATGAATCATAGATGACTAACACTTACTGCCACAGGTTAGATGTGGCATTGCTCAGCCCCCCCTCACAATCTGCAGTCTTCCATTAAATTCCATTAAATGACTCCAGGTTGTTGTGTTTATTTGTCCGACTCCTCTGTGTGTTTGTTTTTTAAATGACATGTACTGTATGCTGGAGAATAGATATTGACAGAAACCTAAATGTGTCAGTTGTTCTCAGAGTGACGGGAAATACAAGCTCCTGGCCAAATTCTCCAAAGAGATGTGATGGAATAAACAGCACTGATGTATGATTAAATGTTTTGAAATGACATGTAAGGGGAGACATGTGTGTGTGTGTGTTGTAAGGGATATATGGAGCAACACAATCTATCTGAACCAAGCTACAGTAAATAAACACGCAGGTCATTCAGTGTACATTATGCATTTAAATCGAGCAGCAAGAGGGTTGCTATCAGCTTGAACCCCCTTGTTTGAGTGTTGTGGGCAAATGTATTGCCCCTCCCAACCACCACTGCAGCACTTGGTCAAATGGCATATTTGTCTTCCTCTTTGTGATTTCATTAGCTTTAATATCTGCACTTCCTATTACCCCAGCTGCCTCTCATTCAAAGGCACACGGCTTGCTTCCCTAATGCAGAGTGACACACGATATACTTTCACTCACACATTGCGTGTTAGCCTGAAGCAAGGCCGCCTGCTCCTTTGAAAATGTTGAAATTAGGTTATTTCTATTGAAGTATTAAAGCAATTCTTCAGTTTAAGCTATTATTTCATAACTTTTTTCTCCCTCTTTCCCTGTTCCTTTCCAGCCTGAGTGTGATTGAGAGGGAAACAGCGCTTAGGGTTGCTATAACCTTCTGATTATCCTCTCTGCCCAAACAGAGCTCTGAGACTGATATACTGCGTGTTGATGAGATGATTATAAGACAGCAATCTGTTTTACTTCTCAAATATCTCAACCAGTCCAGGGGCAAAATATTCTGTGCTCAAATGGTTTTTATTTTTCATTATGCGGTAATGGACAATTTCTCAGTGGTGCAGAACTGCAGAACTTTTTATTTTGACAAATTTAACTTCCATCACAATGTTTCAGCATTCAAGTAAGGTATCGGGAATTTTCTGTCGACTGTTTAAAATGAAGAACTAACGCTTAGAGATTCGCGAACATATCTCACTTTTGAATCGGTTCTTTTCCGTTTAAAAGATTTGACAAGACGGTCTGATTCAATTCGCAATTCTGTTGTGATTATTCGAACAGCTCACTCCGATTCGGTTCGCGATTCATTTTGGATTATTCGAACTCATCACTCATTGGATAGTTTGGAGAGTTTTTCTGCTCCAGTAAAAAGTAGAAGGAAAACAATGAAAGCTTAAACGAAGTGGAATACCTGCAGTCAATTGAAACCAAACCAGCGCTTGCGAGCGATAACGGTCTTTATTAAATTCAACACACAGACGTTGTAAACGACGTAGCTGCTGCAGGTAAATGCATTTAAAATCAGTACACTCGCACACTACCATTGCATTATTTTGTGGCCATGCATCACGGTACTCTTCACTTTCCCGTAGCTCAGTGGTTAGAGCATGGCGTTAACAACGCCAAGGTCATGGGTTCGATCCCAGGGATTGCACATACTCAGTGTATGGTAATCAATGTATAGTGTAATGTAATGTTAGTTGCTTTTAAAGCGTCTGCCAAATGAATAAACGTACTCTTGCAAGCACCTGAATTTTTATGTAAATACGGTAACACCTGTAACGTGGGAATAAATTAGCACCTAATAGCGTCACTGTAACGCGACAGCAGAAAGTTTTAAGAAACTTCGACAGAGGAGGCAACTCATTTGTTGCGAGCTTTTTATTAGATTAACTTCTTGTTCCGATTAATCGGATGCACGCTACTCACCCAACGTCTGAATAATCGTCAACACACCGAGTAGCTTCAGGTGTTGGATAAAGGTTGGAGCAGGTGCACCTTCTCTCTGGATAGCGTTCATCTTAAATTTTCTTTCATCTTAATAGTTGTTCTGTTGTGTAGTTGGTAGTTGAGGATGCTCTTAAAATAGTTTTAATCTGTGTATTTGTGCCCGCGAATCTGTAGTTGTGTATTTAATTGACGTATATGCTTAGATCTAAGAACATAACGTTGATAGGGCCAATGAAGTGATACAACTCATGTTGTCATTTACTTGGTCCCTACTGACAGAAACATCACATCACTTAGTTGCTGTTCAAAACTCTGTCAAAACAGTGTCACATCTTCTCTTTTGTCACTAGAGTGTCACCATGATCACATGTTCACAAATCCACAGTGGCATTGCCTCACTGCTCCCTCTGTCACTCACTGCCTCAGACAGCAGGTTCAGTTCAGTTCATGCCCGTTCACTCTGTCTGAAGCCTGGAGATTCAGCTGTGAGAAAATAAATTCAGAGGTCAAGACTTGCAAAACCACCGAAGACAGAATAGAATGATAATTCACAGTATCTTCATGCACCTGTTTTTATTTATTTTTGTTCTTCAGAGGGACATCAATGGTGGTCCTGACTAACTTGATGCTGTAGGCGATGTATAGGTGATTAGACACAAGGCTTTTTAACTATTTAGTTTTGACAAACTTGGTATAATTACAACTGAATTTGACAGCTAGTGTTGTAAAGACATTGCTTTGACATTTGTAACTCCTTTTGTGTTTCATAGGTATGGTTATATTTTAGGTTATATAAAGGTTATATAGTTGAGCAAGATCAGTGTGGGTTGAGGGTTATCTGTCTGAATATGTATGATCTGATAATGTTCTGATAAATTCTTACTGCATTGAATAAAGATGTAATTTTGAAGGTGTCCAGTGGGTGGTGATATAGTTCTATGTGTGAGAATACTGTGGCGGCTCCTGCTTTGTCCAGCCGTGACAAGCCGAGATAGGGATTCATTTATCTCCTCTTTGGTCCACACGCAAGAACACCTCTGTATTTAGCTGTGCGTTACCCGCACAATAACACATAGTATTTGTGTGCTGCAAGAGGTTGAAAGAAGACAAAGCTATATTGTTTTTTTTCTTTGGTTCTCTTATTTTCTGTTTTTCCTTGGGTAAATTGATGTTATCCATCTGACCATGTGACTCCTGGAGCACACTCCCCGTGTGACCACTGAGGGCTAGAATTGCATTGTGGGTCTTTAGGCAATAAGGGACAATGTATGTCTTCCATTTTGCCTAGGAGAACAAACAAAACGTCAACCCATATCCCCCTCCCTTTCTCATTTTTTCTCCCATACCTGCACTCTAAAATATGTCCTAGTCAGTTGGGGAAATGTCGGTTTGCGTGCCGGTCCTGTTTGAGAAAACATTTCCAGCTTGCCGCTGGTCCCTCTGACTCTATTATTCAGGCCTCTGTTAGATTTCCCTTTCTATAGTGACTATAATAAGTGTGTTTGGAATGCCTCTATTCTGGTTTCACGCTTGTCTTTTACAAGATACAGAATATAGATTTGCTGCTATTTATGTAAGTATATATTTTTGAATCTACATTCCAGCAAAACATATTTAGATTTTTGGGAGAATAAAAAAAACTGAATTGCAGAATCAAAGAACAAATGACACGCTAAAGAACAATGACATGTAGCTAACCTTCTTTTCTCGTTTGTGTTTTTATTTCCATCTTAAGTGCCTGAAGTTACATAGCTAGCCCTGTTGCAGTTTGATTTGATTGCTCAGGCACAAAAAGGCTTATATTTCTGTAGGTGGTAAAATTAATTACTTATTGATCAGCACCTTGTTGAACGAAATGCAATAAATAAACAAAGAATAAATAGCGCTGAGTCTCTGCGCAGGTGTCTGTAATAATAATGCTTGCATTCATGGCATTATGCTTAGCAGGTTCTATTCTTCAGCAGTCATTAATATGGAGCTTAAGGGAGTGTGTAGCCAGCGGCTTTGCTGGCTGACCCAAGCCTGGGTTCAACTAAAAGCGCGTTAGTGACAAATTGTAACCATATGCCATACAGCCACAGGGCTCTTGCCACAGTTGGCCTCTAACGACTGATCTTGGACCAGGTTCTAATGTTGGGCCTCCTGTACTCTTAATCAATATGAGAGAAAAGCACTTAAACCGACCAGGACTCTGCTGACCCGAACGCAAAGTGTTCATTGGTTACTGGACACCCACAGATCTTGGGCTTATAAAGGGAGGATGTATTACATAAATAAAAGAAGCATTTTAAATGAAACGGTGAAAACAATGAAAAAAAAACGTACTTTGAAATGTACTAGTTTACTTTTAAATTTGTGCGACAAATCTAAAACTACTTTAATTTAATTAACGTCACACTTTTCTAAAATTCTATCATTTCTTGAATTCGTTCATTTTAGAATTCTAAATTCTAAAATGGCAAAAAACTTGTCCTGTCACAGGCGTCAGTAAATTGTGTTAATGGTGTGTTTGCTCTGTAATACAGAGATCTATAATGGGGAGTCTGACCAGGATAATGCTGCAGAAAGCTGTGCATTAATTGAACATTTCTTGGGAACATTTCTCCTCAAATACATTTCATTAACACATCAAAACAAGTCTGGCCAGCTAATAAACATTTATTTATAGCAAATTATGACCTAATGTATCAAACTAACAACATGCAGCAACTAAGATTTATACACAACATTCCAGACATTTATTACATTTACTTAAGCCGTTCAGCTGAGCACATTTTTGTACAAACCTTATCTTTTTATAGATTACACTTTATGATAAAATATGTTACATTAACAACATTCTGTGTGTTTTTGTTTTTGTGATTTATGATCTCTATAAAATGTGTTTATTAGACTGGTGGATGTAATTAAATGGTGGAGTTTTAAGTGCAATATTCACCTAATGTAACGAAATAATGTGTGAAAATATGGGCTTGTAAAACTGGAATTATGACACAAGTCAAGGTGTCAGTGTATTTTCTGTGATAAATCCGTCGGTTAAATTGGACCGTGTACGATGCTTGGACATCCGAAACGACTTACCCTTTGTACTCCAAAACAGATACGCAAACATTAGATGCACTTTTGTTGTTCATTTTCAATGTCATTGAAATAGTAGTAAAAGTCATGGCTTTTATAGCATTTTATTTGTTTTTCTTTTTTACATGTATAAGTAAATAACATAATAAACATAGTAAATAATTAATAACTAAATAGCATTGCACGGAAACAGTAATTTTGACAGACATACACCTCTCATTAGTTGTGATTGTGCTTCACAACTATATAATATGTCGGTACATGTATTACAGTCAATATATCCCTATTATTATTCTCTTGTACAGAGGCATGATCTGTCTGCTCCTCACACAGAAAACACACAAGCCCTACTGCTTTATTCACCCCAAACAGGCTGTGCTGTTGTAGGGGGTAGGGAGAACAGCAGTACATCTCACGGCCCACACAAACAGATGTTTACTCTGTAAACTCTCAAAGCCAATCCTGCGGGGTGTCAGGGCCAGATATATTTATGGACAAATGCGCCACACAATATCGGGCCCTTTGTCCACGTGTGAAGAAAATATGGTTTCAGTTGGTGCTTTCTGGCACCTACCGAAAGTAATGATTGATTATAGGCAGAGAAAGCCCTTTGTACTAATTTCATCATTGTTGACAAAATAAATAAATAAAAGAAGAAAAGCCACATAAATGTTGTTTTCCACTGTCTATCTTGTTGTTTTTTTCCCTCCATTTCTTTATTTTGTGAGAATGTCAGAGAAAATTAATGTAATTAACTCACCCCGAGGCAGAGTGTTGCACTTGAAGTTTGTCACCCTGAAATTCTGTTATCTGGGAATGAAGGAGAAAAACACAATCCCCTCTCTGCTGTTATTTTTTTCCCTCTCATATTGAATTTTTGCTCGTCGCTTGAGTGTCTTGAAGAGGCACCGATGTCGCTGTCAGAGCTTCGGCTCTCATTCGGTCTGGAGAAGGCGATGCATGCGTCAGCTCAGCTGAAATCACCGCTAATACGTCTTAATGAGTAACGCGGACTGTCGCTCATGATTTGCTGTAAATGTTTTCAGCCCGACTTTGTCCCTTGCTTAACGTCACTCTGGCAGAAAGAATCAAACAAACCGTAAGTATCATCGCTGCATGAACCAAAGTTATTTTAGGTGTCCGGTGGAGAAGATTCATCAAGAGATTTGCTCTTGATGTTTGTCCAACTATCAGGAACTAGTCCGCCATGTCACATCATAAAGCACATACCTATCCTGCAGCAACCTCTGATGTGACAAAACAAAGCATCTGTGTCAGTGTTGAACATGCTGGTTTTGTCTGTAAATATTTAAACTTCACAAAACATCTTGTACTTTGAAAATCCCAGACACGCACAAAATGACAGAGCGTTGCGCACTGCAGAACGTTTCTGTAAACTAGAAGTTGGGTGCACAGTCCTGAATCTGGAGATTCAGGCTGAAATCAAACTGTGTAAAGTAGATCTTTAGGAGCACGGTTGAACATTATTATGGGAAAGGAATGAGTGCTGGTAGAAAATGTTAGGGTGAAGTTGAGTTTTGGGGCAGCTGGATTCTGCAGAAGGGTGTTGGTTTATGTGTGTACTGTAGACTTGACCCTGTTCTTCTTTGCTGTTTGTGATGGTTAAAGTCCATTAGCCTGAGTCACCATTATGCGACCGTCTCATTTGTTGTAACCCTAAACCTTTAATCCACATGGTTAAGGAGTGCAAAATGATTACATTACATTGTTGGACTAGGTCAACATGAACTCTAGCTGAACCAATGACCTCATCTGTCCATGGTTAGCCTGATGCTGTGATTAATTTTGTATCACCTCTCTGCAATTTCTAATTTTCCAAAAACATGAAAAGATTTTGCGGTCCGCTTCCTAATATGAGCCTATAAGTGCAATTGTACAGTATCTGTATTTTAAATGACTAATGCGTAATTGGTCTTAAATTGCATTAGATTGCTCTTTAAATTCTAATTTATGTGTAAGAACAGCATCATAGTGACACAATGTTCTTTCATGTTTAGTTCTTTTCCTTTGAAAATGAGCACTAATTGGACAAGACTTCATTGATCACTAAGCACGCCTTGCAAAGGGCTGATAAAAGGCCAATACATCATAGCCAGAGATGAATTTACGTAGTGCCTTCGTAAGGAATGCAAACCTCAGAGGCTTATTTGAGGCCAGCCTTATGCTAACCTCTGACCCTTGAGACTGCATACCTGACCACGCATCCTGACCCTGACTCCATACCGCCACTGTGGTGTATATACTGTTTCAATACAGCCAGTCTCTTGCGGGCTTTAAAATAGCACTGTGTGTAATTACACTATAGCAAAGGCAATATGTAGGCCACAGCCTAACTACAGGCTTTAAGTTTAATTAGCACTTAATTACAGACATTGCTTAACTGGTTATCCAGGAGGACTAGCAGACATTATCGGTGGGGAAATGGGAGGATATGGAGAGAATATGGTGACGCAAGGCTACAGAATAACCAGTAATTCTGGACTGAAGCTCTGGACTGGGATTGTCTATACAGTGATTTAATGAATTTATTAAGTGTGGGTGTAAGGTTTAGGTTTAATGAAGGAAAAAGAAACATGAATGTGTTCTGTGGAGGCTTTATAGTGTAACTATGGGGCAATCCCAGCTAACAATTTTAGGTTGTTAGAACATTTCTCTAACGTTTTCATTAAGTAACACAAATTGTTCTAGAAACGTGCAAAACATCCAGTTATTGTTAGTTATTGCTTGGTTATAAGAACATAAAATATTTTTTAAATTATGTAACATTTTTAAAAACGTTACACAAACAACTTAAGAGTTAAGTGTTTGATATATAGAATTTGAATATTTTACTAATGTTACTACACAAACTGTTTTGATAACTTTGAGTGACATTTTAGAGAACGCTAGTCTATGTACCAAAAATGTTCCCTGTTAGCTGGGACATTTTAAGGTACTGGTCAGAGTCTTGTGTGAGAAGTGTGAGAGAGTGTGTGTGTTATTTGATATGAGAGACTGAATGATGAGAGTGTGTGGGTGTATGCGGTGAAAGAAAGACAAAAGGGGCGCAAGATTGAATGTCATCCTGAAAATAATATAAATTAATTGGCTGGAGAAAATCAGAGAGGAAAATCTGCCCTGCTAGTAATTAGGTTCCAGATTAGTAATGACTGGATTCAGAAAAAAGGCAGTTTCCCCATTTAATTTTTTATCTTTTTTGGTGAGACTTAATTTGTCGTGAAAAAAAGTATTTTTTAAAGGGCACCTAAACCTTGGTTTTAATTGGGGTGAGTGGACAGGCTACAAAGCCTGTTGGGTTTGTAGTGATGCCGGTTGTGTAAACTATATTTTTAGAGAATGGAGAATTGTGTGTAAAATACACTAAAGGTAATTTACGTAATGGTAAAAAAAATCATATGATTGGGACAGATTAATAGGCGTCTATGAAAATAGAATCAATATTTATTAGCTGTGTTATTGTCTTTATATATAATAATATAGCATAAAAATGTACATATATTTTTAGTTTATTATTTTTAATATATAAAGAATCCTATTTTTCATCTTAAATAAAATCACATTGCTAACAAGATAACATTTACCTGAGCAAAACTGAACACAATATTAAACTAATTAATTCATGTATTTTAAATAGGTGTGTGTTTTGTTGGCAGATGTCTTTTTACTTGCTTAGCAGAAATCGCATGCTTTTTATGTCACGTACTACTTGTGAGTCAGTATCGCTGAAATGTGATTTGATGACATTTCATGCTGACACGCGCACACACACAGTCTATAAAGACACCTTTAGTGATGTTTTCATGCCATGTCCAGCAAGATAACCAGTAGAGAAGAACTGTTTTTTCAGCATTGAGAGAGAGCTAATATAACAGATTGCTTGTATTATGAGTAGTTTCAAATTCAACTCATATTATACATTTAAAGGTGGGTAGTCGTTAAAGGGCTTTTCCCAAAATTGTCATATTATTATGTTTTCCTCTTTAGAAGTCCCTCTTTCACTTATGTATTTTGAATTCACAGTAATGTCCTCAATAATCGTCAGTCAGTACTCAAAATAACCAACAGATGGCGCTCTCTGTCGCGTTTCTGCCTTAGTCCTCTATTCTTTCTGAGAACGTGCTGTGCTGAGGTTGATTCCCCGATGTGCAAGTCTTTGTTTCCATTCTCAACAAATCATCACTCACCAAAATCACACTAGGACAAGACCACCTCGGTGTTGCAGCTGACGGAAACCATACAAAACTGCCACATTATAAGACAAACACAATTTGGTATGTGTGGATGTGTCAAGCATCATTTGCATACAAGCTTTCAAAGCATTCATTGGTTTGAAAGACTGAGACTTCTAGTGAAAATACTTCCGATTTTTCTAATTTCATTAAATGTTTGTGTTTGAAAATACATTTATTAGTATAACAGTTTGAGTAAAAAGTTGAATTGAAAAATATTTGTTGTCTTTTTTTTGCATTATGATAACATGCACTCGAGTTAGTGGTTTGTGCAAAACTTGATGATCCATGTTATCCCAGCATGCTTTGAGAATGTTCCAAAGAGCATTTTGTGTGCTTCAGTGGAAGCACTAAAACTTGACCTTTGTATTAAGGAGTTAGTATGTTCAATGTCAAGATTTCTTTAGTGCTCTGGATATAACAGATTACATTTAAGAAAGTAATGTATTTTGTTGCATTAAATTTTTTAATTCTTTATTTTTATGTTCCTAATGTTTCTTTCTTAGACCTTAGAAACATTCTGTTAGTTTTAAGAATCTTAAAAGATTCTGTTTATTTCTAGGTGTAGTTCAATGTGATTAAAGGCATTCAGACCGGGCTTTGTATCTGCAGATATCTGCATTGACTTTATCAGCATATTGTGAAGCAAAAACAAAGCATAACGAGTGCATTTGTGTTTGTGGTCCTCTTCCAACTTCACACACGCGATCTCCGTGCAAATAATTCCACGTTTCTCTCTTCCACACCACTGAATAAATCCAAACAAAGAATAACACATGTACCATTATTCCTATTCAAATGAAAGGCCTGTAAAACATTTCCAAGCATTTGTCCCTGCTTAGAGGATTATTTGGATCGACGCTCTCTAGGTGTGGCAATGGCAGTTAATCAGATCCTATTAAAATCATGAGGGAATGCTCAATTTAACCAAAGGAGGGGAAAGAAGAATTTGTTGTGTAGAAAACGCATTTTTTGCTTCTGCCTCAGTCGGCCCCTTTTTCTCTTTCAATTTCTCCAGCCATTCAAACATTAGCATTTAGATGCGCTTAATTCGGCGTCCTTGCACTAGTGTAAACAGAGATCTGGCAGGCAGGTGACACTTACATAACTTTAATCAGCCTCTTCATCAGAGGAAAAGGGGGTGCACAGAAGAGAATGTGTGTGTGTGTGTGTGTGGGAGAGAGAGAGAGAGAGCGAGAGAGAAAATGGCTCCAATGGTTAAAAGAAAAGCTTCTGATGCAGCACTTGAAAGTAATGGTAAACATTTGACACCCTGCATCTTGGCTGTCAATAAAAGCCAGGCAATGCCGTTTGATGTCTGCTGGCAGATCATAAATGGTTAAAGTCGCATCGCTCTCTCTCTCCATTGCCTGGCAGATCTCCGTTTGTCAATCATGTTTCACTGCACCTTCACCTCACTGGGAATGCCAGCTTATAGCACTTTGTTGTGGCAGGCTCACACGACACACTGAGAGAAACTTTCTCTGATTAAGGCTTTGAGTTTTAATCTCAAAAAGTAAAGACCTTTTCTTGTCTGGGAAGCTAGTGGCTAACTGTAAGCTGCTCGCTCATGCTCTCAAACAGATGTGATCGTTTGCTGATGCCTTTTTTAATCATGCTTCCTTGAAGATAAACCACAAACTACAAAAAAACATCCAGTTGTTTGTATTATGAGCTGCGTTTTCTTTTAATGACTGTGAACATGTTTGTTTCTCTGTTGTCAGCACCGCCTGTATTGTTCAAGAGAAGCTTTTCAGCTCGGGAGACTCCATGGAATTCCTAGTTATGTATCGGCTTTGTCTCGGAGGGAAAAACGGGGAAAAAATTAGATAAAAATGTGACAGTTGTTGACATGCTGTACAGTAGGTGGACAGAACTACGATGTTCATTTGTTAATAATAGCTTAACAAAATTTCAGTGTTAATAGTTCCGTAGAAATTTTAGTAGTCACGTTTGCTCCAAGAATTTGGCGTGATGTTGAGAATTAAGTGTGTGATCATTGTTGAGATCGCTGAAATCATTTTTTTCTCCAGAAGAAACATTTGAAAAGCAAAAAGCTTAAAGTAAAAATCTGTTTATTGTGCATACCTATCAGTACTGTTCAGAAGAAACATTTGGATATTAAGGAGATCTCCTTTGTGATTTGTCTTTCCTAGCTAGAACCCAAATTCTTCGATATATATAACATCTATCTTCATTTTGCAAATACTGCTAGTAAAAATGATTTTTTAAATAGTATCAGAAAATATGCTAACTTATCCCCAGAACTTTTTGGGGCATTTGTCAAAGTATGTTAGCTTGTCAAAAGCACAAGGCTATAAGGCTGGTAATATATTTTTTGCATTAGAAGTTAAATTGTGTGTTTGTTTCCTGTTATTGATATGTGTGCTATTACCTGCACCTCTGGGTTTACGATGTAAATATTTTAAGTAAATGTTCTAAGTAGATGTTCTAAATATATTAAAGACACACAACGTGGAACAGTGTCTGTTCCCCTGTGAGTTAACAGTGTGATAAGGTGGTGTGAGTGGTACTGTAATATCCTGCTGTAGTGTCTGAGGGAACAGGACTTCCATATTCACAGAAGCAGGAGAGAAGAGATAAGCTGAGTGCAATCCCACATTAATTGAGAATGATGGAGAGACAGAGAGAGGAATGAAAGGGGGAAGACAAGGAATGATAACCTGGACTTGCTTTCATGCATTCATTGAGAGAATTAGAGAGAGAGAGAACAGGAATGTGGCGTCTTTGCTGAAATGCCGCTTGTGTCGATAAGTCATTGACTTTGATTGACTGCTTTGTTTAGATTGCTTCTGTTCTACTGCTGGAACAAAGATTTCTTTCTAATTCTTTGCTAAAACACATATGAAAGCCAATAATCATTTTGCTTTAGGCAGTTACTTCAAGCTCAGGAGTTGATGATGTGATCAATAATAGATATTCTTGTAATATCGGAGATGTTTTTGATATTAAGACCAGTGATTTTCATTTTTTATTTATTTGTATCAACCGACCCCAAATTCTCCTATCTTTGTTGTTTATTTTTATCTGAATTACACATTAGACATTAAATATAAAACAGTGACATACTTGTGAAGCTAATATTTATAGTCAATTATTAAATTACATAAGTAAATTACTTTTAAACTAATAGACCTGCACCACATAAAAGGAGGTCGGTAAATCTGACCTCTGGACTTTGGCTGGCCCTGCACTTGGTCCAGGGCCTCTACGTTGTCATTCAGTTTGTTTCTCCATTTTGGGGGCCTCTCTTTCTCTCTGTCTGCTGCTGATCAGGGAAGATTGATGTCTCTGTTTGTGTCCCCGGCTCTTTCTTTATAACGGTCTTATGAGTCGGCTGCCCAGCCGATAGTGGAGGCCCATTTGAGTTATGTCCCCAGATGGCTGAAACAGGTCGAGCCGATGGGTTTTCACCCACCCTTAGCCTCCGCCAAAAACAAAGAAATCAAGACAAAAAAGTAGAGAAAATGGGCACAAAATGAAATATTGGCAGCAAGATGGCTGCCGGTCATCTTTAGAGGGTGTTGTTTAAAATGTGTTGTACACTTTTGAAAGTGAAGGTAGGAGTGGAAGGTAGCACTCTTTAAATTACATGTATATCAGCCTTACTGGTCTTTTAACTTTTGAAATATGGTCTTTAAAAAAGTAGAGGTATGTTTTCATCTTCCCTGTGACATTTGTGATTTGTTAGTTTAAAGTGATACAACATACGAGCGTGATCTATTTTGGGAGGCCATATAATTCAAGAAATGTGTGTGACCCGTTTTTCCTAAGGTGGCCTCACTATAGAATCTCTGCCTTTTTTATACAGTGCTGTGCTATTTTGTCTGAGCATATGTGTACGTATGCACAAATCAAACCATTTCGGGCAAAGAATCAGAAGGTGTGAATCTCTGCCACTTTCAGTTGGTGATGAATAAGTGGTGTGCACATGCACTCAGTGTGTGGCCATAATTTTTGTACTATACAGTGCCAGATAATTGCGTGGTGAACTTCGCAGCCAACGAATGCCTATGCGTCTATGTGAGTATGTGTGCTGTACTCTGTGTATGTCTCTGTCTCAGAGATGCCATTGTTTAGCCTCTGGAGGTTTCATTAAGGCCTTGGTGTTCTGAGGTAAAAAGTCATTCATCTCTCCTGTTGCAAAGTGCCAGCACTACTCTTTGTCTCTCTCTCTCTTTCTCTGTCTCTTTTACTCTCTCTTCCCTTCCCACTCCCTCTGTCCCTTCCCAGCATGCACCACTCTGAGATGGGAAATAAAAAGAGGGATCAGACAGACCACTATGGCCTGTTTGATGTGAGGCAGACTGACTTGTCTAATGAACCCAACGTCTTGCCTCCACGTTTTTCCAAACGCTCATTAATTAGCCCTGTCAAAACTCCCCCCGCCCTCTTTTTTCAGGGTGGGGGGATGGCTTCAAGAGCCTGAGTGGGATACCGTTAATTAAAAATATATCAGATAAAGACCCACGAGTGCTAATCGTGATTGCATTAACCCATGGTTACTGACAGCAAGAGCTGAACCGAGCCGTCCAAAGCTAGATGATCCCCTTTGTCCTAAAGTTCCGACGCATTGAAGTTTCCAAGGCCGGCAAAGAGAGAAACAGCTTTGATTTAATTGCATATGTCCCATTATCCCGGCCCTAACGAGAAGACTTGACAGCGCTTTCAAATGTTTTTGTGAGTGGAGGCTGTGTTTTATAAAAAGAAGTACAGATCTTCAATGACAGAAGCAAAAGTGTTAAGAGGAAAAGCCAAGTCAGCTCTTGAGCGCACCGGATCAGTGAGGCTTGTCTTTTCTGCCCTGGTCCAGGTTGTTCTGTACCGGGTATCACGGTTGTATCTGCTGTGCTTTTGTTCCACCAGTAGACGGAATATTAATAACTCTCTGCTTCTTGTTTGAGTTACAGTGTGCTGGTCACTGTCAGAAGACATTCAGCTAAAAACTTGTGGAACACACATTTCGCTCTGCTTCATCACGAGAGGCATTAGACAAGATAAGACGACACATATACACACACAGTCAAACTCCGCGCCTCTTGCTCTCTCTGCCTAGTCGCCATATCTGCCCCTCTTGTTTGTATTAGTTTGATCGTTTAAATAATTTGGAGTTAATCATGTGCTTCCTCAGAGTCTTAAGTTGGGGGCTGGGTGAGCAGTGGCAAGCCAGGCAAGACCAGGACTTGTTCCAGCATGTTCCTCGGTTCTCTGGAGTGGAGAGAGCTGCAGAAAAAGACAAATGGGAGCAGAGAGGCCAGAAGCCGGCCCAGGCCTTCCCATGCAGAACTCTAATTAATTTTGTGCTGTGTTTCAGAATGGATTGTGGTCATTGCTGTTTCTAATTTGTCATCCGTTTCATTTGCAACCCCTCCCTCCCCGCCTCTTAAGAGTAATGGTCATGCTTTTGCCGTACACATATGTTGGCATGGATCAGACACTCAGATGTGTGGCTAATCTTCTGACGACAACAAGATCAGGTCATTTGCATGTGCCGCATACGCGCATGTCCGTCTGTTTGCGCGTGTATTGAAATACTCAAAGCCGAAACCCTCTGCATTTAACGTCTGTGAGATGTCTAATTATACTCTTGCGTAATGCCATAAATTGACCGGTCAATGTACAGTCATAAATGTTTAATGAAACAGGTACAATGAATGACTGAAGTACGACTTTAAATAGCAAAAGCTTTTAAAAGGGAAAGGGAGGGGGAATCCCTTTATTTTCGAGCACACCTGCTGTTTTTTGTGCTTGAATGAGGCTAATGTCACTTTAAGAGAGCTTGTCAGGCTCCGAATGAGTAAAATTAATGAATTTGATTATAGCTTTGTCTAATAGCTTGTGTATCAGCGTTTCCTGTTTTTAATCACTACTGCTAAAGCGTACAGCCCAGGGGCAAGTTTTTAATTCCTCCTCTCTTCTCAAGCCCCACTAACAAAAGAGAAAGAAAAATAATAATTGTTTGGTTCAGATTTAATAACAAGCAATAAAAACCAACCAACCACATTTTACCTCGTTCTTCAATCTCATTGCTGTGCTAATATTAGACATTTTTGTTCCCTTATGTTTTTTCGAGATTACAAGTGAATATATTGAACATTTTCCTCAGATAAATATTTCAGTTTGCTTATGAAAGGGAGAGTGGGTTGTCATATGAATATGGAATGATATTTCCTTCATGGTTCATTATCGTTGGGCGCTTTTTGTAATGACAGCCCAGACGATAGAATATTTACGGGAGGCTTTAGTTGGCGGTCATTTAGCCGCAGTGTTAGTTGTGAAGGGCACCTGCTTCCTCTGTCGGCTTGTCCTCCCACTGTAGAACTCGACTACTGACTGGAAATGACACTTGTTCAGCTACATTTCGTAAAGGCACATTCTCTTCCTCTCTCATAGCCATTACTGACTTTTTATTGAAGTGTTTGGCATGGAGGTGAGTGTCTCTTTTTCCTTGTTTTATTTTCTCTATACTCTTAAATGTAGTCAAGCGTGCGTTTGTGTGTGTGTGTGTGTGAGAGAGTCTTTAACCATCTAACCTTATGCACAGCTGTAATATTTTACAACTACACATGAAGATGGACTGTTTGTTTTCTAGCACCTTTTATGTCCGGTGCCCATCCAGTCAGTATCAACAAATAGAGGATCAAAGCCTTTTTTTTTTACATAAGGTCATCACAAGTTTTAATTCTTTTATACATCATGTCTTATTTTGGTAAACGCACAGTGCTTCATTGCGATAATCCAATGTTAACATCATCCTAATCTAAGCTTCACATACAGATAGAGTTTTAAAAAAAAAGTTAAGTAAACTTGCAAATAGATTCCCAGAAGCTTCAGGCCTTTTTTAGGCCAGCTGAATGTGCTGAAATCATACATGCAACCTTTCCCCTTTATTTCACTCAGGTTATGGACAGGCACACTTTGAAGCATGGTATTTTTGCTGGAGTACTTTCTGAAACATTGGTGGGCTTTATTTGTCCTCGCTGCCTCCCACCTGCCTCTCTCCAATGCAATATTTGCTTCTCTCAACCCGGGACATGAGCCTACCTCAATCCTCAGGGTCAGTGTGTTTCTGAGTGTGTGTGTGTGAGACAGAGAGAACGAGGACGTGGGAAGATGGGAGAGTGTGTAGGCAAAAATGTCAAAGGTGTCTCTATGAAAAGAAGAGCTGAAGTGGAAGTAGATGGGTGCTTGCAGAAGGTGATGTGTGTGTGTATATGTGTGGGTCTCAGTAAGTGCACATGCATCACTCACGTACCCCATCCCACAAAAATGCCATCTGACATCTCCCCGTCTGATTATGTGGGCACTTTACGGGCATAAATATTAATGCCACTCTATTTTATTCAGGTTGTTGCCTTTTCGCTGTGATAAGACACGGTCTGCTGTTTAAAATGGTATTTGTGTGAGCGTGTGTGTGAGATAGCAAAAAAGTGATGCGTGTGAAAGTGTTCCTGTAACTCAACTGCTAGAGCCTGGACAACGCTCGCAACACCAAAGTCATGGGTTTGATTCCCATAGAGAATGCACATGCACTCTTTAAAATAAAGGTGCTAAAAAGGGTTCTTTACTGTGATGCCATAGAAGAACCACAGTTAAAGATTCTTAAAAGAACCGTTTCTTTTTTACCTTTTTATAGTCCTTTTATAGCCTTTTCCACTTCAAAGAACTCTTTGTGGCAACAGAAAGGTTCGGTGGATGCTAGAAGTTCCTAATGAAACCATACAGCCTGACAAAGAACCTTTTAGAAACCTTTTTTTTTAAAGTGGAGTGAATGCACTGAAAGGTGATTTTGGTTTAGGTATTTGCCAAAAACAAATTGGGTTGAAAACAGGTGTGGTATACAAAATAGTGCAGTACCTGGAAAAGCCAGCACTTTGAAAACAAAGACGGTACTGATAGAGCTATAGAACTATAGGCCTCAGGCTTGAAACATAGAGATTAGTGATGATCTGAGGCTTTAGATACATTGACTATGGTATCAAGAGAGCAGTGAAATGTGCAATGGGCCGGTAAGGCACTATAGAGAGAGAGCCAAAAATAAAGTGAGGGGTGAAAATAAGACAATTACCAGCAGAAGGAGGGATCATTGAAAGCAGTTTGCTCTCAGAAGGCGGAGCTTCTCAATATCCCTCAGAGTATTTAATGAATGACGGCCAGCAGCCATACCCAACACTGCCGGCTGAGCGTCAGCTTTTAAGACAGACTTCTAAAGGCTGTCCACATTTGACATTTAAAGAGGTCCAGTGCAGGAAAAGCAGTGCAATACTTGTAAGAACATTAGCCTAACATTTCCATTAAGTAACAAAAATGTTATTTTAAAAAGTTGTAGGACAGTTGAAGGCATGCAGTTTTTTAGATTATATTACTATTATTTTGAGTTTTTAATTAATTTAGAATTTTAATTTAGAATTGAATGTTTGTAAAACACTCCATTTTAAAAACCTTTCATTTAAAGTATTAACTTAAGATTTAACATTTTTAATATTACGTTAAAAGTTAAGACCGCAAGTCACCTCAGTGCAGTGCAGACACAGTGTAAATGTATTGCAAGTAGTTTATGTACGTTTCTATGAACTTGTGTGTCTGTAGTGTGTTTTACAGCATTCTGCATTTATTGAAGCCTTAAATAGTTCGTTAAATTAAACACATCTGCTCGCCTTTAAATTGCAGTGTTTTGTCATTATAAGAATGGAACTAGAGCAAGATCTAGAAACCTTGGTGTCAGCTGAGAGTAAGGCTTTGTTGACACACATTATACACAGCTTGTGAGCACACTTGGATCACACGGGACAGAGAGCCAAGGCCCTGTGAGGATTGTCCTCTTCCTGTGGAGATGGTGTAAAGGTCAGAATGACCTTCTCTTTTTTCTCCTGCTCTCTCAGTGGAGGAGGGAATAATGCTTGCTTGCACTCTCCACCCAAGAGTGGTATAATGGCTTTTAGGAGACAGGTGAAAACACAAGGAATTATACACATGGAACAGTGAGCAGCTCTACCACCAGGGGGCGCCAATCACAGCGCGGTTTTAATTCATAGCTGTCAATAATGTGGTACAGTTTGTCACCAAGCCTTTTGTTATCTCCTCTTAGAGGTGTTTAATTTTGAACATTTGAATCACTTTTTTCTGTCCCAGCCTATGCAAACACTGGCTCAACCAATGGTTTGAGGCGGGACAGTCTGTTTGGCTATTTAGAAAGAGCTCTTGAAACCTGTTTAAAAACAGTTATTGTTTTCGCAGTTCTGTTTGGTGCTGCTAATGGTTTTTGGTTTAAAGGTGATCGGTTTCCCAAACAGTCTGCCTATCTGTCATTGATCAGGCAAAAATCTTCCATTGCATTCTTTGTTTTATGTTGAGATGTGGCTTTGAATAAAAAATGGTTAGTATGACACGTGCCATTTCAGTTATACATTTAAATTATATATTAAAGAACAGACTAAAGTAAAGGTTTCAGGATATGCATCTGTTTTGATCTCAGCACTAAGTCTGCTTGTATAGCGCATACGTGCATTTCAAATGTGTTGTCATACTTGGTTCATGTCAGCAGTCTCAAGTTCATATGAGCACAAATTTGGACTTGTGTGTATGTGAACACCTCACACACTCTCAGACCATGTGAGGAAGTGCTCAGGGTGCGATTCTCCCTGTTTTCAACAGTGCCGTGTATGCTTTCTTTTACAGAGGACATACATGTATAAACAGAGGTAGATTTTAACAGTATTGTTCAAATGTTGTGTGTTGAGACTTCCACTCTTATGGCACATGGGGATTCCATTCATGGTGCAGGTGTTGCTATGTCTTAAGATTTTTTGCTGGTCAGCTCTTTAGTGAACTGCTGAGGTGTTGAGCTGGCCAAAAGCCTTTCATTTGAATCTCAAGGTCTCAATCCAGCAGGAATCCTTCTGCTATATTATTGTGTAGGTCACTCAAATCAGCACCAAACTAGTGGCAGCCTGGAAAACCATTAAAGCAGTAAATGAATGGACAAACGTTTGTGCTGAAAAAAAAACAATCACCTAAAGCAACCACGGGCAAGCTTTTACCTTTGAACTGACATGAAAGTAACACAGCAAATGACTAATGCTTAAATAACTATTTTTAAGGGAAGACCACCTCTGTGACAGAAGTGTTTTGACCACCCCTGACCCAGGCTCTCCCCTGTGGCACTCCTGCAGCCTTCTCTCCTCTGAAGACCATCTGTGTTGCTTCTCCCTCCATTCATTAAAACCGTCCAGGGAGGCTTGGTTTTTTGGGAACTGCCTCTCCTTGTCTTGCCCCCCATTGCTAGCATGGGACCATGGGACAAAACATATCGCAGGTCAAGATTTTTCTCTTCCTCTCTGTTGGTGTCTTCCTACCATTGTTTCTTCTTCATCATCATCTCCTCAGAGCAACAGACTAACTCTCATATGTCTTTTACCAGATTCAGGCATCTTGCAGAGAAACACAATGACCCTGACACCATTACATGTTCTTGCAGGCAGTTGTTAGCAGAAAACCGATTGATTAAGCCCTGGTTTCCTGCCATACCAAAGCATGGGATTTGTTTTGTAAGTCATAAAGTGATATAGGAAAGAGCTTTGGAGGGACCGAGGCACAACAGAATTGAATATACTTCTCTGGAATGCCCTGGGTTATCAGACTCATTAATCTACATGTCATGGGCAGTGGATGAATAATTGTGTGTGGAATTTATCTGCCAACATGATGCGAGGTTGCTCATCGTCTTCCCCCTGTGCCTGCATCCCACGCTTTGTGCTTGGCCCTTTAATTATTGTATGCTTTGTCTTTGCCGTCCCTGGTCTTCAGGGGAAACGAGGTCTGAAATATGCTCTTCCTGCATTTTGAAGGACACTATATCCTTTGTGTGACACTGATGTTTTTCTCCTCGCCCTAACCCAAGCAAAACTTTGTATTTGTGAATGTGTTTATATTACTTTGATCAAATTCTTACAAAAAGCACGATGGAGGAATTATGGCACAGTGACGTATTAGAATGCAGTACCATGGTACTTTGATATATAGTATGTTACTGTATGATGAGATACTTTATCCTTGGTTCAAAAATCATACTACCATGTACTACCAATCTAAGACGCACTAGCCTGGAACCTTGTTTAAAACATGATGTTTTTGGCACTTTGTTACGTTAATTACTGTTTCCACTATCATCTGTGTTACTTAAGTTCACATAGTTCTTGTTTCTACAAAATACAGAGCTGTAGTGTCAGTGGCTTTCAGGCAGGATCATGCAAACATCTCCCTCAACATTTGTAAACGCCTCTTTGTCTTTGATAGTTCTGCTTTGTTACCTGATGCGTGGTTTTAAAGATGAAAAGAGATGAGACAACATCAAAACACAAACAACAAAGTTGTTGACAATGAAAAGGGAGGGGGAAGACATAACAAACATTGTTTAGGTCTTTTGTGCCTTGCACAACCAAAAGAGATGGGGGGGGGGAAATGAGAGAGATACTAAGAGAGAGAGAGAGAAGCAGTCAAGCTGAGTTTCTCATGTTCTCTCAGAAGTGAGAAGAACAAAGAGAGAGGAAGTCTTTCGAGATGAACCTCTTTGTTGCACAAGGGAGTGGGCCAGGAATGGAGATAACGACTCCTCTCACATTTGTAACAACAGCTAATGTGTCAGTAAAAAAAGGGGTAAACATAGAGCATTTAGAAAAATTATATATATTATATATATACTAGTATGTATGTATGTATATGTATACTACAGAAATGCCACAGCTGCTGCTTTTTAAACAAATACCGGTTTAACACAGCTGATTCATCTTATTTTGCGTTTAATTCTCAGTACGCTTATTTGTCTCATGCCCAATGTCACCTATGTCAGTTTCAAATACCCATAATGCTCAGCATTGCATTTATTCCCTACCTCTTGAGAAGTGGGAGCAATAGCAACCAGGTCAACCTTCAGGTGCCCCCTCTATCTCAGCCTCTGTCCCCCAGACAAAGCGAAAGAGGCAGTGGGCTGATGTATTTTAAAAAGATCCCCTGACCTGTGGGTGCATGGCTGAGTTTATACTTAATGGACAAGGCATAGTTTTAGAATGTGCTTTGTGTAGCAGATTTTTGCCAATGCAATATTCCATTTAAAGGACAACCACATATTCACCTGTGTCTATAAAGACAACAGAGGGCATTTATGTCAGTCCAAGGTTTCAGCCAAGGTGTTCTGGGTAATTCCAGTTCACCTTGGAGAGCCCCTGAGTAAAACAGAATGAAGTTTTGGAGGTCAGAAAATACAGGTGGTAAAGGGGTAATGAAATGTGTATGTGTTTGCTGGTGTGTGGGGGTTAGTGGGCAGTAAACAGTGGGGTATTGTACTGTGCAGAAGTCATAGTATATCTGCCTTCCAATATGGGTGTGGAAGCTTGTCTGTGTTTACACACTTCAATTCTACCACACACTGTTCTTGGTCTTCTTTTGGTGGATCGAGTGATAAATGATGACTGATACATTAAATAAAATCAGGGAAAATGTATTGCAATGCAGAGTTCATTTACAAACAAATTAAAGTCAAATTCAATTGTATCTGATCTACCCCAATCCCCCTAATTCTTCACACTATATAACACATCTCTTTTTTCGGTTTACTGTATCTTGTTAGAGATTAAGTAGTTATAGTAGTTATGACTGATATGAGATTTATATGAAGTCACATTACATTGATATAAACCAACACATTCCTGGTGTGAAATGTAATACCAGTATCCAACAGGCTAGATTTACTTGCAGGTCTCAGATCAGTTAAATTGATCAACATTAAAGAGAGATGCAGATGAAGGAAACCTGATCTGGTGTCAGTTTAAGAGTGCTTCTCTAACCTGCTCCCCAGCCTCTGGAAATCCATCAAACAATCAGCAGGACGTTTGTAATGACTGTTGTAGTTCATAGTTGACTTTAACATTGAAATACTTAATATCCATGTAAAAATGACCACAGTGGCAAGCTGCATATTATCTCTCTGTTAACATTGAGTATATCTAAAGGAGTAGCTCAGGAATTCCATTTCTCCAAAGATTCTTCTCGCCCTTATTGCTTTTCTCATGGTGTGTATCATTTTGTCACACAATTTGGCACCTACAGTTTAAAGCTTTTATTTTAAACAATGTAAAATGTCATTTCAAGTGAGCTCCATGCGACAACAGAGATGTATTTATGAAACAAACATTTGTTCGGATATAGATGTGGCATTTGGGGACTGAGCACTTTCATTGTCCAGGCCCATTCTTATAATCTTATATTTCCACCCTTAAATCCCAGATCTGTTTTCTGGGCTCCACAGTATGTGAGAGAGCCAGGGGGCCATTTAGGGCCTGGGCGGGGTGAGGGCAGAGCCCTTTCAAGCCCCCGGGTGTGTCTCCACTGTTTATGATGTGCTCGTAATTAAGCGTGTGCTAGGCTGGCATTGAAGTGGACACAGAGGAACTGTAAGGGTTGCAGGAAGATAAATGAGGCCAGCAGATGTAATATCTCTGGACTTATGGGACTGCCCCTCTGTTGAAGATTGTCAGGAGTGATTATTAATGTATGATATCCCCACCACTGTAATGAGCACGTAAAAGCAGAGCGCAAACACACGCGTATGTATACAACACGCACACATACATGCATATGTTGTTTATGGGGCTGAACAGGCTGACGTGCAAATAAAAGCCTCGACCGCAGTCCCCATTTTGTCAAAATAAACACAGCTGCCATAATACGTGATACACACAGTAAGAGTAAGTATTTGTAACTGCAGCGATTGCTATATTGAATCAATTAACATCTTTTAGCATTAGCTAAATACGTTAGCATCATGCTTTTAGCATCGGCAATTCTTCCCCCGTAGCATTATATAATATTACCCAATTGTTTCTGTCCTCATTCGATTGGAAGTTGTATTTTCGCACCAAGCATAAAGCAGTCATTCAAGGTCCTAAAGGAAACCATTACATCTAAGTAGATTTGGTCATAAAATCATGTGGTTATTTTGACAAATATTACAATTGCCATTTGAACTGTGATATAGAAAATTATTTTAACTATTCTGCCACAACAATAAAAATATAACTGCTGTTCTTGGATATTAGAGTTTTTATATACAATAGTAATAATCCTGTCTTGGGCCAGTTAAACCTTCAGCCCTTTATTTTTAGTGAAATATCGAAGGCTTTAGAGTTTCAGTTTGTAGTTTACAGAAATTTATTTTTATATAATGCTCATCAAAATCTGCTGAAGTGCTGTAATCTCCTCATTTTCTTCTGGTGTTGTTGTATTACATTTGATTTGTGTAGTAACTAGATAAATATTTAGACAAAAACAATGGAAATATACTGCATGTACATTGTAATCAGAAGTAATAAGCAATTTTTTTGTGAGTTTTATAAGCACTTAATGTAAACTATACTGTGCTTGTTTACCTTGTTCATACTATAGCTTGTTTACCTGCAACTTGCAAGTTAAATTTAAATTTTCTTTTTTCAAAAAATGTGATGTTACTAACTAGCATACCTTAGCAATAACAGTTCGTTCTCTAAAGAACACATTGCAAACATGTCATTGTTTCCAGGTGGAAACATCTGCACCCTGATTGTTAGATTTTGCGTAAGCCCCAGCCAATCAGATTAAAGCTTGCCAGTTTTGTGTGCCATATGTACAATGTCATCTGCTAATATTGTAGTCTGTGGATAAATACACATGAAATACATAGACACACTGCACTTTTATGTGTACATGCTCTCTCACTCCAGTTATCTGCCTCACACACCCACAGAATCACTCACAGAGGTGTACGCAGTGTGTTCAGGTGGCAGTGTCTGTGCTGAGCTTCAACTGGATACTGACATGAGGTCTCAGGAGACCTGCGTGGATCTAGACTTGCTGGAATCAGCCTTGACTGTATTAAAGGGGAATTACATGACACGGTCGCTACACGAGTGCTTTATCTACCGGCTCCTGCTTTTCTGCTACACGCACGCACACACAGAAACACACCTCCAGGCACCCTATGGGTCACACTCACTCAAATGTCATTCTGCCAATGCTGTCCAAATAGCAGCGATAAAATGGAGCGGATTAAAGGAACAGGACAGATGAGTGGCAGAAAGAAAGAGAGCGAGTGAGCGAGCGAGCGAGAGAGAGGAACTCCGACAGTGGTTGTTTTCAAATGTATTTTGATAAGTCTTATTAAAGCGTGGGGCTCTGTGTTGGACTGCTTACAGAAAACTCAGTATGAACACGCCGATGAATTAATTGATAAATATTGAGTCCATTACATGCAAAAATCTGCTTCAGTCACTCAGCACAGAGGAGAAGGGGATGGAAGGCTTGGAATTGGTCCCATTTTTATCTCCCTCCTCCACACTCTCTCTCGCTTTCTCTCCCTCTCTTTCTCTCACACACACACACACACACACACAAGGCAGAGTGTTTACTGTTTCACCCTACAGTCACCAACAGATGGTGATGCTATGGGCAATCGCACAGCTTTACGAGGGAAGAGAGAAAGAAAATGCCTCTCCTCCATCATCAATAGACAGTTAGTCTGACACCTCAGCCTCCACTGCCTCTCCCTCTGATCCATCTATCTGCCTTCATATTTATGACAAACCACAGCTTTACAACACAACAGGACAACATGCTGGGATGAAGAGAACTTTCTGATTTCACAGTTCACTCTTAAAGAACGGCATTCAAAAGAAATGTTTCTCGGCTGTCCTTTGCGCCGTTGGAACGTGACGATCGTTCTGATGCGCTGGAATATAGAAAGATGAATTTTTGTCGAGGTCACATGCACAGTTGCACAAAGGTCTAAAACATCTGCATGACATTACAGTTGGTGACACTGGATAAACTAGGTCATTTTCGTCAATAATCAAGGTTTATAGTTAGTTACTTAGGATTGTGTAGGATTTGTTTAACTGAGGGTAGTTTTGTGGCTCTGGAACATTTTTGTAGTCTAATTTTGATTACCTGGTGTAAAAATCAATCATCTTGGACATTTGCTAGATGCAGGAAATGCCAAGGACAACACATGGTGTATTAATGATGTTTAATTTAGGCTAAACACAGATGCAGTTTGAAGTAATGGTGCATGAGGGTGTCTCCATCTAAGCGCCGCCGGGCTTTAAAAATGTTGGGCTTGATCAGGGTCGACTCCTCAGGTCGGCTCTTAGTCATGGCTGCTGGTTGACAAGAGAATGCGGTCCAATATCTCACCCCCTCATAACACAAGCACACACACACGCACAAAACCAAATAACCCCAAACTTTCTCTTTTCAAACTTTTCTTTCTGCGTCTTGTCTTTCTCTCCCCATTCCTTGCCAAGCCTGTGAATCTGTGTCTGATTGCTATGCATTGTTTGGTTTCTTTCATTAATGCTGTGTGCCAGTCCTGCACCTCAGATGAACAATAGCAGGCCTGCTGTAGTGGATCAATAGCAGATTGCTGATAGTGCCCCGTCCATTCGCTCTCCAGATTACATGATAAATGGTCTGGTCCATGTGTTTTGACACCCTTTCGTTCTTGTAGGGCCCGGGCCCCGGCACCACAGCCTCATGCAGGCCCCTTGACAGTAGCCTGGCCTGAGAGGAGAACAATGAGCAAAAAAAAAAAACGGAGACGAGAAACAAACGTCCAAATTGGCAATCTACAGCGGAGGCCTCTGTGCGGAGGGGCCCGCGTCTATCAGCCACTGGTAATTGTTGCTAAAAATGAGCAGAGAAAAGAGAACTTGGGAACATTTGATGTGTTGATGAGTTGCTGGCGAGATCACAATGGAAAGATATCGAAAAGCCTAGGTTTGTTTTCGAGTATGTCACATCCTCACTGAAAGATGGCAAACAAACGTGTCTGTGAAACGGAAAGCTGGGCTTTTACAGTAAAGCTTGTGAAATAAATGATAGGAATTATTTTAGACAGACAGACGGATAGATGCTTACGGTAAAGATGCTTACATGTCTGGACATTGAGTCTAAACAATACAGTAATACAGTAAAGGGAAACAATAAAAGTTTTACCAAACATAATATTAGCTGTTGCTTTATGCTCAGCAATTAGTCTAGTGTGCCTCTAGCTGTAGCCGAGACATTACAAGCACCTACATTACAAGCAGAAGCTGTCCTATTTATCAGGAGCAAAAACAGAGAAAAAGTCAAGGTCTTTTGGACACAAAAAGTGTGACAGGAAAAACAAGTTAATTTCCTCATTGACACATTGTCCTTTATAATAAGTGAAGGACAGTATTTCTTTTTTTGTCAAGACTAATGACCTCCACATATGGTGTGTCGCCCATTTTAAAGCGAAACAAACAGCCTCTGGCCGTGCGTAGACGAGGCAGGAACTTAACCCCGTCTGTGCTGCTTCACCTGTTACCCAAAAACAAAATGTTCCATTTGCTCTGCAGTCAAGCTCCATTAATACTTCCCAAAATTACCTTAAAAAGTCAATGACTATGTCAGTGTCTAATATCTTGGGATTGTTTCCAGTCCCTATCAGTACGCGACATCCCGGTACTGGCGCTGCATTTGGAATGTTCTCATTTAAGAGTTACCGTCCCTGTTTAACTGGGAGAGGAGCAGGTACCGCTGTCTTCCTCTCCCTGATATGCCATCATTTCCATCAGGAGAGGAAGATTTATGAAGGAGGAGTGGGAGCCTCCATAACAATGTGAATAATTCACCTCCGTCATCTGTTCAGAAATATCGTGCGGTTCCAACCTCCTGTCTGTCCGCCCTCAGCCAGTATGCAGCAGCTCCAGGCAGTTTGGGTGGAGGAAGCGCTCACAGACGGACATCTGCAGCTCTGATTGTGAAGCTGCCAATAGGGCTGAGGTTGCTTCAAAGGCAGGAATCTGAATTACTGCAGGCTAATTCTCTCATTCGTTTCAATCAAGTTCAATACCGCTGTGACCTCCGGATTATGAGAGAGGTATATAATTCATCCCTTCATGCTTTGATGAGCATGTTTTTCAGGGAGAGGGAGGATGGTTTATACTGCGGTAAAAACTGATAGTTCTGACTCTGAATTCTGATTGGATGAACTGCGTTTGAAATTGTTGTAAAATGTAGATCAATTTACGCACCTGTGATTCCGAGGTCTGTGTTAATTTTGTCATGTTGCTGTACCCGACAACCATAAACCGTGCAGTTATCGGTGTAGACATATAGTCTCTGTGTAAAATTATACATTTCTATAAATAATACGTTAAACTGTTTATTTAAAAAAATGAGTATTTTTTTTTTATTGCTAAATTATGTCTGAAACAATTTATTAGACTTTATTTATTTAAATGTATACATTTTATGTCTATAGAACTATATACCAGCAATATCACAATATCACACTTAATACATGGCGTGATACATTCATAATGTCTTGTTGTACACAAGACATTACCTTCGGTCAAAGGAAAGCTGTGCTTCTATTCAGTATAATGGTATTCTGACTCGTGTAATATAGTAATGTACAGTACTAAATGAAGAGTACAGTAAGGGGAGATCTGGGCTGTGGAAGTGGTTTTGTCAGGTGTGGTAGGTAATTTCTGAGGATTTTGTAATTTCTTTGAAAGAGGTGCATAAGCTGCATAAAGCATCTTTTCTTGTGCTTTTACCGTGTTGAAAAAGATATTGACAGAGGATGTTTCTTTCTCTGCAGGAGCTCGGGGCATTGCTTTAAGGAACGTCTGTTTTTCTGAACGCATACCCACGAGCGCACAGGCACACATGCTAACTAGTGCACATGTGACGCTAATCCGCTCATTTTGTCACAGCGAGTGGCAATTCCATCATCTCTATCAGAGACAGACACATCTCATCTCCTGTTGCTCCATGTCCAAACTTAACTCCCTTAAACGCTCCTCATGTTGCTTCTCTTTGTCTGTCAGCGCGGCAGACTGCGCTTCCCCGTGCTTTACCTGCCTGTCTGTCAGTTCCTGCAGCTGGGGATCTTCTGCTCCAAACGTCAGTCTGCTCTGCCTTTTCACTACTCATGCCTCCCAGCTGCTGAGGCAGACACATGGGGCGGGACGTGCTGGTATGTGTTTGAGATTGTTTTTAAAAGTCTGAAACCCAGAGGGTGTGTGTGTGAGTCTGCACATAAGCAGACTGTGTGAGTCATTGTGTGTGTGTGTGTGTGTGAGGGGGGGCTTCACCTGTCCTGTCCCTGGCGTGTCCAGTGGCTCATGTCTTCTGTCAGATGGAGAGCAAGAGAGAGACAGTGATTACGTGACCGGCGGGGCCAGCTGAAAGGGTCAAACCTTCAACCAGACAGAGATAGAAGGAGAGAAAGAGTGAGGGAGAGACAGAACAAGAGAGAGAGAGAACCATGTGGCAGTGATTTCCCTCTGACAGGCTGTCAGGGCCGTCAAACGTTGCCATACTGCACTGTCATCCGCACCTGCATTCCGACGGTGCTAACAGTACAGCAAGATGGAGAATGAGAGGGAGAGAAAGAGAGAGAGCTAAAGAGGTGTTTTTGAATCAGCTTTTGAAAGTTTAGTGAAAGTTCTCAAAATCTTCTGCTGCCAGCAATATTTTGAGAAAAATCACTCAAACAAAGAGGCTGTTTGACGTGAGTGTTTTATTGACAGCGAGTCAGAGGCCGAAAATCTAAAATTCCAAATCTGATTTAAATCTTAATGCTGTGTTTTGTATTGTATAAAAAACAACACAATATATATTGTAAAACATAAAGTGAAATAGTACAGTTCTACTCTAATTCTGGTCAAACAAAATACTCACAATGAAATACAGAAGCATGACAGAATCTTTACATTACTGGTGTCATACTTTTGGACCCCCCTGTGTATTTGTGTTACAGATCTTCCTGGTAGAAAGATCTGTATGCAACATAATATATAAACAATCAATGTAAGAGAGAGTTATGTAAAAGTTTATATAATACCAGAGTAATTGTATGCTAGGTGGAAAAATGAGCCTTGCATCTGTGACTTCACCTGCCCTCAGGTGAACAGAGTATGAAGTGAGTGAGGTAGGACACCCTGCAGGCATGTGCTGATGTGACTGCGGCTCTCGTTCAGCTCTTAACTCCCGGAGTGAGGGTCTCCCCTGCAGTCAGCTCGCCCAGAGGGAACCGGCTTCCTCAGATCTGCTGGCACGTGGGCGGATGGCTTTGATCACAGAGCTCAGCTCTTCAGCACTGCCTTAATATTGAGGACTGCTTATTCCTCACAGCGCAAGGAACTCTTACCTGAGCCACACACACACACACACACACACACACACACACACACACACTGTATTTACATTCTCTTCTTAATCAGGCCCTTCAAGTAGCAACACAATCTGGAGACAAGATAAGAAGAAAAGAGTATGTACAGGACAAATAAAACAACTTAAAAATAAAGAAAAGAGCAAATTACTTTAACTAACTGGTCTAATGCTCTAACCTTTAATTAAAACCTTCTAATGATCTATAAAACCGAATGAGAGTGAGACAGAGAAAGAGCGAGAAGGAAAAGAAAGAAACAGAAAAAAGAAAGTCATTTTCCAGCGCTGTAGTCTATTTTCTCCTCACCCCTCCCAGGCCTGTGTCCCATCACCTCCAGACACACTTTTTCAAAGACATTTGTTGAAGGATTTACTGGGCTCCAGAGGGGCCCTAAATTTGCAATGCAATAACCAGAAGCATATGAAAGAGTAGCCTATACAGACACTTTAAAGATCCTTTTATTATCCTGATGAGACAGAAAAGAAAAAAAGCAGGAAAAGGAGAAGAAAGGGGCAAAATAAGGAGAATAAGGAGATAGAGAGAGAGAGAGAGAGAGGCGATTCCACAGTGGTAAATTAAATATCCCAGGGGAGAGAGTGAAGGAGGGTTGGGAACTGGTGTAGTTACCCTGTTGAACAAAAAGAAAAATGCTTAAACTAGCCCAAGTTGGTTTGCTGGTACCCAGGCTGATTTATTGGTTGGTCTTAGAGAGGTTTTGTTTTAGCAGCTCAGCACTTGCTTTTCCGGTCTGGGAGATCAGCTAGACTAGCTTAAACCAGCAAAGAACAGCACAACTAGTTCGAATTGTTCTATTAGTCTCAGCAAGGCTTAATGTAGCTCGTTAAAATTTTAGATTTTGCACGTTTTTAATAACTAATGTGTGGTTATTGACTAGAATGTTAGAATGTACTTTATAGGAGAACTATACCTTTAACCCGTAATAAACCCTCAAATGGGTCAATATCCCTTTAATATATTCATTAAAATATATACTAAAATTAGCATTTATTTTATAGCAATGTGGACACCTCTCACTCTGCACCAGTTATATGTTGAATGGTTCATGGTTCGTGACATAGCACTACTGAGAGGAAAATTCTTAGAGGTTGCTCTTCCATTGCTCAGGAGATCGGATGGACATTCCAGTTGCGTTTCATTTAAGTATCAACTTTGTCTCTGATGTTTTTCTAAAATTGCTTAGGAGATAAAAACACTTAAATTGTCCATTGTAGCTAAAATAATCTGGGTTTGGACACAGAGAAATATTTGAGACTTTATTGTTGAAGAATGTTCAGACCGTTTTTGATTGGCAAATATGAGCTCAGTTTGTGAAGTTCTTGAGAACTCCTCTGAATCTGTAAGGGTTCTGGGTCTTTTTCTTAGGAGAAATATGTGAGACACAGAAGACTTAGGGAAGAGTTTCCATTTGCTCCCCATTTGATCTCATTGCTGTCTAGGAGAAATAATTGAGATATTTGGGGGATCTCATCTGTGATTTTTCCTATCCTGTGGGTACAGAACATATGACTGCTCTTAAGCTCATACTGTGGCAGATGGATGAGTTGGAACTGTGCATATCTTTACAGACAGAGGAAAATGCACAATAGGCTGTCAGAGCACAAGGCTGATTGGCTCACATATGATGAGGATCTTGTCCTGGTAATATAAAGGATTACAAGTGCTCAGCTCTGTTTCACTGAGTTACTGCACCATGTCCCAGGCTGCTTCCCTGCTCTGTGTGGCTTCTCGTTGTCTAACCTTCATTGAAAAACTATCTTCAGCTTTGGAACAATAGGTTTAACATTTTTTAGTGACTTGAGGTGTGTCTTTTATGCATCACAATTGATTCAGATTAATTGAAGGGATTGTTTGATGTCGGTGTGGTTTACTTCATTCACTATTTAAAGCAGCAAATTAAATGACAAATTAAGTAAGGGGTTTTGGCCCTTTGAGATCAATGAGAATCCTATTTAAATATTTTGATAAATAACTTGATAACTCAAGTGCAAAACATTAGCAGGAACCTCAGCTATGGTAATGATCTACTCAGTGCTTTAATGTAAACCTATCTACTTTCTTCTCCTCTCCCAGGTAATTACTTACAGTGCGTAGCTGTCTCCCTCGCACATTTACATTTTCAGATTGGCTGTCTTGCTGAGGCGATTTTAATGTTTTTTCTTCATTCTGAATCTGCGCAGTTCCACCCGCCTGGACTAATGATTTTTCTGTAGCGCATTTGTAATCAAATTCATTTGTTTTCTCGGCCAGAGCGCTCACACTAACCTCGGCTGACGAGTATCCATTCTCTCTCTCTTACTCTCTCATTCTGCTCCGGTTTCTCTTCCTTTTCTTCACAGGAAGGGCAGTTCGACGTGATGAGGTGTGTCTTAATATCGCAAGTGGAATATGAGCACCTCAGCAGGGCATCTAAATTAACTTGGAGCAGAGAAATGAGAAAGTCTTGTAGAAGAAAAGAAACAAACAAACAAATGACAACAACGGTATAATCACCACCCATTGAGATGGAGCTGTAATACAAAGCGAATGGAAGAATAGTGATCAGAATACTGAGTTGCACTTTTGTTGAACAATCACTTTTTTGTGCGTGCTTTTGTGTCGTGGTGATTGTAGAATATGACAGGTGCAATTTTTATTGGTTGGTGTTTACAGGTCAGGTCATGCAGAGTACAACACTCGGGCTTGCTTGAGATGATCAGGATTGGTCGATCTTGAATCCGTAGCGTTTCTTTCGAGTCCCCGCGAGCGATGATTGATAGGCCTCAGCTGCGGCGTACTCAATCTGATCTTCGCCTAAGATAATGCGTTCTCCTTTTGTCTGCATTTCACATAATGCAGTGGTCGAAGATGACGGAGCGCTTACCGCACTTTACGGAGGGAACGAAATGATATCTTTTTCATTGAAGCAAAACCAGAAACTATGAGGAGGGGGAAAAATAGAGGAAAAGATGGAAAAGTTCCCCCGCTTTCTGTCTCCCGAGAAAGAGAGGCCTTATTATCCGTCTGCATTTGCATGATGAGAAAACACAGCTCATATTCATCTTAGTAAAGTTGTAATAAATGATTTCAACAGCATCATCATCAATTTTACGCAGGTGCGCTTGTGAAAATCACTCACTTCAATCAAAAGCACCTTAGTTCCCCCTCTTAAAGACGGCTCATTTTTTACTATCACACACTATAACACTGATATTTGGAGGAAAAAGTACAAAAAAAGGAAAAGAGACAGACGGGCAGTCGTCCGCTGGATGGCGCTGCTAAGATGATCTGTGGATCTTTGCACACGTTTATGTTTAGCTTTTTAACATTCCATGATTTTTTATTGTTTTTAGTTTGTATAAAGCTAATTTTGGTTGCCGTAGACCAACCCTAACACACAACTGTTTGCATTTGTCACTTTATGTAGTATAGGGTATAATTGGTATAATGTGTATATATACATTTTTCTTACAAATAAGGACATTCCAATGTACCCAAGAACAAAATTCAGATGTACCGTTCACTCTGTACGCGCACACAAACACACACAATTATCTGTCTAAATAAGGACAGACTTTTTTATTAATAAAAAACAAAAGAAACACACACAGTAAACAGTTAACTGGGACTATAGGGAAAATGAGTACAGAACAGAAAAATAATGTATGGATCATGTACGAAATTAGTTTGAAGGTAATATTTAAATATTTGAAAGTGAAAATATTTAAATGAAACTAAAAAATACTAACATACAATATAGATAGCTGTGGAGACACCAAAAAATGAAGAGAGAGATAAAGTGAGGTGGGGAATTGGGTGATGTTCTGGGGGTCACTCTGAGCTAAATCAACTACTTCAGCAGAATTCCCAAATGCCAAGACAACACCTCAGTCTATAATGACCAGGATGCTCCCAGTACACCAAACACACACCGCCACAGCCGAGGGAATTAAAAACAGCGTCATACACGACGCTGACTGGATTTACTGGTTGTTGTGCTCTGCACACCTGCTCCTCAAGAAAGTCTTAATTGGCAATTACTCCAGTGCTTTTGTAACACTTGTATGGCTGATTGTGTTCAATCTAATTTTAATCAACAAAGGTCAAATCCAGGACAACAGCTAAAGTAAAGCTTAATAAAGGTTTGTTACTTTGAAACAAGAACGTATTGTTCATATTAAGCAGTGATTACTAAGATGATTAGATTCATTATACATTTATTGAAGCTGTAGTGTCTCTTTTGTTACTGCAAATGGCTAGCCTCCATCTGCTTCTAAAAAAGGGATAACAATTCCACATATAAATAATCAAAAAGTGTGCATGATTACACATTGTTTTATATTATCCTTTGTTTCTGGAATAAGAGCATTTTTGTAGAGTTTAGTTCAAGAAAACGAGTTCCTGATGTTTAAACTAGCATCAGCAACCTGAAGTCTCTAGTCTTCTCAGGTTTTGAAGGGCAGGATTTACTGTTGTCACAAATGAACAAACGGATTCCGTTCTCTCATTTGAATGTTATATAATACAGTGTGCTTGAAAAGCTCATTATACAGGTTGTAGTGCACTCTCAGGCCCTATCCATGACAGAGCGGCCTCAGGTTAGAAAACCCTCAGAAGTGGCCTCATATATAAACTCATATACTCAGGTTGTTTTATCTTGATAAGCGCTGGTAGGTGTGAGAGAATTTAAAAGGTTATTCATCTTTTTGAGAGAGAGAAAGAGAGCGAGAGAGTGAGAGAGAGAGAGAGAGAGAGCACTAATGGTTTTTGTCATTTAGTCTCAAACCCTTCTGTACACTCACTGATGCAGAAGTTGGGTGCAGAAGTGCAAAATATGAAAAATATTAAACTGAAACTAAAACCTAAAAACTACTTTGGATTTTTTTCTTTTTTGTGATGCAGCAAAATGAAGGTTGCAAGAACGTATAGTTTCATTTTCATCAAGTGGAAAAAACAACTTAGATATTAATATTTCTTTATTTTATTTTTAGCTGAGCGCTTCTTAGTTGATATTGTTCTGTCTGTTGCTGCGGAGTGAGCCGAAATCTTTCTGCACTGTCTGTGTGAACCTAAAACTCCAGTTTTTGTAAAATTACTGGCGTAAGTTAATGTGTTGATTTTTGTTTTGTACTTTTGGCCGTTGTACATTTTAAATCAGTATACTGTTCTTTAGACATTAAGATCGCAAAGTTCATTTCACACGTTTCTGTAGCGCAACTGGTAGAGTGGAGCTAGGAGATTTCATTCCCAGAGACCGCACAGAACGCTACAGATGAAAACCTTTTAGATAGAAAAGTCTTCTTGGATAAGAGCATCTGTCAAATGCGCCGAAGTAAAATGAATAAACGTACAAGAAAAGACAATGTAATATATGGTTTTACTTGTCATGATACTTAAACATCATTTAAAGTCAAGGTTTTGATGAAACCTCCTCCTCGATGTGTCTATGTGAATGTGTCTTGAGTGAGATCAGAGAGCTGTTCTCCAGGAGAAGCCAGTGGAGCTGTAGGTAGATGCAGCGCTGGTGAATGCAATCACACTCCGGTTTGCGTAATTGGGTTTTAACACAGGGGAACAATAACATCTACCCTCAGTGTTTTTGACACGGCTCCAAAAACGCATTACTGCTCAGCGAGAATACCTCCACATTATGTCTTTCTTTCTTGTAATATAGCAGGAGAAACGTGCGTGCTTGTTCCCTCTCCCACTCGTTCGCTTGCTCGCTCTCTTTTTCTGTGCTTTGGCAGGAAGCGAGAGAGTGAGAGGAAGTACCGCCACATAGCATGTCTTCATTAAAGTGTCATTCTCCATTATTTGGCTCCTATCTCAATTAGCACTAGCTTTAATAAAGGAGCCCTTGCTCACCATCTTTCTCTCTCTTTCTCTCTCCCTCCATCTTCCCCTCCATCTCGTTCTCTTTTCCTTCTTTATAGGATGTAAATGGAAAAACAGAGGTGAGATTGGTGTTCCTCTCCTTCCTCTCTCCTCGCCGGTGTCTGGTTTTTGACGGTGTGTGAGGGACAGTGCATCTGTGGGTTTCTCTCATTCCTGCTCTCTCTCTTTCTATCACCCCCTCTGAGAGCAATTAGACCTGCTTGCCTTTGGCTGAGCTGTGAACGCAGACACCAGATCCCCAGTAATCACCAATGCAGGGAAGCCACCACGTCGTTACACCACTGCGGGTCACAGCGGGCCCCTATCACCACACGTCCCAGCTTCACATGCTCTCTTTCCCCTGCACACTGTGCCCCTGGAGATAACTCTTTATTTAAGTCTTGTAAACCTATATAAATCTAAAGGCAGAGATCACACATTCCCCTGTGCGGCGGTACTCTGGGTATTACCATACCCTCATACGCTATTTCCCACCTCGACCCTTTTTCAGAGGGGCCGCAGAGCTGCCATTTTATATTTAGCCCGGCCCTGTGGCTGGCTGCCGCGGATCCTGGGCTCCGTAATTGAGCGCATACATTTGCAGTATCTGTATGTGACAGTAGGTGACAGGCCCTCTGTAGAGGTGAGGACGGCTTGGGCTAGTCGGCAGCTGATCTTTCAAATTGTACTCTAATTGGGGGATATTAAACAAGCCATCCTACTTAGCCTCTGGGAGGCCGATCCATATTCAGGCTTCTCTTCATATCTAGACCGCCTCAGCAGCCGGGCTTGGGCTAAAAGTGTTGTTATCTTTTACAAATATAGATCATTCATAGATCATACACACGTAGCAGACACATACAGACACATGTTCTATCATGTAATTCGCTCTCAGCACATCTTGTTTATGATAAACTCTCTCATTATTAATGTATTTCAGTGTTCCTGCTGGCTGTTAGCTAACTGAGGTTAGCTATTCACTGAGCATTCACTTAGTATTGTCTCAGGGGATTGGCTTCATCAACAACAAACACAGTTTACTCAAAACTACTGATAGAACTGATATGTGTTTGTATGCTGGTGTCAAACATCTGTCAACATAACTAAACCAGCACAAGCAGTTTGTGCGCATATGTCATTTACTATGTTTGTTATTTCCATAATAAAGTGAAAGTAAAATATGAAAACAAGTTAATGTGTGATATTGATGCGATTATGGGTAATGAGGTTACCTGCACAAAATTGTTTGGAATTGGTTTGATTATGAAGATTAGAGAGTTGCATTATACATATCAAAATTATACAGTACAATTAAAATAAACATTTTAATTTACTTTTTTTCAAATGTATATATCAAAATTGTATTTGTTGTAATTATAGAAAACATCAGGGGAATAGTTAGGATTTATAAACCAAACATTTTAATTGAAATCCTTTGAGTATTTTGTCATTTTGTCATAAAATGTTACGTTTATATTTTCTGATGATTCTAATTATTTCTGATTGAGTGTTTTTTTTTTCCTGTACAATGTCACACGTTTTTAATATGTAACTGGTGGTGATAGGAGACACACATTTATTCTCAATATCACATATGGTTGTGAGCAAAACATCTCATGTAATTATGGCACAGATATCAAAGAAATTCTCCTGCTTCAGCGTCTCTGAAGTAAAGAACTCTTGACTTTGACAAAGAGGAGATGAAGGCCAGACGCGTCCTGCAGAGTTATAAATGGTCCTGTACGAATACTGGAGGAGGTTGCAGTAATTCTCCACCTCTGTCGCCTGTTAGTTTCTAATTGAAGATTACTAAACATACGACAACAGAAAGCAAGGTGCTCCCGCTCATGAACATTCAGAGGTTGATGCAATTTAGCAGGGCAACACTCCATTAGAAAAGGCCAATGCCATGGCTTAAGGGGAACAATTTTAATGATGAAAATGTTGTTTCTCCAAATCAAACATATTACTTATGCTACTTTTTTCCTCCGTTAAGAGACATCTGTGATCACTCAGCCTTTTTCTGCCGAACACAGGAAGGACGAGAGGAAACGAAACAAAAAAAGGAAAAAGAACAACAATAAACACAAAAATGATTTATAAGAACATCCTCTGGTGCTTATTCTCTAACCCCTTCAAACGCACACACACACACTCTCTCTCGTACATATATTAAAAAAGCAGGGTGGATGTTTATTAATATATTATATGCCAGGCATGGGAATGTGGCTGCTGAGGAGTGTAATTGCAGCGTTGGAAACATTCCTCGGAGGAGCTTGGCACATATTAAAAGGGAAAACTTGAGACATGTTTGTGATAATATTCCTAATAAATCTCAGCGCGGGCCTCCTACTCCTTGACGTTAACAGTAACGTGGCCGTTCATCTTGGTTGGAGCTCCAGAATTTAAGATTGGTCACAAACAATCTGAACGGCACCGGATTGCGCGGGGAGACGCGGCCCCTGCGTGCGCCTCGCGCTCCCATAAATCTCCTCTTCCTCCTATGCAAATGATGCAAGGCTTTTAATTGATAATTTCTCACATGGGCCTGCGTGATGGTGGACTGGAGGGTTCTAATGAGAGAGAGCCTATAGCATGGACTTTAAAGCCAGAATGAGCAATCACCCCGGGAAGTGGGGTAATTATTTAGCCCTGGGTAGGGATGAAGTGTGTGTACTAATGCGTGTGTAGCATATGTGTGTGTATTTCTGCGAAGACAAACAGAAAAAATATGCAGCTTTTTTTWATAATAATGCCTGTGTGTGTGTGTGTGTGTGTGTGTGTGTAACTTCTCTTGAATGTTACCTTGTTTGTGGAAGCGATGTGTGTAAAAGTCAAGTTGAATTGATAAGGTGTGTACATGTTCTTTTAATGCAGCTTGTAGTGTAAACACACCTCCCGATCTATCTCCTGTGTTAGAGTGAGCCACATCTAAAGCAACAATCGAATGTTTCTCTTTCTTTCTTACACACACACACACACACGCACACACACAAACTCATATATTACTGTCAAGTTCACATTGACGTCACCTTATAACAATGACATTTTCATTTGATTCCGCACAAATAATGGACCAGGATAGAGAGAATCAAAAATTAATGTTTAACTTTTGGAAGGCCTCATGAATAATTAAGGATGATTAATTCTTCATGCCGAGCGTCAAAAAATCCGCACCTGGCTCCAGTCCTCAGCTCACTGCCGTGCACAGAGTGAAGAAACCTGTAACAAACACAGTTTGTGAGGATAAAACATCGCTCTGTTTATCTTTGAGCGTTTGGCTAAAATATGTTAGGAGCTCTATCATACGTTCAGATAAACCGATATAAATCTGTCTGTTCTCTGTCGTGAAAAGTATATGAGAGAGACAGAGTCCCAAAGTTGCTTTAAGCTGTTTATGTAGACCTGTTTGATTTGTGTATAACAGATCTGTGGAAAGGGAAACAGGTCTGGGGCTTGTATATGTGAACACATCTCACTGCCTTTTTTTTTTAGTGCACACAGGGCACCTACACAGCATTTGCTATTTTACGGATGGACCTTATATAGCAAATCTATTCAAAATAAGGCACTATATTCATTTGCATTCATGTTTTTTGTTAGGTGCAAACGCAGTGCTATTTTCTGAGTCTGTTTTCTCGCACACACTGACATGCAGCAATGTGATTTTAAAGATGTTGCTTTACTGATTTTTAAATTAGAAACGTATCAAATCTGAATATGCTTTCTTCAGATTTGTTGACTGTTATCAGCTGAACAGTAATGAATAAACAATCTGATGACAGCCCCATAATTATATCCTCACACCAGTAGGGGGAAGAGTGTACAAAGAAACAAGCATTCGTGTAAATGTGATATTTACAGTTATCTGAAGAGCTCTTAGCCTAGAGCAACTTTACAACGTACATGTACTTTTCACACACAATTTGTAATTGTGTACACAATTTGTCAACACAATGATGGCTGTCAACTGCTGATATATAGTATATAAAAATGTTTTTGAAACCACACCATTTGGTTAAAACTGCACAGTGGGTGAAGATTAAATGTGTAATACAAAAACATTGTTTGGAAACTAAAATGGGGAAACCGAGTCTAGTTGTCACACTTTCAAATCTAGTGAATATTTCTCAGGGTTTAATCTTTTTTACAGTTTATGTCTCAGGATAAAAAAAGTTATTGAACATTTAAACTTTGATTGCCCAGAAAAAAAGATGCTCAATAACACACATTGGTTTTTTTTGTGACAACATGCCCAAAAGCAGAGCAGATTTTATGGAATCTGCTATTAAACATACATTTGATAACATATACATTGTTTAACAAAGCACAATACTTTAATAACATTCATTAATCTCAGCTAATATTATTTTCTACATATATTAACATACCTTGCACCTTTCAAGTACCTTTCAACATAAATTAGATGTGAACAATAGTATATTTATATTTTAACCTTTACCTACATAAATAAATGCTGTAAACAATTATTGTTTATTGTTAGTTCATGATACCAAATGCATTAACTAATGTTAACAAATTGAACTTGCAAAATGATACCAGTTCAGTGACGCTGAAATTTTATTTTGGTGAAAAAAATAAAAATCACAAAAAAAACGGTCAAGGGTTTTAAACCGCGTATTTAAAATTAAAACAAAACAAAAAGCACTGCTAGAGAAAACACACATTTGTGTAATTGGACTTTTGCACTGTAGATATTTGTAGCCCGTCTCCTGAATTATGTGTGGATGTTTAGCTCATATCAGAATAACACTCTGGTGTTTTGATTTTCTGATTTAGATGATTTTGATCATTAATTATTAGTGTTAAAACCATGTCCATCAATTACAATTTAACTTTATTAATGTATTTGAATTTTGAACAAAATATTACAGTGTTTGTTCGTCAGTAAAATAACCAAGCACACACACAGGCCGTGAAACATCCATATCCCTGAACTCAGCTTTGAAAGTTAGTTCAAAGAATCCCAACATCACCACTGCACTACATCAATACCGCATTTTATCGGTCCGCCATGATTATCCATTTATCATCTTGATCCTTCTCTCCCTGTCTGTGACCTATTTTGATCTCTCCTTTTCTGTCTTCACTGTCCTACAAACTACACATGGTGCTCTCGACTTCCTGTCTCGTTCTCCTGTCTCCTCTTCCCTTTCTCTTCTCCTGCTTCCTAAAGGGGTTCATCAGCCGGCTTGTTGTACAGCACAGTAATTAGCAGCGCATGCTCATATTAATTAGTGGTGAGTGATCTCGTTTTATTAATATGTACTGGAGTGCGATGGGGCAGGAGCCGGAAACAATGGGGCGGGCGGGCAGTTGGGCGGCCGGATTGAAGCACCTTCATATCTGCTGACCTCGCCACACTGCCGAGACACGGGACAGCCAAACGGTTAAACCCATTATTAAACATTTTATGCTAATGCTGTTTGTTTTATAAGCAAATTAACGGTGTGGATTTGCCGAAAACAGGTGCTGTGGTGTGAATGCGTACTAAATGATGTGATACTGGAGGAATTAATTAGAGCCTGTGCGGTAATTAGATGCAATAATTTGTGTGATTAGCGGGCTGTTTAAGAAGGAAGACACACTCATGAGTTAATGCGCATATGCACGCACACACTGTTTCTCCCTCACGCATATGCTGCAGATGCTCGGATGGGACGGTTGTTGTGTGGCGTTGTGTTTTTCTAAAGCGCACGATGAGAGAAAGTGAGAGCTCGTGGAACTTCCTTTTCGGGTACTTGAGAAATGTTTCATTAAAAAACGCTGAGGTTGCTACTGCTAATTACCAAAACGAGCTGGTGTGTTTTAATTCCTTTCCTCTTGTCCTTCCACATCCCCAATCTTTCCTACAAAAAAAATCCTTACCTCAAAGCAAAGGAAAGCTCCACGCAGCACTTCTAAATTTGGAACGGGTTTCTTGATAAAAGACAGAACCTGTTTTCTTTCCTTCTCATCCTTCCTTCTGTTCTTTTCATTACTTACTATTAAAATCATAAAGTGCATAATTAATTTTTGCAGATGCTGTGCATTTGAAGCTCATTCTGATTCTGTTAACAAGGCAGCTTTGCCTTCCACCGCTGAAGTCAGTCAGGTGAAGAAACTCCCAGAGAAGTTTCCAGCAGACGAGATGAATGCAGACAGCCAAGTAAACAGAAAAGCCAAATCATTGTTTTTGAACCAACACAACGGAGTATATACAGGTAAGGAAAATAAACACATTCAATCAAATAAACAAACGCTGCATTCAGCTGAAATTCTGTTGATAGTTTCCACGGTTTGGGTGCAAATGTCATTTTGTTCACTCGTGCCAACAATAACACAGGTTTAACCTTCCAGTTTCAAAAACACCTCTCCTGCTGGGGCAATGGTCATCCTCTCAGGCCATTGCTGACACTGTGTGTGAACCCATCCCTTGGTAAATCTGCGGGTAAATCTCTTCGCGTTTCATACTCGGCCAGTTTCAGGCTAACTTTTTATGGCCAACAGGACACGTCCCAATCCAACCCCCCATCATTACTCAAGCATCAGACGCTAACGGTGATTGAAACCACTTGTTGATGAGTGTATATCCTCTGGGTCTTTCTTTTATTGCTTTATTTGAGGCAGATGCATGAGAGGAGATTTGAATGACACCCAATAAGCTAGAATCACCTCATGTAACCGGTTAGGCTCCTCCCCCTTTCCAACAGAGCACCACATTCGCACCACACTAACCTGTATACCCCACTTTTAGGCTGTCTGTCTGTTATTGTGTGGGGCTAATGTTATGGTAAACAAATATTATTAAATTTGATTTGTTATTCATTATTTATTAAAAACAGAAGGGCATGACACACATCATATTCTGTTGTCAATACGCATTACAGCACTGAACGGTAAAGTGTGACGCACCTTTACACATCCTGATTACTTTCTCTCCATCATTAACATGCTGCATTTAAAAACAGTTTTTATTGGTTTAAAATGTGTTAAAATAATGTTAAAGCTGCAGATCGGAACTTTTGCCTCAATATCGCCATCTCTGTTTAAAACATAAAATTGCAAATTGCTTTTTTGACATAGATGACAAATTTAACTTCTAAACAATGTACAGTCAGAACAATCTAGAAACGCTTTGTCAATCCAGTTCCCACACACACAGTTTAGTTGCTGGATCATCTTTCTGTTTACATATGTGATGTAACAACAAGTCAAACTGACATTTCCTGGGAAATCGGACATAGCTGCTCAAATTATAAATGTATCCCCATTGCAAATTGGGATAAGGAGACAATTGTGAACACTGATCTGTCAGGTACTTGCCTAACTAATGTTTGTCCATTTTTAACCCCAGAAAAGGTATGGATTGCAGTTTTATAAAGGAAAAAACAATACATGTCATGTTTTTGTTGCCGGTCTTTACTTTCTCGCAAATTATCAACCCAAATGTCTTTTGTTAACCCTCACGATCCACTCCACAACAGTAGGAAAGCCTGTGGGGGGGCACACACCCCGTTTATGCGTACCTGCTGTAATTGTGGAATAACAAGCGCAACCTGGGGGACGCAATTTATCATCTGTTATATTAGAAGAGAAAAACAAGTAAGAAACATGTATTGCTCTTTTCTTTAATGACCACATCCTATTCTCCTTCCAGCCCCCGCCCCCCGGTACAGTTTCGATGTCACTCATTTAAAATATGCATATGTATAAAGTGCCACGTAAACACACATACGAGCACACAATAAGCTTAAAGCTGGGATACATGGATATCGTTACGCTAATGAACGAACACGCGTGATATGAGGTGCCCGGTTTCTGAATCATTTATGTCATTATGAAAAATGACATGGCAACCTTAAAGGCCTCAGAATATGAATTTGTACCGACCAAAAAAGTCTGTGGTACGGAGAGTGTTCCCGGTAGAAATGGGCTGGCCGAATGGGACTTTGTTTAAACATGAAATTCATATTGGCTCTCTCAAGCTGAATTAGACGAGGGGGCCACACTGAGCTCATAGGAGACCACCGAACATGAATTATTACCAAATATAATTTCAGCTATTAGTTCACCATGCTGAGTATCAATCACTAGCATCTGAGGTGGAAATTAATATTTTGCGCAAGAAAATAGAGTGAGAGTGAGTCTGGGACTCATTTTCCAAGATTTCTGTCTTTTTTCATAGACTTTTTTCTCTGGCGGAGCCTGACATTTTTATGTGTGATGTTGGGACGGGTCTGATCCATTACCATACAGATTATCCATGGTGAACGATTGCACAGAGCAAATTAACATTTTGTGTCAATGGAGAATTAAAGCAAAATAAAGAATGAAATAGATTTGGGGGGAGAACAGATTATGTATAACATACATCGCTTCCAGTTTTGTCTAATCACTGCCAGGCTCTGTGTTTTGTCTTAAAAGGAAATTAAACTAGTTTTAGAGGGAAATCCTGTGGTTTCAGTGCCTTCTTTTGGCTGGCTTGTATCCTGGTTTCCTGTGGGCTGCCTGAGGAATGAGAGGGCATTGCAGGATTTTAGGTTTGAACCCATAACATGATGCTCAGTACAAAGAGTTTAAATGCATGCATGCATTAAAAGGGTTATATAATAAAGAATCCAAATTTCCTTGATCTTTTGAGATAAAATAGTTAATTGTACTGGAAATGCATTCTGTAACTTTCAGAACTCAAACCTTCTTCCTTAGAAAAGATCATTTATCAAAACCAATCTATGATAATGCCCCTTTCTAAAATCATTAGATTTATGATGTCAGAAAGAGATAATAGTTATGAAATACAACATTTTAACTGCTGTTTTTGACCTTGGGGAAAAAATGCATTTTTATTTTTGTATAAATATATTCATGTCATCCATACATGATATATGGCCAAAAGAAAGTTATAAAACTGAACAGGACAATCTGCCTCTGTTGTCATGGCGACACCAGTCCACCACATATCAGTTAACACTCAGTACTTTGCTGGAAATCATCAATTATAGGGCAGTAACTGTCAGATCAGCTCTGAAATGCAGTGAGTCCCACTGTTGCAAAATGGCAGACCTTGAACTGTCACAGAGGCCGGTGCACATCCTTTCCATAGCTGCACATTATGTCTGTGTTGTTTTGGCCTGATCGTATGTCAGAATGAATCTCAAAAGAACAGGAAGGTTTTCTACAGAGCTGGTGAGATGGACGCTAATGGCCTCTCTAGTTTGACTGTATTACGCTTGTTTTTTCTTCCGTTCATTGTTTGCGCAGCGACTTCCACTTAAGCATGTGGTAGTAGTCGGGTGAAGGGTTACTCCACTTAACGCATTTCCTCCTGATTAACTTGACGCCTGTCAGCTTTGTGAGATGCTCACCCACGACCCCTCTAGACCAGTGCACCCCCACCCCCCCTCCTAATAGATGTGAAACCCTTCAGTCAATAATTTTTTTGTCGTCTTTCGCTCTCTCTCTCTTTCTCTATCTCAGCTTGCCTAGAGTCAGAACAGAGGTTCACATCCGAAAGTTCAGCCAAATGTTATCTAGCGCAGGGAGGTTTCAAAGGGGAGGCCCAGCACTCCCCCTCTCCTAACTTCTAGTTCCTCACTCTCTCTCTCACTCTGTCCTTCTGTCTCTCTCTCATTCCCCCCGCCCCAGCTGCCTTTCAGACTCCCAGCCAATAAGTGTCTGTGATAACATCAACAGCTGTCAAAGACCCAGGCAACTACGCTTGTCTCGTAAACCCAAACACCTGTACTCTCTCATTCTTTTGATTGTTATCCCTCATACACACACACACAGACACACACACACACACACTGTGCTCTGCTCTCTATCACTCACATTGGTTTGATTTGCCTGTCAGTGAGAAAGGGATGTACCACGATCTGTGGAGGGGTGTGTGTGGGTGTATTCTATGGTGGGGGAGGGGGAATTTATAAACTGATGGAGGGAGAAAGAGGGAAAAGAGAGAGAGCGTCTCTTCAAAAGTTTGGCACAGTTTGAAAGGAAAAACGGGGTCTTACAGAGAGGATGTCACAACAGACTTCAGTGCGTCGCCCCTTTATACTTCACTACCTCACCGTGTTGTTTAATAAAAAGCGGGTAAAGTGCGTACGTGTGCGTATTTGATATTGTGTGTCAACATATGTTTGCATTTAAATGCCAGTCTCATCCCCACCTCTTGCCTTATGTACACCCACCACCTGTCAGTCTCCAGATGCACAGCTCCTCCGCCATCTCCCAGTCTACAGTGCTCTTCCCTGGGCATGAGGGTAACAGGACGCAGACTGTGTAATCCACCTTCCCCTGGAGGCTTTGGATCCCGTCACTGGTGCTGTCATGCTGGGCTGCTATATCCATCATTCAGTCAATGAGAAGTAATGACAGAATGGAGCAAAACAACAGCAGTCTGTCTGCGGGTTCCTGTTTGAAGGGAAACAGACTGGGTTGCTATGTAACCCAGCCCCAGTGGAGCGGGGCCACAGACACCGAGGCATTCTGGGATTTCTAGAACACTGATTTGGTCTTTGTGATCAGGTGCTGACTGGGAAAGGACAGGCCGCCACTGTGGTATTTTCAATGTTTGCGCAAGGCTTGTAAATGTCCAACGCATGTAACGAGTATTTGAATATTCATGAGATGGGCGTGGTGTCTGTGGAGAGAGAGAGAGAGAGAGAGGATGGTGTGGAGGCAGGAAGTTCTCAATCACAGATGAGAGGAAACATGGTGTGTGTGGGAAAGCAGAGAAGACTTAGTGTGTGTGTGTGTGTGTGTGTGAGAGAGAGAGAGAGAGAGAGAGAAAGAGAGTAATGAGGGAGTGTCAAGGGTGAGCTGTTTGTCTTTCTCTCGTTATTCTGATTTATGTGAGAGACACATTAATGGTAGACTGGCATGCAGTCTTTCCTCTCTCCTACTAGAAAGAGAGAAAAAGGTTCCTGATGGCCAGTGTTAGAGGAAACATGTTACAAGTAATACACATTACATAATCCTCATGCTGTATAACAGTTGTATATTGATGGAGTTGTAGCATGTGTTGCGTATTCTAGAGTTTGTGCTTACTTGTAACTTAAGTTTTAGTGAAGGTTAATTGTTTTCATTAGTTGTAGCAGACAAAACAGCAGAATTCGGGTGCTGCCAGAAAGCAGTAGAGGATTCGCTCTCTCCTGGAGATCACAGGTGCGGCCTCCTTGATCTTTGCTGTTGTCATGACATTGTCGCACACCTTTTTGTGGTTTAGCCACAAAAGTCACTGCATGCAGACTGTGTAAGCACCTGTCCCTGTCCAAAGAACAAAAACACTTCCACTGTAAAAAATGCCTGCAAGCCAAGCAAAGTGGTTCTAAAAGTATGCCAGTCAGCCGATTGAGAGCCACAGAAAAAAATGACCATGTTTTCCTTCAAAACCAACAAACTCCTGCAATTAACACAATTTTGTAAAGCATTACTTTTAAAAGTAACGTTTCCCCAGTCTGCTTATAGCCACACGGCGTTTGGTTCGTGGATGGCCCTTTTACAGTGTGATCATGCAGGATTCGCATATGCTAGAGTTTAACCCATGACTAATCTCATTGCCCGTGTCATATCACGGCTGTGTTCTGAGAACATCAACCCTCTCTTGGACTCCAGGAAGACCACACAACATAGCCTATATTTAGCCTTTACTTTTCTCGTTCCTCTTTTTTTAACACTAAATGATATTTTATTCCTCTTATTTTATTAACATGTTTTGATACGGGTTCTAACACAATGGAACATTGTCTGGAGAGTGTCCAGCACATATAAAAGGCACATTTCTGCTGGTTAACTGCATTCCACCCCAAATACACCTCGTCTCTCTGATCAAAGATGTTTTATTACAATCAGGCGCCACATTTGCTGGCACTGGAGAAAATGTGACAAAAAAGTTCTATTAAAGGACAGATTATTGAAGTGTCACAACACAAAATCCCGCAGTATAAGCAATTTATATCTTAAAACATGGTTCATATTGTTTAAAGCACAGCGTATATCTGTCAGTAGTGACATAAAATATGACTTTAATACACCATTATAGACAAAGGAGGGGGTAGGTGGAGGAAATATTTCTTCTTTTTTTCTGTTCAAAAGAGAGTTTGCTCTTTTTATTATCACGCTAAAGACTCGATTCAAAAACGGGTCCCATTTTAGACGCTCTTCATTTTTTCCCTTCCTGCCATGGATGCCAAGAAAAAACAAATTGCTGTGAAATGTATGACACATAAACACAAACTCAAGTGTGGAAGTATTTGACCTTTTCCTTCTCGGTGAACCTGCCTTTAACATAACAGAAGGAAAACAAGCACTGCTGTCCGTGCAGGTTGTACTGGAGACTGACAGCATTTGTTTGACAAGAGCTGGTTCAGCGTTGCGTAAAAAGTACCAAAGGAATTATATTAAAGCAAGTGGTCTGTGTCAACATTTTTAAACATACTAAGTGAAAGGGAACGCTTCTCAATGTGTATATTTATATACATTTTTATTTATATACATTCCAGGAAATGTATTGTTTTTCCCCTTGATCTGTAAAAGAACAGTTATTTTGTTTTAATATTACAATTTAAAGAGTAAAAGATAAAAATCCCTAAATTAAATAGTAATAATTAGTCATTAGTAATAATTAATAAATAGTAGTAATAACCTCTTAAAATGACTTTAAAAGAAGTGTGAGTGTTTCAGTTAATTTTCATATCTATTGTAGAATAAAATTTCTGATGTATTTCTTCTTTAGCTTTACATCATTACTAAATGTCAAAATGCAGAACACCCACGTAAAGCAGAACTGTAATTAAATATACAAAGGCAATTGTATTAATTGAATTCATGCAAATTGCTTAGGACCAAGATGCCGAAGGTCCAGGTCTGTGTGGTTGAACAGGAAGTATCTCTCCAGGGATTTGCAAGACCCCATCATGGGCACCCAGCAGCAAAACGTGGAATCATGCAGTGTCGCTTTCTTTCTCTCTTTGTCTTTGTGTTCGTGGAACAAAGTAAAATGCCTGGCATGTTTTTTCACTCCACTGTGACTTGTTCTACATCCCTTTGTTAAAATCTCAGGTTCATGGAACAGAGGCCTAAGGGTGCAGATAGAAGCAGTGCACTGTAAACACATGGTAATTAGGAGCCCGGAATATCCGCTATCATTGCATGTTTTATTCCGCCAATAAAGGATGTAAGGGGCTGTTGTCTTTTTTTGTCACCGTTTTCAGCCATCAGCCACTCTGTCTTGGCACTTGTGGAACATGTGGAGTAGATCATCCTCTGATTAAGACCCCTGGCATTGTTAATGTTAATTTAAAGTTTCAGAGGCTCATCCTAAGCCATGCCCTTGCTTATAAGCATGAAGTGCTCCACAGCGCCCCCTAAAGCTTAATGGAAGGATGTCCTGCAATAGCACTGCCTACTGTCTACTAACCCTAATACAAAAATCGTGTGCTTTTACGGTTTGGTAATTTTTATAATCAATATAATTTTTTTTAATGAATATACATTTTTCTAGAATATTTTATTGCGAGATGGGGTTGGAGGGAGGTTTCAAATATTGTTGTGCACAATGAGGGAAGGGTGGGCTTGAAATCAAAAAAGTTAAGAACCACTGTCTTAGATTATTGAGTAGCATGTGTCATCTCTGTTTTATTTAATTGCTGTCTTTGTGTTCTGTACTGTTGTGCACAGGTTTTGTGAGGTCACTTTAAAATATATGCCACTAAAAGTAAGCAAATGAAATATTAGTTTACTCTGCAGATTTGGCCCAGTAAAGGATAAGGGTTGTGATGTGTGCTTATACATCAGTACGATTACGCTAAGATTCAACAGAGGCATTTAAAGGAGTGTGTGAATTAACAAATATTGATATTGAAAAGAAATTCACTAAAGAGTTTTCTCAGGTTAGATGAGAAAGTAATATTTAATTCTTTTGTACTGTTTGGTGGTTTGGTTACTGGTAAACACAGTTTGTATTGCACTGTTGCTTTGTGACCTTATAAAAGTGTCTGAGTATTTTCATAACACTTGCTTGTAGCTTTCTGTCTTTCTTCACTTGCTTATTGATAAAACAGGTCACATGCTCTTTTTGACATACACACAGAATGCAGTTATATTCAGTATTTCAAATACATAACATGCATTCTATTACCCCTCAGCCCAGCTGTGCATTAGCATAAGACATTGTATTATACAGTCACACACAAACACACAAAATAAAAGCGCCTGGAAACGTATGATTTCAGTTCTGATTGAAGATCAGAAGATGAGATCCATATCAGATCAGTGGGGAGTAGCTGTTTGTTGGTGGTTGTATTGGCACAAAAGGCTGTCATTGTTTTAATGGGAGGCGGGCCATGCTGGGCTGTAATTAGCTTGCTGCAGGTTGCTAGGCCCAGCTCATTTGTGTCAGGCGGTGGGTAATTGTGTTGTAAAGTGCGGGGCGCATGAGTGATGGCGCGGGCCGGCGCTGCAGGTGATTTGTGGGGCTGTGGCCTTGCTGTACGCATTACTAAGCCATCTTGATGTATTTATTTATGCCACGCAAATAAAATCAGAGAATCAAGAGTCTGAACGGCCCCTGCTATGATACTGGCAGAATGGTGGAGCGAGACTGAGTGAGAGAGAGAGCAAGCGAGGAAAATAAGGAGGTGTATGTTATGTATTGTTATAGTGCTGTAAAGAGCTGAGTGTATTAAAATGGGAGGAGGGAAGGTGTGTGCTTGTTTATATGCACGAGAATGCTTCATAAAAACAGCTTAGGGTGTGCGTGTTCGCTGCAGGCTAGAGTACTAGCGCGTCTCCACTTTTTCCTGATGTTGGAAGCTGTGTAAGAACAGACACTGCAGGCAGGCCCCCAGGCAGCCCTCAGGGCCTTCAAGACAACACGGAGACATAAACACCTGTTGTCTCTCTTACACACACACACACACTTAAACGCCCACATAAACATACACACTGCCAAACCCACAACACACATATACAAATCTGAGATGTTCAACATGTTTTTTCTTTACAATTGAAGAAGGAATTGATTCATCCACCTTTCAGTTGGCCAGACTGTCTCTGTTTCCTCTTTCTCTATTTTCTCTCTCTCTCTCTCTCTCTCTCTCTCTCTTTGAGACCACTTAATTCCCACATATCCACTCACAGAGCAAAGTAGTACTTCAGTCAAAGATTAAATAAGAAATGAAAGACGGGGAAAACATACCTGCAGCGGCTAAATCAAAGCCGAGGTAAGATTGAGAGGTAGCTATTAGCGATACATGCATTTATTATGAGATACAGTAGGCAGGGTTTAATTATATGATGAAGTTGGCCGGGTGTATTTTGCTGCGAGTGACACAGGTTTATGTAAAGCCAGTCATTATCACTGTCAGGGAGAGAGAGGACCAGGTTCCGCATTCACGGCTGAAGGTGTCATTAGAGCTGTCTGAGACCTGGCTTAAGCCTTCCTCTGTGTCTTAACACAATAGTCTGTGTGTTTTAATATATGCGAGTATCCACACAGTTTGTAAGAGAGTCTGAGAAGATTCTTTATTCAAAAAAGGTCACAGTCTCACCCAAAGTCATTAACCTTTTACCTTAATTTATAAGCAGTCAGTGTCAACAAACTCTACCTGTGATACTTAGCTACATTACAGCCACTGTCTCTGGGCATATGATATATCTTGAATAAAGAGGGGGTTTTGTGTTCTGTGGATGGAGTCTACAGAGCATCTCTGGGGCCCGGGGCTGTTGCATGACCTTGTGCTGCTAGTCAGGCCTTGATTTCATTTGCAAAGATAACAGTCATTTCCTGAAGTCAGACAGCACACAAACAGTCTGCAGACTTCAGAGAGGATTCACTCTCTCATCATGTTTGCTTCTCTCTGTTTCCTTCTTAATTAGTCAATCATTCTGTTTCTGTGAAGTACAGAAACTTAATTACTAGGTTGTATGACCTTGATGTTAACAGTGGGTTCTTTTATAGTTGATACATTATGTTTTTACAATGGACAGATGGAGCAGGGACCACCTGTATGGGATAAAATTAAGTGCTTAAAGCATGGCTTATAATATGCAGTATTATTATACAATAGCGCCACATTAACCACACAATACTTTGGAGTTTACTTTGTTGCGCCACCTATTGCAAAGCCATTAAAATAATTATGTACAGCTATATACAGTGTATGTACATTACATTTTAATTTATAATATATATATATTTTAATTGCTTTATTTTTTAATGTGGAAAAGACAACAGAACATTTAGCAGAACATTAGCCTCTTAACTTTGGCTGAAGTTAACATTATAACATTGTATCTTTGTTTAACGAAATGTTTTTCTTCTAGTTACAAATATTTGTCCCTTACAGGTTGCCATACAAAATAAATAAAACACTGGGGATAGGGAACTTGGATGCATTTTGTGGACAAAGCAGTTTTGCTTTCGTTATCGCGGCTGTCATGAAAATTGCATGTAAACAAAAAAATTGTTAAGTAGTAGAAATTTAGGATGAGATCTAAAGCATCCCTTCCGTATAAGATCAACTCCAAAACTTAGCTAATGTATCATGATTCCCAGTTGTCTGTCAGAAATGTTAGGATCATAACTGCAATAATTCTTCAGCGTTACATGGTAGAATTGCAGCAATAGTACCACAGCTTTCTTTTTCCACCCAGTCTGTAATTTGAGAAGCATGTAAAGGCCCCGGAGAGAGATTGAGAGAGAGTTGAAATAAAAAGAGAGAGAGAGAGTGTGAGAGAGAGAGAGGTGTCAGACTGGTCCTGTACTCTTGTCTTTCACAGTCTCATTGAGAGTTCTGCATCTCACTCTTTCATTGTACTTTTATTCTCTTTACCCCCTGCTCTCTTTGCCCTCCCAATTCTTCTCTTGCCGTGGTTAAAGAATGACAAGAGCGAATGATCAAAACCTCCAGCTCTTTTTGCCCTTGTCCATCACTCTGCATTGTGTGCCTCTCTTATATCTCACTGTCTGTTTCGTTCTCTCTCTTCAGCTGACGGGCTAGTTTCAGAATGGATCAAGTTCTCTTCTCTTTCACGTGACCTGATTCCTTTCGCAAACAGTGTACAATTAACAATGAAGCCATGAGGCGAACATGAATCTTTATTAGAAATTGAATCTTTTTTAATTGCAATGTAGGCCTATATGTTATATATCCTCCTTTCCTTCTTTCTTGCTTTCTTTCTAATGTATACATTCTTTCTTGCTTTCTCTTTCTTTGTTGCTGTGTCATATTCATTCTAATGTCTTCCTTTTTTCCTTACTTCCTTGCTTTGTTATTATTTAATTCTAATGTAAGTTTTTTCTTTTTCATTTCTATAATTCATTCATTGGTTCGTTCATTCATTCATTCTCTCTCTCATCACCCTATGTTTATCTTTTATGTTTATCTCTTTGCCCCTCATCTCACACACTCATGAATACTTGCTCCCTACTAAGAGTTCTTTCCATCTGGAAATGCTCTTTTCCTGTACTTATGGTCCATGGCGGGGTTGAGAAGTGAATAACAACGCATATGTCACCTGGTATCTGGCGACAGGGCCTGTGAGAGATACGACATTGCCGCCATCGCCCCAGCCCCGCTAGCACGCGGCAGCGCAGCCATGCTTATCTGCGCGACTCTGCTGGCGCGTTACCTGTCTGCTGGCTGCGGATCACTTCGGACAGTATCATTAAATGCCACGTCACAAACGTTATGGAATGATGCCCCAGCCTTGCTGTCTCATGAGAAAGCGGAGAGGGGGTTGTCGAGCGCCCATGCGCGCACGCTGTGCAGAAACGCTGAAGAGATGGTCGAAGCCCGGGACGGACAGCACGAAAGACAGAATTGGCATTAAATTGTTGCGGAGCGTCGGATTGACTTTGACTGCTGCAGGAGAAGGCTGTTAGTGTGTGCGCGAGATGGTGTTTGTCACTGGAGTAAGGGCAGGCTGAGCAGACGTGCCGGGCTCGGGGAGAGAAGGCTCGGGCTGAGCGATATGGATAGGTGAAGTCTCCCGGTGGGACGTGCTGCCGGGCTGCACGGAGCTGGGAGGAGAGAGGCTAAATTGAAGGTTTATTTATCCAATTCGCTGTCAAGGTCGGCTTGTCGGGAAGCTGTCCTGTGTGTGCTCACCAAATGCCAAAATCCCGACGTATTGTTAAGAGAAAGCCGAGGGCCCGGAATCAATGACCTTTGTGCATCAGGCATCAACATGCCAGAGTCTCTTAAGGCCATTTTTTCCTGCTATTTACACGTGCCTTTTAAAACAAACCTTTAAACACCCACAGCAGCACACGTTTAGTACACATCCACAAACACAAACGCACAGATAAACAGGTAAATAAAAGGGAAGACAGACAGACAGACAGACAGACAGAGTCAGTCAGTCAGGCAGACAGACAGACACATCATAAGCCGGTCTCTGCAATACATGCCACACTGATGGCACAAGGCTATAGAATATACTGCAGCATATAAAACATATAGATACATATAGATTTGTTAAGATAGAGCTCAACAAAAGCTGATTGCAGTGCAATCACGACAATGCAGTTAGAATTCCCTCACTGCTGCATTGCATTTTACAAACGCACCAAACGTCACTTTTCATTTAATTAAAAGAAGTGCTTTTCATGATTATCGCTGAGCTTAAATTAAACAAGGTGGGTTCAAAAGGGTCAGTCGTTTCACTTTGAATTAAGATTACTCTCAAAGTGTAATTGTTTATCATGCAGTGTAAGATTAAATGCAGATGGGTAGAAAGATGACGTCTGTGCAGTTCCTGTTTACTTGTATTGATTTCACACTGGGAGACGGGGCAGAGACACAGTTTTGTGCATATTGTCTTATTACCCGCAACTATGAAGGGAACGTAAGCAATTTATTTATTATTAAGATGCATGTCGTAAAAGAAGTGCCAGAGAGAGGCTGTAAACCCTTCAAGAACAAGCAACATTTCAATCTGATCCGTTTTTTCACAGGTTTCTTGCTAAAAATATGTCAATAGTTGGCCAGCACCTGAATAGTTTTCATGAGTTAAAAATAGACATTTTTGAGTTGAGAGAGAAGTGTTTTTGTGAAAGTCGGGATGCTCATGTTTAATGTTATTTTAGTCATGCTTTTATCATTTTGGAGGAAAGGACTTATAGTGTCTGATCCAGCTGATTGTGTGTGTGTGTGTGATTGGCCAGCGTGCCAGAAGTCACTCTTAAGTGCTTAAGTGAAGGTTTCAAGGCCTTTTTAAGGAGCTAAAAGATTTGACATATTTTGGTGCTTGTATCCTTATTATATTTCATCCATTAATTATGCTGCAGGGAGAAATTTAAATTGCTGACCACATGGGATACGTGTTACACAAGGAAGCTGTGTATGAGTTTACAGATCTCTAAGTGGGGTTATCACAATGTTTCCAAAACTTCAACGCCATACCTTACTTACTGTGACCGTGCTGTTTTCATTCCAGAGTGTCTATTTGAGACATTGAGTTGCAGTTCCAGTATTTTCATGCAGTTGCTTTTCTAATCACTGCACATGAGTGAGCTGACAAAGGTTTGATAGGAAGCTTAATTCCTTTATAGGATGTGGACAGACGGCGCGTTCCTACAGAGGGACCGCCTCGTCAAAGTTTCAGAAGGCCCTGTCAACGTGAAAAGAACATGACCTTTAAGTTGTATCAGCATGTTTGCTGATGCATACAGGGGAGCGGAAAAGGTTCTACTGCCAGGAAAAAAACAATATATGTGTGTGTATACACACACACACACACACACACATATATATATATATGTGATTCAATTTATATATTCTATTTATTTATTTTGAAAAGTTCTACTGCCATAAAAATATATTTCAGTTTATATATTATATGCATGCAATGTTATAACTTTAGTGTTTTTTGTCTCAAGATCTCAAGACTAAGAAATTAGTCCATTTCTGAGTGTACTATATGGATTTAAATATTAGACTATTTAAATATTAGTTATAAAGCCTGAAGTTAAATTTATGTAGTAACTCATAACTCTTTGATTTTCCCCCGATCCAAGATACAGGTCGCCTGTTGGTTTAAATCCAGAATGGAAAGCAGACCACAGGGCTCAGATGAATTAGTCTCAGTTTTTTCCCCAGCTGGCCGGATAAAATCCTTTTGCGTGTTTCAGTCATGCAATTGGCATTTCTCACACACAACTCCAGGGTGCCAAAGAATGGCTTGACTGACAGGGGCGTTCAATCACAGCTTGTATGTTTCTCTCCTGTAGGCCTGATGGGAAACACAGGCTGAGGGATCAGAGATGGCAACCTACAGTGTTTCCTGTATTAATAACATATTCATATCAGCATTTCACCTCACGAATTTGGCGAAGCTGGACTGAAACATACCTAAACATTTCTTTTATCAAAACAAAACCGAGGCTAACTGGTAATGTATGCCAACAAAACCATAGGGGACACATTCTTATTGGACTTCTGGGATGAAGGAAGTGATATATAACAACGTGATATATGAACCTTCTGAGATTGTTATTCAAATGACCATTATCACAGGACACAGTGAATAATCTCTATTAAGCATGTGCATGTATACAGTCAGTTTACTTTCATTTGCATTGTGAAGTGGCATTAGCATACAATGCCCTGTAGTGTATCTGCTTCTGGGGCCGTGGATTAGCACACAGTGCACTTTTATCAAACATTCAGGTCAAAGCTCAGTTTTGCTCCTTTTAAACTTTTTCTTTCTTGTGCATGAATGCGCAGGGCAACGTGATGCATATGTTGATTGGAGGAACAGAGACTTGCAACTGAGCTCTGCGGCTACATTTATTTTTTCAAACATGCTGGCCAATGCACAATTCAGATAGGCTTAGCCTTGGGATATTCATCCTTGAGAACACAAAGATATGCCGTACCACTTTCCTTTAGCTTTGAAACGCTGAGGTAAATCGCAATCACTGTTGGCTTAAGGAAAAAACGTAAGACTTGAGGAAATATTATGAGTCTCAACAGATTTTACTCTTAACAATATGACCAAAAAATGGCTGCTTTTGCAGCAGTTGAACCACTGGCTTTGTTTTTGATGGTACGAGAAACGTAATGCATCTTAGATTAATCTACCAAACGCTTTTCTTTGGAGTATGTGGATATGTTGTTTTCTGGGTTAGACAGGTGCATTAAAGATTTAGGAGTAAGGTGCAGGACTAAATTTGGGCTTTTTTTGAGTCCTAGCTCAGAAATCTGATGCATACTGTGTGGGGTCTGTAGATTAATACAGTACTGTATTATAATACTGAAACGTAATGCTGTATAATTCTGAACTATTTTACTGTATCTATTGTATTGTACTTCATTTTAAATCCCACAAAAAGACTAATAATAATAATAATAATAATAAAGTAAACCTTTAAATAATACCTGAAATAAAATGTAAATGCTTAACTAATCATATTCCTCTCACACAGAAATCAAAAACTGCATTTTTTAACTGTTACAATGAGCACTTTGTAAAGTTTGTAAAGTGTTGGCACAAGTTTGTAAAGTTTTTGGACCTTGTTTGTGAAACATACTAGCCAGGATAATGTCTTAACGTTTGCACATTCCTCAAGCACAATTGTATATTCTTTGCCTCCAGAATTATGTCTGAAATATTTGTTACTTATTTCATCTGGATATGTAAGTCAACACTGTTTTTGCTCATTTCTTTCAGCTTGTTCATAACAGAATTTCATAATTTAGTCATTTGAATGGGCTTCTACGTTGTGGCAGGATAACTGAAAATATGCGCCAGACTTTAAATAAAACGATAAAAAATGTGGCTTTTGGTAAGCTTAATTTATACAGAAGAACTGCATCTCCAAATGACTTTTTTGTGACTTGTTTTTGTCTTTTTTTTTTGTCAAAAATGAGCAGACGTGAGACAGGGACAAGGCACTTTGGCCCCCACACGCCCAGCCTTAGCGCCGCCCATGCCTTAGTGCTGCCCAAACACAACACAAGTAGACTTAAAAAAACACGCACACATTGGCAAAAATGCACACACTGTGGGTGGAGGCGGAGTGTATCTAGCTAGAGATGAGACACAGACGCTTGGTGGACACAGTGTGGGTGTTGACTGATGACCAAGCACAAGCGGTGTATCAACTCACTCAATGGGACTCAATAAACTGCACGAGGACATGGGAGCATAGGCCACCTGAACCCGTGCCAATTTGTGTGTGTTCACTAGCACAAAAAGGGCCCTTATCACAAATAATACACTGCCTATACATGTTCATCATTTTAAGGGTGATGACCTTTGCTCTAAACAACTCAGATACTGGAACATGCAAGGTCAAAGGTGAAGTGTATAATTTCTGCACCACTAGTGGCACCAAATGGAATTGCAGTCTGTTTTGAAGTCTGTCTGCTTGGCTGGGATGGATGTACAGTAACAACACTGTTTCAGCCAAAGATATGAGGTGGGGGCCTAAGCTTTTAACTGTTTGAAACAAGTGATGTTTTTGCAATTCTGTTTACTGCCAATAGTGGCCCAGGAATCATAAATTTTATCTTTAAGCCCTGTTAAGAACTACCCTTAACTGTGGGTGCTGTAGAGGGCACACTATATGGTCAAAATGTGAATCTTTCTCATTTGAATATGTGCTTTAACCTTTCACAGTTGTAGGAATAATATGTAAATAAGCACTTGAAAGTAAAAGGAACAATTAAAGAGAAGCTTCTAGATGGATGAAAAAGCATTTAAGGTTATTATTGAATTCAAAATACCTGATGAAGTGAAGCCTGCTTTAGCAGGTGGTAGATTAAAATCACATCTGTGATATGACAAATAATGTTTTCTTTAATCTAATAATGGTTTTATGCCACCAGTGGTACACGCACCGTCCCCAGGTGGTATGCGAAATGACTAGAAAATTACTAAAAACATAAAAAATAAAAATTCTTTAAATAGGTGTTTTTTCCATGTTTTACTTCTAATTTCTGATCTATTAAGAATTTTATTAAAACTTTTTAATATTGCAGATCTCCATATTTCCGATTTAAGCAATGCAGGATGTGAAGTTTGACCATTCTCAAGCTACACTTTGACGTGAAAGCTTGGTTAGAACGTGTGTGCTTTGCAGCTAAAAATACATTTAACATTCTGTTTGCCTTCAATTTATGTAAGTATCTAAATGCCCTTTTATATAACGTGAAGCGTTAGGAAATTATCTCCTTTTGACCACTGCAACAGTGGATTTAACAGCCAACCTGAGGAACTGTTAGACATATGGGAGAAGTTTAATATTCCAAATTTAGAAAAAGATATTTAGTATATGTTTGAACTTCAGCATATGTTCAGTATATTGACTTGAGCAATTACAGGGCATTGAATTTTTTTTATTTTGCTGTTGTGTGTGTTTTTTAGGCAATTAATTGTTAGTGTCTTTTCACAGATGCAAAGGGCCAGTCAAATGGATAATTAGGGGTCAACACCACGATTGGTCTAATCTCGAATAATCATCATTTTTTGGTCTAATCTTGGAATATTGAAATTATTAATCAAAATAAGGCTTTGTGTGTTTTGTATGTGTTGTTTCTAGCATGGATCTAGATTTTGGTAAAGTATATTTTTCCTATTGCTGAAGGAAATAGAAAACTGATTTGACTTGTGGGACATTTGTTTCTGAGTTGATCTTAAGTCTTAATTGGTCTAATAAACTGTATTGAATAAATCAACAGGAAGGTACAGGAAAAGTTTCAGGATTTTATACATTTAATACATTTAATACATTTATGCATTTGGCAGATGCTTTTATCCAAAGTGACTTACAGTGCACTCAAGTTACATGCATTTTATATGTATGTTTGTTCTTTGGGAATTGAACCCATGACCTTTGTGCTGCCAGCGCGATGCTTTACCAACTGAGCTACAAATAAATAAAGCGCTCAACCCACACACACACACACACAAATCCATGCTATGATAGCTGAACTATTACTCTGGCATATTACATTGATGTTATGGTGCTAACACAGTATATCTATAGGTTTTTAAGCACAAGGCTAGTGTACTCACAGCTTTGACAGATCAAGAGTAAATCAGAAGGCCGGTGACTTTGGGTGCCAGGGATTTTTTTTCCTTAAATCTAATTCCAGGGCCTTGGAACAACTTGCTTATTTTCGTCTTTCTTTTGGCTCTCCGCTAAAATAAAACATTGAGCGATGAATGTGCTGACAGGTCATTGTGTGTCAAGCTGTCACTCTGTAATGGGAACATCTTTCAGCTGCAGAGCTCATGGCAAGAGAACAGTACAAGAGAATCGGGGAGGAAGAGGTGAAGACAGAGAGAGCTTGAGAAATAGAGCCAGAGTGATGCAGAGATGTGCATGAGCGTTACAGTGTACAGAAGGCAGGGCAAATAAAGCAAGAAAAACAGGGAAAAAGAACAAGAACAAAATTTTCTTTCTTCTCAGTTCAACAATGCATCTTGTGTGTGACCAAACACTTGTCATGTGGAAGGAGAACTTGAATAAATTTTTAATGATGCTGGATGCAACTGCCGCTTCGAAAATCTGCTGCACCTCATTTTTTTCTTCGTTAGCCAAGGTTCGCTAATGCATCAGAAACGCTAGCAGCGTGTCCTGAGGAAAACGCTATAATTGTGTTGTTCTAATATCACGCCTCCCTCTAATGTTCTTTCTGTAATCAAGCTGGGTTTTTTATTTTATTTATTTATTTATGTATTCTATTTAATACATTCTCTTATTGCATCATATCTCATACAAATCTTGTCAATTACAATCGCTTGTGGATGACAGTCCAAATGATTATACACATTTTCTTAAATTCTCTTTGTGAGCTTGGCTAATCAAGCTTTGAATGAATGATTGCTCTGTTTATATAAATTCTGTCTGTTCGCTCTCAAGTCCCTCATGCCAGTTTTCACCTCTCATTTTCAAACCTAATAAGAAAAATGAATACATTAAGCTCTAGTCAGAGGCTCCTGATGCAATCAAACTAAATGTATTCACGGCAAAATCTAGAACACAAAGCCTCGCACCCGTGTCGATAGCGCCGCCCGTCTTCCTCATCTCCTCTGAACTGAATAAAACGCGTGTCTGTTTGCGGAACTCCGTAGAAATTGAAACGAGTGCATGAGAAAGGGAGAGACAAGCAATATTTTCAGTCCTTATAAGTGTGAGTTTATGGGCCTTTTATTTGAATAAATGAATTGGAAGCATTTGATGTGATTGAAAGGAGCTTAGTATTCAAATGGGTGGCCTAAGGCCGCCTCTCACTCCAAATCTTTTTAATGCCAGCAAAACCCGACTCTGCCATATGCCGATACACTTGTTTGGGCTGGTGAGAGAGACTGAGGGAGGCTGTTACAGCCGATGCATGCATTATTTATCGAGAGATATTAACTACTTCAGCTCTGTTATTAAAACAAGAGGGTTTGGCCTTGAATAGCGAAGACGAATGTTAACAATTCACGCAATTGAATTCAACAGCCTCCCCTGCCCAGTGCTTTAGAAAACTGCAAGCGTTGTGCATGTTTTACCACCACGCTCTGATCTTGTTGATGAGTTTTAAGTGGAATATCTTTCATTAGTCAGCTAAAATAAGTCATTCATTCTCATGGTGCTTTTGTGCACTTAACGTCCAGCATACAGTAAGCACACTTCATTTTTAGCAGAATTAACAGATTTGAACTTTATGGAGAATGATGGATGGAGAGAGAGAGAGTACATTCCACAAAACTGTTATGAATATGCATACAAACGAACCAAATCGCATTGATTTTCATGTTAAACACACAGCTACAGGCATTTATTCACAAACATACATACATATACATGATACACATTTACACGCAACCAGTGAAAAGTTTAGGATTACTTGACTGAAATGTTTCTCAAACTCTTAAAAAGACGTGTACATAAATGTTTAGAATTAGTTTTGTAGGCAAAAATATAACTGTATAAATGTATTTTCCTTCTTGTATAAAACTTGTATAAACTTGTATAATGTATAATTTATTATAAGGGCGGCTATTTTGAAGATGTATTTTGTATTTTGGGTTTTTTGTCACAACGTAATTGCCATAGTCGCATTTGTGTCTTTCCATAGTTTTGATAAGCCTATTATTATTCTAAAATGTGGAAAAATTGAGCCTAAACTTACATACTGATAGAGATTACTGGTCAATTATATTTAAACTTATTTAAACATTCAACACATTTTGTCAAGTGAAATGAACAAACGTTCTGTTGTGTATAGGAAACGTTGAACACTGCGCAGGGACCCTGCGACTCAAAACGCAGTTGGAGAGAGACATGAAAACCTCTTAGATGGATGAAAAATCATTTAAGAGTATTATTGAATTCATTTTGCTAAGCAAGCACAACCAATTGTAGGTAAAGTGCAAGCCACAGAGGTTTCTGGGGTGAGGATGAGGAACCCTTGACCCTGTGGTCAAGGAGGTCAGGCTATTCCAAAGAGTCTGATGTTACCTCATCGCTCACCCCTCGTCCATGTGAAACAAGCCCAACACCAATCATGCCTTGGGGGCGTTTGCACGCAAATGTGAGCATATGAGCTTAAATCTCCACCTCTAGCCCGTAGGTAAGAAGGGCGGGAGGTGGAAAATTTGGCCAGGCCCGGCGAGTCTTGCTGCCCATAGAGAATGAATGGCTTTAGCACTGCGCCCAGACAGAAAAATCAATGCCTCATATGAGGAGACTGCGGGGGTTAGGCTCCCATGTTCATGTCAACAAGGCTATTGGTTTTCTTAATACTCCAAAGTTGGCGTTTCCCTTGTTGCGGGAGGGCTGATGCAGTGACTTGTGTGGTCAAAGCTTAACAAAGGGATTCTGCCTCCAACCTCAAACACTCAAACGCTGAAGCCGGCCAGGGCAGGTCAGAATTAATTGTACAGCATGGCACATGGCCATTAGTTTCAGTCCTGTATGTTTGTGTTTCCAGGAGTGAGCTCCGCTAAAACAGCTACAGAGGATGAGCGGGTACAGGACAGTCAGAGCCAGAGGCTCAGAAGTGCTTGTTTCTTTAACAGTACCACATGCTGGTATTTTTAGGAGCTCACCAATGGCTTCTTCACTTTCTGTGGTGAGTTTGAGAGGAAGAGCTCACAAACCACAACATGGCTGTTATTTTTTTTGCTGTAGTTCTGTTGGTTCCAATTCTTATGTAGTGAGTGCAGAACATGGTCAGAGCTGAAACCACCATAAACATTGTGGAGGACTCCCCATTTCTAACAACTAACAACATTTAGAGTCGTTTCCACTGGATCCCAAAGTAAGAAGTCAAAGTATCTGGTCACTGTACATATTTGTACAGACTAGTGTAGTTTTGAAAACACACAGTGTAATTGAATCTCAGAAGAACCGTTTGTTAAATATTGTGTGTTTAATTCCCATTAGAATAATCCACGGAAAAGAGGCTTTGATTAAAAATCTGATCTTTGTATGTTGCAGATCAGATCTGTACAGATTACAATTACACCTTCCGTTGGGACTGAACGTCAACTGGGGCGCTTAACTGACGTGATATATTCAAAAGAAGTAAATCAAATCAAGTTCTAAAAGCACATGCAATCTTCTGTAAGAGTTAGCCATAAAAAACAGACCTGATTAAATGTATTTGTATGCACACAATCACACACGTACTCTCTCTCTTTAAGTGTACTTGATTCTTTATTATACAAGGAAACAAAGAAACATAAGAGGAATTGGTGCAGAGGAATAATTCCATTAGGGCTCTCTGGTTGTTTGATACAACACTGATATATTTTCTAATAGGGAAAAGAGGAAACCAGCCAGGTAATTACTGCTGTAGTACCTAGTCACACAGACATACGCTGAATCGCACACAATAGGCCCTTTCTTAATCACTGCCCCCCTCAAAGGAAACAAATATTAATGTTATACTGTGGTTGTGTTTCGCAGGTCCTCTCTCTGGTGTGTTGCTAATTTAGGCTTTTGTTTTCCTTAAGTAGCTTTCTCCTTAACCGCCGTCACGCGGCCCCCCTCTGGACACACTCCGGCACCATCGTTAGCCACCTAGCGCTACCGGCGGAGGAGCACAAGGGAGGGGCAGGTGTTTGTTGGGGTGGGGGCAGCGGGAAAAGGGGAGTGAGCATTGCTCACCCAGAGCAATCGGATGAAAACGCAGTGCAGATGTAATTTGTTTTCAATGGCTGTTTCAAAAGAATAATTGTGGTGACACTGTCCAATCGATAGTATGGATTTTTGTTTTGGAGTGCCCTGTGTGTGTGGTGCTAAGAGGAGCCAGGAAATACAACACTGCAGCCTGAATACAATAAAAATGGACGGCGGGGGTCTGTGGGTATTCGTGGGGCTGCTCGCCTTCAGTGGGGTGGCAGACATCATTGGTGGGATTACTGAACGTGTCCTCTGGGCTGCTGGTGCTAGACTGGTTGTGTGGCCATAGTAACTGCTGTTTCTGTCCCACACCCCCTCCTCCTTCCCTCTGATACTCTTTCAGGAGGAAAAAACATTGACTACACTTGAATAAACTCACTTAAGATGAAACACAGCAATGGCACGCGAGAGGAAGAGAAAAGGGAGAGAAATAAAAATAGACCTCCTTTAGACTTTGAGAAATAGATATGTACACAATGAATGGACCTGATTGAATAAAGCTGATACACAGAATCTGACTTCTACAGTGCATATATAGGCATATAAAACACAATACAAACGGATGCAATAAGACCGTGTTTGAGTAAGTAACTAGCCAATGATAGATGACAGTAAATGCTAAGCTATACTGTATGTATTCAAAATAAAGCACATTTAGCATGTCAGCTGTTGGAATGCTTAGCGCGTGGTCTTACAACTCGTGGCAAGTCGTGTTTTTTTCAACAAACTTTGTAGATGTGTTTGTAAAATACATAATTATTTTGTGGACCCAAATGGATTATATCCTGAAGCTCGTTTGACCTGTCTTTTATCCACTTACAGCCACAAGCTGTCTCTTCATTTGATCTATTAACAGATGTCATTCGTTTAGTAAATCTGCAAAACAATAAATGCATGTTTAAAATAATTTAATATGCAATACAATAAATTAAATTAAGGCCAGCACAAACACCCTATCTCTTGGCGTGGCGTATGCTGCTCCTTATTTTCATTTCCAATTCATTTAAATATTAAAATATTTTATGTTTGTATAAAATATTATATTCAGTTATTTTAAAAATTTAATAAGAAAAGGTAAAAAATATTTACAATCATTACTTACTGTCATTCATGACTCTAGAAACAGAACTAGAAACAGTGTAAATATATTATATTTGTTTCATATTTAAATTACTGTCTGCAGCTAAAAGAAAGCTGACCAATGAACCAAAGAAACTGATTAATTACCAATGGTTTTTTTGTGGATATTTCATTTGCACTCCTTTATATTTGGGGATTTAATAGGATATTTTCCCCAGGGTTGACAGTCATAAAAGTGACTGAGCACACGGGCCATTTTTTTAGGTTTTTCTCCCTCTGACTCATGCTTGTTCCAGAGATGTCCTAAGGCCCTTTCCCAAATAGGCTTTCTGTGTGCCCAATAATGGGCAGTTCACACGTTCGGAAAATCAGACTTTGTTTTTCCAGGAGTAACTGTCCAGGGTTCTTCTAATTTGTCTGGGAAAATGTGAGGCTGTAGAGGTGGAGATATCAGTGATATGTTACACATATTTGCTTTCCTGTGGTTGTGTGTTGTGTGTGCGTGTGTGTTTCTGTGTGTCCAGTGGTGCAGGGCTATTTAAGAGAGTATCATTCCTCTCTTAGGTCTCACGTCCATGATCTCTCTCTCTCTCTTCCTCTTCAGTATTCCCATGTGATCAGATGCCACCAGAGGCTCAGGGCCTGATTTATTAGCATGGCCTGAGCGCCTGTCCTCTGCCTGAGTGCATCTGCAATGGAAAAATTTCCTCTTGTTTTAAAACAGCAAACTGGGAGAATAGAATCATGGTTTGACTGCCTAATACACTGTTCTCTCCTCTTTCACTTCACTTCTCTCCTCTTTCACTTCCCTTGATTCTCTGGTTCCAGCCCAGATTTTTATACGTACATAATACATTTGATATATTGAATAATATGTATAGCATCTTTTCAAATTCGAGCATATCAGCCAGTTGGGCAGGGACACTGTTCATATAATAAAAAATACAAAATAATAATTTGAAACTTAATATTCTTAATATTTAGTATTGATTTGAAGGTACATACCAATGTATACATTCCTAACAATGAGAAAAGGGAGAGAAATAAAAATAGACCTCCTTTAGACTTTGAGAAATAGATATGTACACAATGAATGGACCTGATTAAATAAAGCTGATACACAGAATCTGACTTCTACAGTGCATATATAGGCATATAAAACACAATACAAACGGATGCAATAAGACCGTGTTTGAGTAAGTAACTAGCATATACATACCAATGTATAAATTCCTAACAATGCTAACATTTCCTAAATGTTTCAAAAATACAAATTATAATTATGTGAAATTGATTGTTTTGACTCTTAGGTTCAAGTGTTTACCTGTACACAAAAATCAACTGAAACATCTACAGTAGTATTTTTCTATTATAGTAATAACATGGTATTTTTTAAATACCCTGGAGAGGATGTAAATATCATAGTGTATGAAAATATAGTAAATCTTTTGGTACTGTGGACAGTATTTATTAAAGTACCATAGTATTACCTTGTGATGCCATCACTGTACCATGCTCCCACCACAGTACATTTTTGTAAGTGAGGTGACATTTGTTAACGTGCAGAATAGGTTAGACCATTGAGTATGGAAAGACAAGAGTTAATGTGGCTCATATAATTGAGAGACAAGTGCCTGAGTGTATTAGCTATTTTCCAATGAGAGGCCCCTGGCATATAATCAAAATGCACAGGACCAGCAAATCTAGATTACCTCAGATATTAATCCAGTTATTGGTAGCTTCTCCGAACATTGACATTAAAAAATCATTGAGGGTGTCATAAAGGCAGCAGGATAATAATCATTACTGAATAGATGGTCCGATCCACTTGCGAGAGCAGGGGGCCTATTTAAAGCGTCACAGATCTGCCACCTGCAATTGGAAAGGGGTGAGTTCTTCCCACGTTGATATGAATTACATGGAAAATATGTGTGCGGTTAATGACTGTCTTTATTATATATGATGGCGTGTCTTATAGCAAGTGCTTGCCCTTGTCATTCCATTATAAGCTTAAGGAAATAACTTCATGCTGCTAAGTGTGTTTCCATAACAAACACAGACATGAACCCTTCAGTTCATCAGGAAATTAAGCACATTTCTTCCTGATTATTTTTATATCATTGGCTTTTACTGTTTTTCACCGAACTGTGTGGCAATTTACATTTCATATTCTTAATTTAGAGACAGTTTCTGCACATACATTCTCACCTTTAGCATGGCCTTGCTTCTGCCCAGCAGCTGTTGACATTTCTGCAACATAGCCACAGTGTTGTGAAAACGTCTGCTAATGGATGTCTGAGGTTCAGTAACATGCGTGGTGTGGATCCAGCTCTGAGGTAGTGGTTAAGACTTCATCAAGCTGAGGGGCCTCAGCCAGCTTCTGTGGATGGCTCTGCATAATTGCGAGCGATAGAATGATTTTGCGCTGGCTGACAGGTGAGAAACAGTTGTGTTGTGATCAGAGAGAGATTTCTCCTGAGGCCACTCACTGCACTCCTGTAGTCACACACATACATGTGATTAAACCCCCCCCACACAAAGACACGCAGAACTACAGTCTTCACGGTATAAATGTTTCAGTAATTGATACCAATATCAGTGAAATTTGTTTTGACCACAACAAAAACAAATTTTCTTCTATATTTTTAAGTTAAATACAAATTTTAGTACTTTCAAATTTAATTGAAACAATGGCATAGATCCTTTAGGATCAATGGCATAGATAGAAGTATTTCTCAATTAAGTAAATGTTATACCAAGTTCTTTAGTGATTATTTTGTTTAAAAGTCATTAATAAAATAAAGAAAAAAGAATATTAATGAAAATATATAGTATTATAAACAATTTAATTATTTAGTCATTCAGTACTGTTGATGTTTAAGAAGCATGCCTGTAACTGTATCTTTTATCTTACCTCTGAACTTTGTGATCATGTTTTATTTTAGATATAGAACAGAATGTAGAGTGTCATGGATATTTTATAGGAGTTGCAGGTTGTAATACACATGTGCAGAACTGTTACCGCTCTGCAATTAGCCTGCAAATATGAATGTGAGCATTTGAATGCCGTCACCTGTCAATCAGACAACATTTAGGTACATAGTGTTTATCGATACATTCGTGTTATCGATAGTGTAGAAACTGTGTTATTTTTATATTTCTTAATTTTAGTGCTAATACCAGTACCAGTACTTTTGTCAACACTAGTAATTATTCATTTCGATCTTGAAGTGTAGTTTTTAACTAGAATAAAATGCACAGATACATATTAAAGCATAGCAAACCTGCCTATGGACAACAAGATCTTTACACGTGGGTCTGAATCATTGTTTTATATGGTCTGGTGGCCAATTAGGCCTTGATCCGGGCCCTCGGGAAGTGCACTGAGACCTAGGGCCCCGGAGCCCCAGAGCTTTACTTCCTCTTTTTCTCTATTTATCCTCTCCATCTCTATGCGTGGTCTTGGACTCGGGGCAGTTCTCTGTTGTAAAACGCTGGCACACATTGTATTGATTTTCATTTAGATAACTTAATGCTCGCAAACAATCCACGCACCCCGACACCGCAGCCCGGCTTAGATCTACGATTGTGCCTCGCTGTAATCTGGGGCCATTTCTCTTCCGCCCCGCTTTTTTAGATTCATTTTTCCTAAACTTAACTGATTTGAAATGGAAGGAGCGAGAGAGATATAAATGAAAAGCGAGGTGGCCGTCGATCAATCACCCGGAGCGCAAACATTCCCCTACTGGCCTTTTCCCAACATTCTATTACCATCGGGTAGTTGGCCAGTCAAACGGGAATAAAAATTACACAGAAAACATCATAAGTTAGGCTTGATTTGTCGAGCGCGAAGCCTGACAATTCGGCAGGACTTATACACTGGGCCCTGCACTGAAAATCAGCCTTGTTATGGCTCAGGCACGTCTATAAAGATTGTTCATTTCATATAAAACAGCTACCTGTGCTGAGGGGCAGGGGAGCAAGAGTGATGTAGGGTATAAATACACAAGGAAATCTATTAGTTTAGTCCCGGCTGCAGAAACAAGCTCGGACCGGGCCTGCTGTTGTTACTAGGCAGTGCTACTGTATGTTTTGTGCGTGTGAGAGCTTGGAGGTGGGGGGTTAGTTACTGAGGTGATGGCCATCATCTCTCTGTGTTAGATGAGATGAGATAAAGCGCTGATGTGTGACTGTTGGCACGCCGACCGCGGCGTCTGCCCACTGCTGGATTTGCCGCAATAACAAGCGAATGGGAAGGGAAGAGAATAAAATGTCTCCACGCGGCACAGCTCCCTCACAGCCTCGGTGTTAAGTGCTGCCCGCCCCTTCCACCCCAACCCACCTAGCGCACAGCCCGAGCCTCCTCTCCGCCCCTCCCCCACCCGAACATTCATACAATAGTGGCTAATTACGCTGAAGAGCTATCGTGTGTTGTTTTATGCTTTATTGTCCATTTACTCACAGCACAAAAGCTAGCCGGCTCACTAATGCACACTTTGCTGCCATACAGGATGCAAAATCAATTTGTCAGGTCATACTGATTATTGTCATTCTGTAGAGAACACGACCCCTTGACCTTTCTATGACCCTCTGCTGCGCGTCTGGATTTTAGCCAGCCATAAACGCCCAAATGATCATAACTCATTTTTTCACGAACCATTAAATTTAATGAAAACGCCATAAAATAAATGTAATGCCATTCTTTGGGGCTATTTTCAAAACACAACTCTTTTGCTGGATAAGGACTTTACCGTACTGTATCTGGAGCACGTTTATGGCTGTGTTATCATAAAATCCAAAGGGAAAAGAACAAGTACCGTATTTCCCTTACAAATAATTGCGCCCCAGAGACTCGCCGTTCAAGAGATATTTGCAGTCATGTGATATGGTAAATGTGAGGTTGGCGTAGAACATTCTAGATTTTCATCTCCACCCCATTTTTGTCAGGGTATGACATGCGGGCCGTGTGTGGACAGCTTTGACGTGTGTAAGTAATGCTGGTAGAACCGTGGCGCTGTTCTCTTCCCTCTGGGATTTATACAGCCACAGGGGCCGGTCGTGAGCTCCTGTGCTTCCACAACACTAGTCAGGTGTGACTGTCATTATATGACAATCATAAAAGAGCTGAGTTATGATGCGCTCTCAGTTTCTGCGGGGTTTGATGTGAATTGTAACACGATCCTTGACTGTTCCACAGGCTATGAAGAAGACTTGATTGTGTTGTTTTTATTTGAAGAGTGGTGAGAGAAATATTTTAGGAATTTAAGGCAGGGATTTTGATTGAGGGAGAGATCTGGACTGCATTGTGTTAGAAGGATTTAGTACATAATGGATCGTAATGGTGTTACGATCAGCAGTTAAAACCCAACATGGGTTATTGCATTATAGAGAACCACTGACCATGTTTACTTGCACATTATTTTCTGATTAATGATTGTAAAATGTTGTTTTAAATCTCCCCCATGCTCCAGAAAATGTATTTTATCAGTAACTTTTCAGAACTGTCTGTACCAGTAGCTAATATATACTGTGTAATATAATATTACACATAATTATCTGAGTAATACAAGTATATGCCAGTCGTCTTATTATACTTTATTTAAACCTTTATTTGGCCTAATTTAATTATGAAATTATATTATTTTGTTTATGATACACTTATAGTTATAATACTGGAATATTCTTGTCTTGGGCATGTGAAAGGAGAAGCTCATTGGAAATGGACAGCAAATGGACAGCCTTCTGAGAAGTCCCCAATAATCTCACATGTCTCCTCTGGAGTTTAAGAAATCTAAACCGTCTCAGGCTGTGCTCATATTTGCCAAGATCCTAAAAGCTGCAATCAAAGTCAGGATTTCAAAATAAACCCAAACATTTCTCATCAAATTTTCCAAGACCAAATGATCTAATTATCTGTGATCTTATACTTTTTCTGCATACTTTTCAGCGGTCTCATTTCTATCTATTTTTCCTAAGAAATTTTAGAAGATAATCTGAGAAAAGTTTTGTTTAAACTGTCATTGCTTTAGACCAGATGAGACTCAAATTCCCTGTTTATCCATATGTCCTTTCTTTCTTTCCTCCCTTCCTCCCTCCCATGTCCCACAGGTGTCCTGTACTAAGTAGCTTATCCAAAAATTCATCTGTCTCTCCTAACCTGCCATCCCGGTCACAGTCAGGCTCTTCTCACACAAGTGCCTCCTCTCTTTCGTCACCTTGTGTCATGTCACTGCGCACTTCCACTTGTTCGCATTAACCCGAATCAAATGAGAGGAGTGGAACGAAGGGGTCTGTTGACATGGCACAGTGTGACTCGATGAACACTGGCACTCTGACAGAAAGGTTGTTCAACTCGTCCACTGTCAACAGGCCAGCTCAAGAGAGAGAGAGAGCATAGAGGAATTCTTTGAAGACTTGGTGGCTTGACTGACAGATGGTCTAAACGTCGCCTTCCGGGCGCCAGACCTCAAACTGGGAGGTTTACGTTTGAGTCTAATCTCTCAGAGCAGTGGTGTTTTGGACCCTGTTGAGTCACTTAGGATCATCGTGGACAATTCAGCCAATGTGACAGAAGCATAATGCCAGGAAAGAAAGAGATCTCAATGATAATACGAAGAAGAAGCTACATTATCTTAATTAAGCTAAGGTTGGTCTCTGTAGAGCTGTTAGCCAATGGAATCTGTCACAGCTGGACTTTTCTCTGACAGAACAGAGGTATTTTGGGGGCTTTGCAGATGGTTTGGACAGTGAGTGTTTATGGCCAGCGGGCAGGGAAACATTAGAGCTAGAATATGAGTCGGTGTATGTATGTGTGTGCATGTGTGTCGGTCCACCGGGCCCAGAAGGGTCCCACGGGAGCCGTTATTAGAGTCTTCTCTTGCTGTGTGACATCCGTTTGGATCGGTGAGACCGAAGGGGCCGCCCCTCCCCTCCACGACCCACACGAATCAACTTGCAGTCAATAAAAACCCATCGCACATGTAGGAGGTCCAACCTACGGGGGACGTCTTTATCCTGCAGGGAGTACAGGCCCTAACATTAAAGAGCAGAGAGTAAATTAAGACAAATAATAGCTATAATCTCCTGTAGTAGATTCCTAGTCTTAGCCTTTTACACTCCAAAGCCATACCTCAAATCTCTAAAGCCATTCCAGTGGCTCAAGGGTCCCAGACGGTATAGCAGGAATTTATTTTTTCATTCCTTTCTCTGTTTTTTCCTGCAGGTGATTTGGTTTAACCTTTTTTCCTCATTTATTCTCCTCGCACAGGTCTGGAACACAACGGGTGTCAGCACCTGGAGCCTTTTGAAAGCCCTGCTGTTGATTTGAGGAGATCGAGTCAGACCAAAGATCCGAATAAGCTTTTAGCTCTCGTGTACAGGTGCGGCGGGGCTGTCATGTCGTGACGCATACACCTACTTTATTTACATATTCAGATGGATTTTCACACCCTGATTTAGTGGACGAGGTGTCGCTGGTGCGAACACGTCCCTGGCATAAAGTGTCACAGAAGGGCTCGTGGTCTGGACTCCCACGAGGCAGCTTCCATCAACACCATTGTCATTATTCTCCTTTCTTTCAGATTCACAAGCTTATTAAAAGTAGTTGAGTATTATGAGTAGTGAGATCAGGCCTGACTTGCCATCATATACAGCATGGAAATACTTATTATATAGCATATTTTGCAGTATAGCTTATTGCTAGAAATTATAAAGTTAATACGTTAAAAATTAAGTGTGTAATTTATGTGTCACCCGTGGCAGCAAACAAAGATGCAATTTGTGCATTTGAGCCTGTCATAACAACAAGGGCTCAAATAATGTAGTGTAGAGTGCAGAAATTACACTTTAACTTTTAAGATTTATTAATCCTGTTTAACGCTATTACGTACATTTAGCAATTCATAGATTTGTCCCATCTGACATTAAAGTTAAACTGCTTCTGTTACCTTTTCAAATATTTTAGCAAATGTAAAGTTAAAAATTAGTTTTGTGCAAAAAACAACAGTTTAATTCTAATTATTTTAATCTGTTGACATCTGTTGGAATGTTTTTTGAGGTTAATTTAACAATCATAATGTGAAGAAAATGCTTCAAATTAGAATAAAACCTTAGTAGTTAAAGTAACCAAAAGTACTAGTTAAAATACTAGATGTGTTAATGGTTGTGTTGCACTTTACTGTATACACAGATGTAGAGCGCTGTATTTGTTTAATTCCAAAGAGTTAAGATGTGTTCCACACACATGCTCATTTAAGTCTGGGTATCCCACTCAATACTGTGCCCATTGGTAATTTCTGTGTATGAGGTGTTTACAAACACAATAAACACTATGACAGGAGAGAGATGGGGGCAGAGGAGGAGTGTTTTGGAGGAAAGTGAGAGAGCGTTTTAGCATTCTGACCACACCGCAATTAAGACAGACACTAGCAGATCCTCCCAGTTTGAGCACATTCCCCTTAAAAAATGTTACACAACGTGCAGACATCCCTGACAGGCCAACATTATCCTCAGAGTTACAATTAATTACCCCCACGTCCGCCTCTTGCATCTCATTTCCATAACTTAAAAGGAGCAAAGACCCGCCAGAGGAGAGTGCAGGTTAGTTAAGCATGCCAAACAACGAGTTCTCCCCGACACGAGTCCAGGAGATTCAAACGATAAAGAATGACCACAAACAAGGCTCGTTTTTCAAGAAGTTTACGCATTGTGACACATCGACGGTTTAACGAAATGTTAACGAAACGTTCGTCCCGCTACAGTGCTGGTGGTACTTTTGTTTGTTTGTTTTGGTTAGCTTGTGGAGTGTTGGTAAGCCTTTTTTCTAGCTCCATTATTTTTGTTCCTTGTTCTCTCGTAGCCTCTCATTTATAATGGGCCAGGAAAGAGGGAGATAAAGCGGATGAGGTGTTGAGACAGAGTGAGCGGTCACATTCTGTGATGTTATCTGTATCCCAGAACGCACTGCAAGTGGACGCCTGACATGTTCTATATATCTTTCCACAGGAGCACTCATTAAACAAATACCGCTTGATATATAGCTCTCAAGAAATGAATTTTTACCTCTGTGTGCAGGAGCTGCTCCTCTCTGATCTCTGGGGCTTTTGGAAATATACGCTCTTATTCGCACACACATATCCCAATGAGGGCTTCGGCTTATAGTGTTTGTATTACTCTGCTGCATGTTGTTATTTGTTGTCGAGATGACTCAGTAGCTCTTTAAAGAGACCCAGTATGTACAGTATCAGTCATATGTAAAGTGGGAGAAAAACGGAAGCGTCAAATGGAACATGTAGTGAAAATTAACAATTAGTATATCAGACCAAGCCATATTTCATACCTTATACATACGGTAAAGTACAGTACCAAAATATCCAGATTACATAAACATTCAGATTGTTTTTTAGAACAAAATGGGTATTATATTATTTTTTAATATTATGTACATAATAGTGGGTATAGTGGGTAAAATACCTAAAAACTAAATTTTGATGCAATCAAATAAAGCCGATTTTCAGGCTACCTGACTAAACTATTTTGAACTGTTTACTAAAAAGTACATGTTCTTTATATTTTTACGTGTATTTTAACGTACCTGCATATTAAGAAATCAACTTACAAACGGAAACCAAAAGAACAGTAGAAATATAGAACAGCATAACATCTAAATGCAACACACGTAATAAATTCTACGAACTAAATGCCCCTTAAAAAGGCCCCACATCTGTTTTGAAACCTGTTCCCTTCTAATATGTCATGCTTTCAGAGCGGTGTGTTGCATGTCCTGTATGTCAGCGAGTCTGCTGAGCACATATCAGGCCAAACATACCATAAATCTCGTTCCTCCAGCACGTTCATATACAAAACATCCTCTTCTCTCCTCAACCCCGCTCAGAGAGGTCACGTTCACATTTTCATGCATCAGAACATCTGATCCAAAATGTACTTTACAACATAAAAGAGTGCTTGAGTAAGTGGGCGTCTCTCGCCTCGTGCTCCATATGCATCTGTTAAATGACTTGCTGATCTCATTAAATAAAGCTAATGTACTTGTAAAACAGTCGGCGAAGACAGTACATCACTGTAAGTGTTGGGGGGTGGGGTGGATGGAGGGATAGGAGAGGAAAAGCTTGGGAGTGAGAGAGAGGGAGAGGAGCAGAATGGGGTGAGGTGGTTGCTGGTCAGTGGAGATGTCTCAGGCCCATAAATCTTGGCCTCTTCCTGCCTAGTTATTGTGTATTTCTTTTGGCCAGAGATTGATTGTAGCAGGGGAGAAGATGAATTTGCCCATAGACCTTCTTTTCTTCCTCTCTCGCTCTTTTTTTAAGCTCCTGATGTTTGGCCAAGGTGATAATGCTCTCGATTTTTTTCCCTTTATTTGTGTCTTCCTGTAGCTGCCCCCCACCACTTCGCCCTGTTCTTTCCTGAGATCATTTGTTTTGGATTAGAAACAGCGTGCTGAAAAGGGGAGCCATGGGGAGCCGTACGCGGGGGTCACCGACGGTGGAAGAGAGCGTGGCAGTGTACAAGCGTCCCTGGTGTGATGTGAGCATGTAGCTTCCACACACACACTCGCAATGGCACACCTGTGTACACAACACACACACTCTAAATCAGCTCTGGCTGCCCACTCCTGGATCTGGGCAGATCTGCCAGGTTTGATCCTGTGGGACGGCAACTAGACGCTCACGCCTGGATGTTCCAGCAGATGCAGACACATCATAATTGAACGCTTTCTTTGTGCTCTGAGCACCAGTCACCGATGCTGCTTTTGCAGGTACTGTAGCTGAGGGAACCTTTCTATCTCTGTCTGTCTCTCAGCACTGCCTTTAACCCGGAACTATCAGAACATGCTCATACATGCACCCTAAGATATAGAGCTCTGCCTCTGTATTAAATATAGATCAGAGCTGTACTGTACAAGGGATCAGTTTTCAGAACAGTGTTAAAGGTGATGGTTGTAATATTTGTGAAATTCGCACCTGTGCCAAACTCAACAGCAGTCTGTCCTGTCTGCTATTGGTCAGTCAAACAGTCTGTTCTTTTTCTTTTTTGCTGAAAACAGTCTGTTTTCAATGTCTGATACATTTAATTGGCAACACCACAGTGTCTCGCTAACATTCACAGACAGTTCGGTTCAGTACTGTTCTGATCTGAGCCCATACGTATTAAAGTGGACCATATCATTGGACAGACTGTGAGCCAGTGCCCTGCATTTCACACACAAACAGACACGCACATTTTCAAACGAGAGCCGTTAGAGAAAACTTTGAAAGTCACACGAGGCTCACTTTTTCCCTTTTCCTCCCTCTCCCTGGTGTTGACCTTTCTGCAACGTTGCCCCGTATTCACTGCTTGTCAGCACATGCTTTGTCCCGAGCCATCCGTCTCTGTCATCCATCACTCCTACCCTGAATCCCCTCCGTCCCATTAGCCCAGGATGAGGAGTGAGGGGTGGAGGGTGGTGTGCCGGTGAGGCCCATAGCCTGCGGGATCATTAGTGGCCCCCTCCTATATCGGATTGTCGGTAAACCGGTGCACAGAGGAAGTCCAGGTGGCCTGTTGTTATTTATAACAAAGGAAACAACACAGCAGAACCATCTGACATCAGGCCCGCATGGACGCGAGTATATGTGTGTGTTTGTGCATGTGCGTAAGAGGTGGAGGGGTTTTCATCACTGAAGGACAGCTAAAAGTGGACCTTCTCTCCTCTTACCCTCCTTTTACCCTCACGGTTCCCGGTAGACTGAGAGCAGGGGACTTATTGAACAGATGTTGGGTACACCGTCGCCAGGAAGATTGATTATTTTAATTGCCAACACTTTGCTTTTTTGTAGCATCTGAATACTTAATGTCAGGTTTTGAAGGATGTTACACTGGCTGATCTTTATACCCCCAAACCCTCTCTCGCTCTCTCTCTCTTTCTCTCTCTCTATCACTCTCTCTTTCTCCCTCTAACACACACTCTCTCTCTCTCTCTCTCTTTCTCTCTCATTTTCATAAACTCTCACTCTTAAAGTGGACTCTGTCTCTGCCTTTTGAACCAAACCTTAAAGTTTTTTAGTCGGAGCTTTGTGAGTGTCTTCTGGGAGTGGGTGAGTGTGTGTATATGTGTGTATACAGAGATGGGCTGGATTATACATGGCGGTCCATAGTGACATCTGGGTTGTCTCTCTCTCCCAGAGGGCTTGTGTATACCCAGCCTGTTAGTGCCTGTCTCGGATAATTAATTGTTAATGGCGCTACGCTGTCAGCTGGGAAGTTGATATAAACTCGTAGAAGGACCTCTTGGAGGACTCGTTTTGCAGTCTGTGATAGATTTCCATAGAGAGGTGTGTTCTGCTAAATGCCCTATGGAAATAAACAGGGGCATATGCTTGACAGAACCACCCATCTCTTCGTCTCGGGATGGAATACACATGCTGCTTGGGGTGGAAGCAATACTCACTGTTATAAAAGTTTGATATACATGAAAAGTCTGGGCCCGACTGACTTCTAAACAGCCAAACACCATTGGTTAGATCTTGCATCTAGGGTGGGGAGTAATTCCATGTGCACTTTGTTCTGCATTTGTCTATGGGTACTGGAATGTGTATGGGTGTATATGCTTATAAATATTTGTATGTAATTTTACAGCCAGCTAAAGAGCCATCAGCATCATTTCCTCAACCTTTGATATGTAGATGATTGCAGATCGCAAAAATACAGCAATGTTCCCTAATGAAAGCTTGAATGTTTCCTTCTTGTATTGTCCCTTTAATATCGGACTTCTCTAATGGTAAGCTACAGTATAAAATATAGTCTTATGTTTATTGTGTTCGGCGGTTCCATTCTCATAAAGTAATAACTCATAAAATAATAATATTCGCTGTAAAGTACGCATTAAGGCCACTTAAAGATATCAAGCGTCACAGAAGAAAAGAAACAAAGTAATTTGATTTCAAACAGCAACTTAAAATGGGGCCAGAGAGCACATCTAGCACAGAAGAAATGAGGACAACTTCCTGTATGTCTCCTGGCATGTGCGGCCTTAGAGAAGAGATTGACCACAAATGTTATTTTCTCCACAGCCGCCGGCCAGTGTGGGCAGAGGGTTGAGCGCGCCAGTGTTAGGTGAACGCGGTGTAGTGAGGGTTGTGGTGGCGAGAGGCAGGTGCAAATATCCGTCACTCTAAAGCAAGGGTGGGAGGGATGGGGGAGGGCACAGACAATTAATGGCAAGGTGCGATGGTGAGACAGAGTCTGAGAGCAGGATAGAAAAGTCTGTGGATAATAAAGTGGCCCTGGCCGGCATTAATCTACCTCACGCTGCAGGCCTGTCAGGGCCGGCCGGCCTTTGACTAATACCATGCTTTGCATAGAGCGGTCACAACACACCGCCAGCATGCTAGCAGGCCTTTACGAACCTGAAGCTCTTACACAGAAACAGAAGGTGTGTAGGGGAATTGTAACAGGTGTAATGTGAGACAATATTCCACGTCAGTGTCTGGCAGCTTGTTTTGTCTTAGCTACAGTCTTCCCACAATGACAATCCTCATCAACACCACATATTCCTTTCATACTGGATATCATTTAGCATTATTATTATTATTATTAAATAGGCATTATTGCGTGGATTGCTTTAAACAATAATCAATCCATACTGTGGGTAAAAACTGATTTACTATGTAACTTTATGAGTTTCAGTTTAATAAATGTTGGTATTTAACTGGATTTAGTTTAATTTACATTTGAATGGTTAAGACATATAGTATGATAAGCAAATGATGTTGTACTGTTCACAACACTGTTCACAATGTTGTACTGTTGTTAAGGTGTGTAAGTATATTACTATGTATGTGTTTTGTTTTTCCTTATAAAGTAACTGAATAAAATGATAGTTTATAGCAACCATGTATTTATTTAACAAAATAATGACATTTATTTAACAAAATAATGGCAGCATCTATCTTTTAATAACATCTATCTTTAAATATCTTTACATTTTTCCTTTAAGTCCAGATTTTTGTTTTATAGCTTCAAACCAAAACAATATTGAATTTTGGGATCATGGACCCTCTGGAACATGTTTAAGTATCTTCTGGTGTACACATACCCCTGACTGGGAATCACGCCATACTTTTTATAGATTTAAACAAAACATTCTGTAAAAATGTGAGTGGTTCCTCTCAAGCAAATTTGTATTAGTTCCACGATGTTGCAGTCTTGTCTGTTTGCTGCTGTTTTGCTAATGTTACAATGAGCACAAAATGCCCAGCAGATGTTCTACAGGTTGGCCAAACGGTGCTTTACACTTGAGAAAATGTTAGCATGCTATCAAGAGCACCACCTTTCCAAAGGGAGCCTAAGTGAGAAATGACTGGCAATGTTTCTGTCAGCTGCTTCTGTGTGTTTCTGTCAATAGCTCGTCCTGATCAATGATATTTTCAGGTCTTAACTGCTTCCATACATCCTGCGCTAATTACACCTTCTCTCCTCTCCTTTCAGACGGTGTCTTCCCGCTGAGTGTAAATCAGGGACGTGGGCATCTGGAGCCCCTCATGTGGGGAGCTGATGAGTGGACTAGGATCAGGTAATGGCGGACGAGCTGTTGTGTCTATCGTTCTCCAATGCCTTATGTTCAGTTGGACAGTCCAGTACATCAACAGCAGGCTGATTCCCGACCAGTCTCATTACAGAACAGCACAGCCACTGAAAACCACATCCAGACTGACAAGGGGACAGACAGCATACATTTACTGTAGAAGGGTGTATAATTTTTTTGTTACAGTGCCAAAACCCTGTTTTCTGCTGTGTATGCATGAACATGTTCTTGAATAGAGGTAGCACTGAGAGAGAGAGAAAAAGAGAGAGGGAGAGGGACACGGTTAAAAGGAGGTTTGGTCTCTGCATCTACACAGAGCACAAAGAAAACCTGAGACTTACTGTAATCTCTATTCTCATGGGTGTGTTTGCCTGCTAAAGTGAAAAGTCTTTGCATCAACAGTTGAACATGTCTTTTATATCCTGTGAGCTAAAGCCCATATAACACCAGCCAAATATTAAAATCATCCATTGTGTGTAGCGATGACAAGTTATGCAAATGTAAAACAAGACAAAAAAAGTATAGGGTTTCTACAACCTGACCTGACCTGATTCGAACAACACTCGCAGAAGTAATCCTCGAAGACAAATAAACTCAAAAAGTGGCACAGAGCAGTTAGGAAAGAGCAAGCTTTTGTGGGGCTAGGGGGGATGAGATGGCACCTTTCCGTAATGAGTTGAATACAGAGCGGCAGTTGGGCACATACCGTATCCAGCATTACTGATTTGTTGCCAGGTAGCGCGCCAATTAGCAGCACTTGTTATTATTTACATTTTGCACAATACATCACGCTAATCGCCAAGTCAGTTTATCACGAGTTGAGGGGAGCGATAGCGCTGATTTATGGGTCTTACAAAGAGCGTCCCTGGGATAGGGGGTGACGGGCGACAGCGAGCGCAAAAAACACTTCTGAGTGCTCCAACTGTCTGCGTTCACGTGGGGACACCTAGTCCTCTGGCTCCCTCGTCAATCACGGCCTCTATTCGGCAATCGTTTCCATCGCACGAGCGGAGGGGCTGTTTGCTTCTGCGGCATGATGTTTTAGCTTATCTGCCTTCTCGGCCTGATTTGTGGTCTTTGTAGAACGCTCCATGTCAACTGATGAGGTCATGCACATGATATAAAAGTCTCTTGCTTCTCTTCAAAATGAAACCCGACCTTGTTTCCTATAGAATGCATATTTAGTTTCTTTATGACGGGTCCTGTCGACAGTGCCGCTCCCTTGCAAGGAGATACATGCTGAAACAGATGTTTCTCATTCTCCCAGCTCATCCGCGCTCTTCTGTTCTCCAATCAGCCAAAGCTCTCAAATCAATCTAGATCGCCCAAGTGGCGGACAGTGGAAAGTGAGGGAGCCGAGCAGAGAAAGTGCTGTCGCCTTAGTTTTATGAAGTTTTCTCTCTCAGCGAGCGAACGGAGAGAAAGCAATATCCTCCAGCTCTTTTAATCATGTGACAGCATGCTGCCCTATGCAGCGGCAGGTGGGAACCATTGATCAAGTCAGCAGGGTCCATGATGGGAGAGGGACAGGCCGGCACGGGCATAGGGCAAAGTGATTCCCACCAGTCGACTGCCAAGCCATTCGTCAAAGTTTTATCTGATTCCAAAGGTATTAGATCTATCAGTCACATCCTATGAAAGGGAGATTGACCCCTTGGTGGACATTTTTCTATATCACAGTCAGTCTCATGCCCAGCATCAGGTAAGAGGAGTCCCGACAGCCGGTGCTCGTTCGTGTCCAGCCTTTGTTAGGAAACACAGCTGTGTGATGGTTTAATTATAAAAGGAAGAGGAAAGATTCGACTGTTTTCTACATTACAGGTCTGGTGTGAACTCCAAATGGCTCCTCTCCCCTGAGGTTTAAATTGCTTCTCCTCTGACAAAGCACCTGCCAGGAATTCATCAGCCGCCCCATCCATCTGTCCATCAGCATGCGTCTCTGCTCTGCTATCAACAGGTAATGTCTGGCTGCTCTTACTGCATGCTAATGAGAGGAAAAGAAAGCATCACATACTCTGTCAGCCATCATTATGTCACAAATGCATTCTACTTAGATGCGGTGGAAGCATGTTTCACAGGCCCCGTTTGACTAATGTGTTAAAAATAGAATTCTTTCACAACTCTGAATCATGCTGTCCAGCTGAAAAACAACATGAAAAAATGTGTTGACACAATACTTTAAGCACTTCTTTGCTTAGGTCTAGGTTAGAAGAAAAATAAGTGCAAAATGATTTTTTAGTTCAACTGAGCTTTAATTACTTAGACCAAATAAATAGAGGAGAGGAAAGTGGTGTCTCTTTCTTCTCTCGGCAGAATCTGACAAACACTGACCCTGCTTGCTTTTGCTCTTGGGCAGTGGGGTTTAATTGGCACTTAATTATTACTTTTAGCCAGTGGATTCAGCCTTTCTTGGGACGGGTCTCATTAGAAAACAAGGCAGAAAACTGTATGTTATACATAGCCGCAAACTTATTGAAATGCTACTTTCCAACCCGACCACTAGTGGGTTGGAAAGTACAAAACTTAAAAATAAAACAAAACACACCAATTATAATGATATGTACAAAATGCATTTAAAATACATGTCTTATTAGAACATGTATTGTGTATGTGCTTAGATTTTCGTAGCCTAAAAATCTTTTGTTTCAGTTCTTTTCTGACAAATAGTTTAAACAAGCCTTAGCTGGTTGCTGATCTTAGCTGGTCCTCCAGTCTCGTCCATTGGCTGGTTTATTAGGGCTTTTGGGCACTGATTTGCCGACCTGCCAAACTAGCTGAGCACCATCTTGGGCAGCCTGGGAGACCAGCTAGACTAGCTTAGGTCATCTTTAACCAGCTAAGACAAGCAAGTGTTTGTGGTCATGGTAATTTTTAACTGTTTGTTGGTCAGATATCATAGCCATGTCCTACACACTCATTACAATTTTCACATTACAATGGGTGGTAGCGCCCCATTTTTGATCAATAGAGTTTTTTTTAAGGAGCAGTTTTAAGGTTTTATTCAGGTGCAAATAAGCAAGTCTTTCACAGTTTCAAACAGGGCCCTTCTGGCAATGTCAATATACCCTTAAGATTCAGTAAAAAACACACCCCTTTACACTCAAGCTTCGATCTAGAGTGCCCCGTGGTCCGTATCCAACATCTAACAAACACAGTGTTTTTTTTTCTTTTTCATGTGCAGCTTTGTTGGTTGCCCATTGGCTCAACAAAAGTCAATAGAAAGGCTATTTTTTCATAATGGAATTTGTTAGCACTCGATTAGAATCAAGGTAATAAACAGCATCATGTGTTTTGTAGTTTAGCTTTTCTCCCCATTACAGTTCAGACGTCAGACAGACTGCTAATACCACCCAGTGCTGGATCAGATAGCTTCTGGTTGCAATTTTGTTCGGTCTGATGGACCTTGCGAGAGTCAGACACTAAGATATCGGAAGCGTGTCATAAGAATGAATGAGGCACTCTCGCATTGGAGCTGCCAAGCTGTCAGACGCTGGGCAGACTGCATGACTGACATGCTTTGATTGGTCGATTTAATATAGGGAGCGAGCAGGAGCGAGGGAGAGGCGAGTGGGAAACTTCATAGAGCGCTCGCAGAGCACCGATTTGAAGCTTTGTAAGACTATTTGTAAAAGACGTGGAGCGCTAACTCTCTAGGTATCCGTCTTGTTAAAGCTTTGTTCATCCTTCTTGAGGAATTGTGTTAAAGATATTGCTTTGATATGGTCATACTGCAGTTGCATGGAGTGACAGACCTACCGCATGTTCTAACTTTAAATAAAAGCAAGTCTATTTATCCTATGCTTTATCGACTGCTTGCGCACTCAGGCAAGGTTAATCGCAGGTCTTGCGATGTATTCTGGGTAACAGGATCCCTAGGTGTCACACTGGGAAAGCAAAAGCTGTAAGAGCAGATCTCAGGCTGTATCCCGATCCAATAAGCAGATGCAAAGTTTCCAGTTAGGAAATGAATCTGGAGGAATAAGTACAGAGAGGTGCGAAAGTGACACGGCAAGGTAGAATTTAACACGGTTACCACTTGTAATTTCATGTTACTACAAATATAGCATTATTGTTTTTTCTCCACTTCAATTTAGGGGGAAATCAATATTCTGCTTTGTTTATCTAAGTGACAGGCTCTCGGATATTGCGTTTTTATGTTGCCTTTATAAAGGGGCATTAAAACACAATATATCTGAAGGTTTTTATGGAGCTGACAGTTGCTGAGGGAGATAGTGTTAATGGCATAAAACGGTTGAAAAATGGCCGTGTCTCTTATTTATCTGTGTTTATTATGTACAAATATCCATCACTGAGCGGTACTTTTCTGATGCACAATTATGAAGATGCACCTCAGGACAGACTCATCAATAAAACGCAAGGGAAAAAACAACTTTGGCTTAGCTCACCGTGTGTGCATATGAAAGCGTGTGTGCGGGAACTAAAACAGATGCAGTTACCTGTGTACCAATGTGTACAGTGTTGTGCACATTGCTTGTATCATTTTTCTCTTCAGTATTAAAATTCTATTGAAACAACATTCCAATTTCAGCAAATTCTCTTTCACGCCTGTACCGTATTGCTTTCCTTTAATGGAAAGAATAAAAGAGAGCCTTTTTTGCATCCATACATTATGTTTACATAGTTACTGAGTTAGAATTACCAAGACAAGCAACATAAACAAAACATGGATATTTATAACATGGAACTCTATAGTTATTTATAGACTTACATATAAGCATCTGAGAGCGAAAACATCCTATGAACGTGAATGATTAAGCGCTAACCCTGTTTAACTTCTTTAATATTCACGTGTTAGCATGGATAAATAACGACTGTGTCCGTCTGCTGTTGAATATTTGATTGTGCTTCTCTAATTGTCCGGTTTTCTCTGCTACATCTTGCCAGAGACATCCTGCAGGTGTCACAACAGACTGTGACAGCCATCCATCTTTCCTCCTGGAGCCTAAACCAATTACTCTCCACCGGCACATAGAGTAAAAGAGCTCCACCAGTCTGTTACTGTCACCAACAGATCAAACGCATCATATTCACCGAGCTTTCACATCTCACAGCCAGTCTACAAGGTGTTCCTTAAGCCACCTCATTGCACCATCATTATGGTTTATTAACAGCCCGCGGTGAAATCACTTATGGTATTCCATCTTGATTAGCGGATGCAATTAGACAGCTATAAAAATCAATGCCTCATGTTATTGGATTGCTAAACAACTTTGCCTCAATGACGAGTGAGTTTTGAGGAAATGAAAAATAAAAAATAAACATAATGAGGTTCGTGTGTCCTCCAAGTCTTCATAATCAACTATTATATTATAAGACATAGCCCCAAAATTTTCCACTGTGTGTGTGCAGAACTGAAGATAGGACACTTACTCCCTACCAAACGTAGTGCGCTGCCTACGCAGGGCTGCCTTGTAGGATATATTTAAGGCAATCCCAGAATGATGCATTGCAATAAACTTAGTCAAAATAATATGTCCAAGATGGCAGACGATGAATCAAAAATTGACTTTTTTTTACCCAAAATTTAGTTTATGACATGTATTTCTATGCTTATTAAAATTTGTAAAATTAAGGAAAACGATAATGACAAAATCGAATGAAATCATTAGCGTGTTAAGTCTCTTTTGAAGAGCCCTATTTGTGTGGCACATCCTCTTTTATTGTAGGTCTGAGGGGTCAGTTTCTCTGTCACGTAAATACGCACAACACGACATCACTCATGTCATGCATCTGGACCAGGAGATAGTGGACACCAGGTAGCCTGTAGGCATTATAGGAGGAATATGTTTTGGTCATAATCTTTTTTTTTGCTACATTTCGCCTGAAAGCAGTAGCCTCTCAGGACCATCCAGAACAGATTGACAAATGTAACCCTGTGCAGTGCCTCAGATTAGATAATAACTCAGTGTTGGCAGGGCAACAGTGTCACCGTTGACCGTGGCTGTGGTCCGCTGTTGTTCACAGTGTCTAAGTGAGTGTCTTAGTCAGTGTGTTTGTGTGTGTACATGTGTGCATGTGTGTGTTTGCACCCCAGGCTGTAGAAAGCATTGAAGGGCACCGAGACAAGCACTGCAATGGACAATATCAGTGCCAAAAACAGCCAACACATGCGTCATCTCTCACAGTGTCACTTTACTCTCATAGCTGGCAACAGCAGACAAACACAAACACAAAAAACAACACAAATTTAGCCATAACCTTAAAATAACAAGATTATTTTAATGAACATAACCTTAAAATAAATATTTTAAAATTGTTTTTAAAATTTGTTTTGTAAATTTTGCTATTATTTTAGGGAAGATAATGGTTGAAAAATTTACCAACATGTTTAGTCAGGTGTATCTGGTGGGTATAAAATACTACCTCTTCCCTCCTAAAATCCAGAACGGGTGATGTTTGTACTATGGTGTGTTTTCTGATTTATGAACGTGTTAGATCAGATTCTAATGTAATAAACTCACAACCGTTAGCTTCTGGTATGCTTATATGCTGTATGTTTATATTGTTGTATTATAACCTTTCTAAAAGTCTTTCATTTTTATGTATTTTTGGAAGTATTTATGTTTTTTTAGAAAACACATCTGCATCATGCGTTTAACTAATTTTGTATCATGCCATAGTAAAATATATATTAATTTTTATTTATATATATTTTTAAACACAAATTCTGCAGTGGAAGTAATTCGACTTATATAATTTAGTCTTTACATGGGTGAATTGTGAGTTAGTATGTCATGGTAAAATGATCTGGAATTAAATGTGTTGTTGTGTAGATTTGATGAGAATAGATATAAACTCATGACTTTTTTAAGAGACTATCACACACGTGTTATACGAACATCTACATGTGTAAAATGTGTTATGTTTGATATTTTAGTCTTTTACTGTAACTGTATCACTGTATTTATTTTACAAACTGAGGGACAAGTCATTTACATTTACAGATTAATCCGAGTGTAAAGTACCGTTTTTATGTGTATGTGGGTGGGTGGTTATTTACTGTATCTGAGAACATGTACTGTATGTGTGTTACCAAAACTCTTTGAAAGAAGAAAAATATGTTGTAAAAGACTGCTAAAAAGATGACAAAATGAAAGTCTGTATATGTAAGGTGCAATAAAACATATGACAGCAACCTACACAAACAATAAGCTACAGATTACAGTTAACAGCATTTTTTCCTGTTCTTTCATTTAGTTTGCTTAGGGACACACACACACAGCAACCTACAATCTGCTGACAACAGAGGAATATGGACAGGCACAAATGAGAGCAGCGATTTGTAATAGGCAATTAAAGGTGTGAAGATATGGTTGGATGTATGTAATTATTGGGGTTTTAATGAGTCAACTGGTAGCTTTTAGCTTTGAAAAGGTTGCTTCTCTTGTCACTGTGCCACGGTCCATGTCAGAGACGTCCCTCTCTTCAACATCTTCAGTTTGATATGTTACTCTTATGACAACTCATTAATGACCCAAAATCATTTCTCGAAAATAACAAGACTTCACAATAGACAAGAAAAAGTATTTATACACGAGTAAAGTGATTATAAATACACATATTTGATTTCTCACAGACATCTGAGTGCAACTGATGATGTGGCTTTTCACCTTTTCACCCTAAGATGATGTCAACAGAAGAAACAAAAGAAAAATTAAACAAAAGAAAAATACATGTATGGTAAGAGGAGGGAAAGCAAGAGCAGATTTTCAGAGAGTTCATTTGACAGGTTTATTTGTTTCTGTCTCTGACGATATCCCTCATAAATTGCATCAGACTTCAGTGTTAAATTAACCAAACTAAGTGAAGCAAATCTGGTAAAGATTTGCTTCACTTGGTACCCGGCACAACCTTTTTATCTCAACTTTTTTAGAGTTAAGAGCAAATACTGACATATGTACTTCATGGCCCCACCGCACTTTCAAAGAGGGATCAGGGCCCATTAAAATTGCATGAGGAAGGAATAATTAAACAGAATATTTTCTCTCTGAGAAATGAAGAAATCAAAACGGCGAGGGGCACATTTGATTTCCCTGGCCTTAAAATAAGATGAAAGGTGATGTAGAGACACAGGGCTAAAACACGTGCCCTGTCAGGAGCTCCATCTTTTTGTTCCTCGCAGCCCTTTAATTTGTCTCTCACTTCCTGCCGTTGTGTGCTTTTATTGTATATGCTTTTATGGTTGGGGACTGCCGACATTTGAATTGGTAATTAAACTTATTTTAATATATTTATAAGACTCATCAAGGCAGCCCTGCATATCAAAGTGGCCAGGCTTGTATTGATGTAAGAAATCAAAGCAGTGATTACTCCCTTACATCGGTGGGCTTTAGCTCTTAATTGCGCTGCATGTCCGAGAGATTTGTGGGTAGAGTGACTGGAGGACAACAGGGAGTTCTCATCCTAGGGACGCAGATACTGAGGGGAAAAATGTATATTGATTTCAGCCGAAAGTCTCAGTAAACTCATTACTTGACACAGCTGAACGGCTTGTTTAGAAGATGCTTGTTAGTGAACGCATCATCAGGCCTTTGAAGGATTGTCTGAATTTTGCATTCGTACAACTTTTTCTTACACATTTCAGGCTAAAATATCACTGTCATTAAAACGAAATCTCCATGACCCGTTGCAATATGTCTGGCATGCTTTTGTAAGACGAAGAAAGAAATAAACAAACGTAGCACGACAACTGCTTTATTAAGAAGCCATGTTCTGCAACCCTGCCTACATATTAATAGGTGAAAATATACAGTATTAACACCCAAACAAAGGATGCAGTGCAGCTAAGATAACTGAGATGTTGAACCATTAGCGTTGAGCTGCAGTTTTGCCCCCTCCCAGTCCCCCACAACTCTAATTAGACCCACAAACAATAGCGTGGCTGCAGACCTTGTTTTGAAAGAAAAGAATAGAGAGGAATAATGAAAGAATACATGGACCATTTTTGAATGTGTCTACCTTTCTTTTGTGGCAGCAGAAAAGATATGGCGCTCTCCAATGTACCGTCATTGACTCCTCCTGCCACTTTCCAGGTCACTAATTTTTCAGCTATGAGTTCATTGTGCGCAGACCGATATGCTGTCTTTTTTAATGAGGTTATTTCTGGGTTATTACCTCGCTCCTTGCTAGACCATCTTATGTGAGAGACCTAATTGATGTAAATCAAATATGGTTAAGCAGGGACCAACCCCTGGGCCACTTCACTTTCATTTCCACCTTATAACCGCAGAACGTTTACAAAACACATACATACCTTCTCCCCTTATTAAAAATCACAGAACGGAGAGACTGGCTCTTTTTGCTTTATCCTTTTCATCAATTACTCATCTCTGGATTGGAGAGGAATTTGCAGACGGTCCCATTCCAGGCGTAAATGTGAGTGCATGCTCACAGATGCAGAAGAGTGAGTTCTGAACGAGAGACTGAGGTGCTGGCATTTGACTTTTGCTGAATAAGCTCAAGGTGTGCGTTCCCTCAGGTTAGAGAGGTTATTGTGGAGAAAGAGATGGGTGGGGGGATAAAATGTTTTAGCAGTGCCTGTTCATTAAGCTCTGTCTCATTCAACAGTGAAATTAGGCCTGCAGAGAGAGAGAGAGAGAGAGAGGCATGATGGGGGATGATAGAGCCTCACAGATGAATCCCATTTACAGGGTCCTTGACCATTTGATGCGTGAACACGCTGTAACATGTGAAGTGTTCTGTAGGAGGGTTTGCTAAATTATTAAACTAAATAAATGCAATTTAATGCTATTTAATTATTAGATAAAAATTACATTTTCAAAATTGTTTTCTTAAATTTTCTTAAATTTTATTTAAATATTATACAGCATCTCATGATTTCTGTGATAACAGAACATTTTAGGGAGAGCAAAATTTGTTTTTAGATATAGAATAGTTGAAAGTTTGTAGTTATTATAACTCCAGAATTCAAATACAAAAATAATTTACAGAATTTTTGATTAGTGCCTAGTCCAGAGTATCATCAAAGCACTCTCTCACACACACACACACACACACACACACTGGGCAGCTGTGTCCCTATAGAACTGGGAACATGCGTGATGTTTAGCTTCTTTCAGTAAATCCAGGGTTTTGTGTCACCCCCTCCACAGGTCCTCTTACCCTACCACTGTGACACGGCCGTCGGTGGCACATTGACGCCTGTATCCGTTCCTGATGAAGCTAAGCCGGATCAGCCATGTCTTCGCTGGTCTCTCACTCGTTCCTCCCAAAAACATAATCACAGTGGGTCTGCAGCAAGAGAACATGCTTCAAAAATCCCCCATCATCACCAACCTTTCAGCATCACCACCACCATCATCATCAAAGGCTTCTTCATGTCCATCAATCAGGTGAGCGCTTAGTCTGGGTGAGTGGCAGGAGGATCCAAGAGACTGACGTTAAGCAGGCAGCTCTGTGGCCCTCCGTCAGGCCTGCCAGGCTTCCGTGATGCGGGGGTGGGTATAACGTCCCTTATCCCGCCAGCTTAGCCTATTGAACTGCCAGCCCTGTGCCAGTCCACGGCAGGAGGCATGATGGCACTTATCGATGGGACTGAGGCGTCCAACGGAGATCTGTTCTAGGGGGTGGTGAGTAAGAGTAAGCCATGATCTGTTAGCAGACTTCACTTCCGTCAAATCTAACAAGGTGCAGCATCCAGGCAGTACTGCATTTGCATATGCAGTAGAGAAAGTTAAGAGCCTTTTTTTTTGTTTTGAGTGTTTCTTTTATGCAAAAAGTCAAATTCCTTCAGATCTGTGTTTTATTTTTTACTGTCAAAATGCTTTAATGTTTTTTGAAGTGACTCCAGCAAACGTATCCGCCTTTAGCCAGACCAAAAACACTAAGAACGACATTGAAGTTTTCCTTCGGAGACTTGATTTGTAAGGGCTCACCACAAGTTCAGCCTCTTATTCAGTGCAGTCATTGCTTACAGAGGGCACCACGCTGAGTATCAGATGTAATTAGCCGTATTTGCTAGAGCTGCACCTCCATCACTGGCAACGACTATTGTATTGCACTTCAAGAGAAACACACTAAAGATGCGTCCTAGTGGGAGTGGATAATAGTTCAGGGAGAAAAAAATGAAATGAAATGAATCCAGCCTCTTAAGCCACGCGGCCCCTGCATCGCAGAACATTTGTTTTCCTGTCGTCAGCGCAACACCCGGGAGCGAAGCTGGCTTGAAAAATAAGCGTTGTTTTCCATAGCATGTTCTGCTTTAAGTTGGCAACATACTTTAATTTGTTCCTCTTATCTTATCGGTGAACACACCCTCAACTGATGGTGGTGATGCTCTTAAGTGAAGTGCTAGTATTATCGTGCCGCCTCTCCGAGCCTCTTCTTTAATTTAGTTGTTATAATTAGCCATTAAATGGTGTCAGTTTCTACAGCTACTAACAGGCCCACTCTGTTCTGCTTGTCTGCATTATCAGTTTGGGTGCTTGTAGAGGCGAGGAGGGGGACCAAGAAAGTAAATTATAATGAAGGCCTATATAGTCCAATTACCGATAAAAGCAACCAAGTGCAGTGCTGTAATGAGGTGCCACTACCTTTCCTTTCCCCCTTCCCCTTCCGAACACATTGGTGGGAATAGCTAATCGCTAGTTTTATTACTTTAAGCCCCTCTCACCGAAGGGTTTTAACCTCAGGACTTTAATCTGAGTGGGACACTTACGACAGACAAATATAGAGGTAGCGTCGCCCATGCTAAACAAAGCTGGCCTGGAGGCGGGAATGATGGAATGATTGGAGAAGGAGGAAACAGACAGAGGCAATGGAGTGAGGAAGAGGAGGATGTGCAAAAAGAGTATAAGAGCGACAGGAAGCCTGTCCTCATGTTCTCACTTTAATGGGTCAGTATTTAATTATTTGGAATAGCAGAGCTGTCTTTTGTAACCATGGATGTAGTTCCTTGCTGGAGTACTTACAAGGCAGGCAGGTAATTAAACTGTAAGATCAACCAGCTTCTCTTCTATTTCTCGCTATCCTTCTCTCATTCTCCTCCTCGTTGTCAGGTGAGGTGCCACGCATTGGAAGACACAAGGAATTTGGGAAATTAAGAGAATCGCGAGAGAGCGGCAGATAGAGATGGCACAAATTAAGGCAGTAAGACAGTACTGTTGCTCAAAAGTCTCCTGCAGATCTAACTGCCGGCTCCTCAGGGGCCAAAAGCAGTATAAATACCGCATATTTAACTGCCCAACATGAGTCCATTGTATTAGATAAAATTATATCCTCTCTTATAACATAGCATTGCTGGCTTTCAAATGAATTGGCTGTCTCCACCAGCTTGACCACTAAACCAGCAGAGTTACTAACCCAGTTAGACCAGTTCATGCTGATCTATGTTGGTTTTCTCAGCAGGGCTGTTGCTATATGACAGCAGTTTATATTTTTCTGTATGATAATAGAATGAAGTGAATTTTCAAGGTTGTAATACAGCAATACAGATTTGCTCTGGGATAAAAAAAGAAGTTAAAATGTTGGTTATTGATGAAGTGTAACAATGCTCAAAGAGATTTGATCCATACCATGTCCACACAAGAATTCTCTGAGCTCAGGATGAGATCACAGGCGGTAAGTTAGAGCATTCGGGTTTGAAAAGTGAGACAGTGTTACTGGTGCATTGTTTTCCAGACTGCACAGAGGACAGACGATGGATTAAACCATGAATGAGTGATTTATTAGCTGCTGCTGTCACGCTGCTTAGATGGATTACTACACGCGACCTTTGACCCCACTTACCAGAGTCCTCACCACCACAGTGTGGAACGAAAGGTGTTCCCTGTGTGAACGTGCACGTGTGTGTGTTTGAGTCAGACGCACACACGTGTGTGTGTCTGTGTGTGTGTGTGTTTGAGTCAGACGCACACACGTGTGTGTGTGTGTCTGTGTGTGTCTGTGTTTTTGAGTCAGACCGCTGGCCAGCTGTAGGTTGGTGACAGGATGGGACCACTTGATCAATGGGCTAATGAACAGCCCATTTCATAGATGGGATGAACTGACTCTCGTGTGTTCATTGAGTGTCTATAGTAAAAGCCCACTCCATGCTCCTCGAACCTTCATTGCTTTATAAAACAAAACAATGCAACACAAGGGCAACAGATGTTCCTGTGAAAGAGGTGTGTTTTCAAATGGTTTATCTTCATTGTTTTTATTTTGAATGGGTTCATCATTAACCGTGTTTTCTGAAGAGTATTAACGCAGAAACAGCTTCTTTACCGTCTCAACACGGATCATTTGTACTTCTGCCGCTTAAAAAATCTTTAATATCCCTGAGAGAAGCAGATACAACTTCAAGAAATATGAGCCTTGTTGGGCGGTTTTCCCTGATTACAGCAAAGTACAGCAGAACAATAGAGGGATTTTTTTTATATATAAAAGGCAAATATTACAGTAGATGAAGCTTATATCCACAAAGTGAGACTGCGGATTTGCCTTAATGCAGCATATAAATCTAATAACAATAGTGTCTTATTTGCTTGTTTTGTTTTTGCTTCCTTTTCCTTTCTTACCCAATTGTTCTGACACAGATGTCTCTCGTCCTCCTCTCTCTCTTCTGTCCCTAGATTTCTTTTTCTTTTTACATTCTCTCTCTCGCTGTTCTTTTCTTACTCTCTCCATCTCTCTAATTCGTTTCAGGAACTCTGGCAATAAAACCCAAAACAAAAGGAAGAGACTTTTGTACCTGTGCTGACTTTGTTACTCACTGCCGTAATAAAGAAAAGTAATATGCTTTAAACATTAAATAAGACTTTAATTGGAGCGCATGAAAAACGTACCATGGGAAGATGTAATTGAATGTTGCCGGGGAGCAGGGGGAATTAAAATAGGTCGTTTTATGCTTTGCTTTATTTTTGATTGAATCAGCTCCTAATTGGCCTCGACAGCAGTATTATCAGTTTTAGGCGGAATGTGAAACGCTCAATGCTACGGCTCCTCACTCACACAAGATGAGAGAGAGAGAAAGACTGAGATGAGAGAGAAAAGAATGACAGAGACAAATGTCTCTGCATTGACAGCTGTCCTCCATATTGCCCTCTGCACACGCAACAAACACACAACAAAAGCTTCGCAAGCGGCTCCATCGAATTAATAATCACTAAACAGTTCATGAGGAAATTAGAACGATAATAGCATTTTCGCTCAGTTTAGTAAAGTTTGGTTGACTGGTGGCAATCGTACACCTGCGGGCTTTTCTTATTTCAAAGAAATATTACAGATTAGCTTGGAAGAGCCATATTGCAACAGAAGATTGCAAACAAATAAAGTCTGACTGTGAAATCTGTTTAAAGAGATAGTTCACTCAAAGTAAAAATTCTGTCATTATTTACACACCCTCATGCTGTTCCTTTATTTTCGCAGTGCAACACAAAGAAAGAAACATTTTTAAAGAATTGTTGTGCTGTACTTGTCACACACCACTGGTTTATAGTGTCCAGGGGGTAACAAAAAAAGGACAAGCAAATAAATACAACCCACCAGAATAAAAATATCATCCTTTGTTTTTTTGGTCATGGTCACTATAAATTATTACTGTATGACAATATTCCTCGAAAAAATCTTTGCCACAGAGAGCAAACAGGATACAGGTTTTAAAACCACATAAGCAATAAGTAAATTATAGAATATTTTTTTTGGTGAACTGTCCCTTTAAAGAGAGGAATGATGAGGAGAACAATTGGAACGACTCATAACTGGTGGGAGTTGAGTTGACTTTTCCCACTTAAGAAGAAGAGCAAGTTAAAGGCCCCTGAGACCCTCATCCTCTTCCTTTTTTCTTTCATTTAGACTTTCTCCTGTTCCTGTTCTCTCTTTCCTTATCATCTCCACACTAAATTTAGGTCTTCTGTTAGCCAAGCTGCCAGTGCTCCATGAAAGGCCTCGTGGGAGCAACAATGCAGGGAGTGTGTGTGTGTGTGTGCGTGTGTGTGCTGGAGGGAATCCACCTCACCTTGGCAGGCGTTTAAGAGTAAAAGGAGGGCTAAAGTGTGCATAGAGCTTAATCCAGCTTCCTATGGTCTCTTAGGTATAAGGTGGCACTGCCCTGTGAGAGAGGAATTGCTCTGGTCTTGAACATGCTCTCAGGAGAGAGTTGCTATTGAGAGAGAGAGTTTCCACGGACTTATCAAAGGCACTACTATACCAGTAAGATCTGTTGTTTTGTGGAAAAGATCTAAACATGGTAAAAAAGCATCAAACAGAGCTGAGAGTCCACTCTTATTGGTATGTAAAGAAAAATTAAATGAGCCCAAATTAATAATGAACAACAGGGGGTATTACAGAACTTTGTGAATGACAGGCGTACTAATTTTCCAGATATCTCTGGCAGATATTGCAGCAGTTATCTGCAGGTGCAAGATCCATGCAGACACATTCAGATGCATAGGAGCCCTTATATTTTGTTTATTGTGACTGTTCATGTTTACGTGCTGAAGGTGAAGAGGGAGAGAAAGAGGAGAGCGCAAAATGAGAAACAATGAGAAACTCTTAGTCTTAAATATAAGACTCTCTCTCACACCCTCCCTTCCTTTCTCTCTCTTTCCCTCTCTCTCTCTCAAATGGATAATTCTGGTGATGGCCCTGACAGCCCATGGTTTAGATTTTGATTTATGTTCTTCCAAAGCTAAAATCAAAGAATCCATCTAGTGCTATTTTATGGCAGCTGGGATGATGAATGGTGCAGTCTGTGGGCCAAACGAAGCCGCTGTGTCTTTGCCCCGGATTTTAATTGCTAAAGTAGCCAGTCATTGCTCAGGATTCAACAGTGAGCATGTTGCCTTTCTCTCTCTCTCCCTTCAAAGTGCGCTGTAGATGGCTGCTTTGAACGAAAATTGAATTTAGTTTACTGTAACTTGCTGTTAAATCATTCATAGTGCGGCCATAGGGAACTCGTACAACAAGTATAAGTAATGGCTCTTATAATGGGCGGAACTTTGAAGTGTAAATTTCCCATGTATATTTAATGTATGGAAATTAAAGAAAGAATTTAAGTAGTACTCCAGATGAAGATTTGATACTGTTTTATGTTGTCTTACTATTCAAACAGCCCCAGCCACTGTCCTGTTGTGCTATGATACGCTTTAGCATTTCTCATTTGCTCATTGGGTAAGCCACACACATCTCATGCTTTATTTTGCAACGGGGAAACAGAAATAAACTGGAGGACGAAAGGAATGCTTGATTGTATCAGGCTAAGCAAAAAAAGTTGAGTAATATGTGTTTGTGATGGACAAAGTGACAAATTCCACGGAGAATGGGAAGTTTTGTGCGTGTCATTATGAGAGCGCCGTGTTTAATAAGATGTACAAGAAGCTCGGCGCTTCTAATTTTACAGGGATACACACTTTTGTGGCCGATAAAAGTCATAAACACATGTAAATAAAATCAGCCTGTGTGCGTCATTAATCAAATGGGACAAGATGTCAAGATTCCCCCTTCACAAAAAAAGGAGGCATAAAAAGGCAGTAACATCGCTCGCTAAACTCCCACAAAATCAATGATGCAAATGAGAAAAACAAGCAGGCAATAAATTCTTTCACATCTGCACACCCCAGTGAGAATTTTTTAATAATTTTTAATAAAGCATGATTGTAGTTTGTAGCACTGAATAATTTAATCACGCAGAGATATGGAAGAAAGAGAAAGAGAGAGAGAGAGTCGGGTGGGGGAGTTCACATTCGAAAATTTCAATCTCAAATCTTTAGCTGTTCGATGGGGGTGTTTGGCACTTATGTATGTAGCGCATTAGATTGTTTCCCCTTTTGCTCTTATTCCATAAGGGGGTCACATCAGTGGCACAGATTGTTCTCAATAGAACATTTGTATTTTTTATTTTATTTTTTTTGCCAAACATGTTAGCATGGCTTGATCAGTCAGAAAAACACAGACACTTTTAAATTCTATCCATTTAAAAAATAAATCTTAAACCAAAAATATGTATGTATATGTATATACATGGCGGCGTGGTGAGCAGCCTCAGGTGAAACAAAACCTTGCCAGTAATTTATAACAATGACACAGGAGCGAAGTTTCTCTAAATGAGGCATTCAGATAGCCAAACCAGTCATTTATCCTTATGATTAATACAAATGATATTCCTAATAATAAATATTGCTGCCTCGCAGCGAGCAGGCAGAGAGAATGAGTGAGAGAACGAGAGAGAGAGAGAAAGAGAGAGACAGGATACAAATTCATGTGGCCATGAACACCTCAATGTGTGTCTGTTTGTGTATATCATTTTCGTTTGTTGCAAGCAAATGTTTAAAACTGTATGCGCGTTGTTGAAATAAAATACTTTTAGGAAGTAGACATGTCACATGGTGTGACGTGCTATACTACATCGTAAATCATTTGAATCTGTATCCTGCTAATTTATTTATAATTATTATGCATGGAGCTTTCATGACATCATATTAATTAAAAGGCTGCGTGGAGTATTTGTTACACCCCAGGACAATTTCAAACAAACTTGTGAAGGAAAAAAATTACAAAACTTTTTCCTTACATAGGCTTTTCATGTACGTTTTTACCAAAATGTTTAATATATTGCAACAAAATGTGTTGTATGTAAGCTACCGATGTGCATGTATGTGGGTGTGTCCATCTCTTAAAATGATATCAGTGATATCAAAATGATATTTTCTTTAAACGTTCTGCTTCTTGTAGAATGGGGGGTGCAAGGTGCAAGAAAGACAGTATATATACAGTATACCTTTAGTAAACGTGTGGAGTGTCTGAACAATGAGAGGGGGTAGAGAGTAGACAGAAACCCCATGTGAACATCTTCTCCCAGACATGGTCGAACCACTTATTTCCAAATATCAACCCCTTTAATATGTATTTTTCTCCTTGCTGGGCCATAATAATGCACAGAAGAGAGCTATCATAATCGGAGAAGGAGAGGAACAGTAGGAGCAGGGGCCTTTAAACAAATGAAGCTGTCAGTGCAACATAAAGCCCCAGAGAAAAATTACTGAGTCGGACGCCATACTTATGCAGAATGTGCTGCTTCTTCTCTCCAGCTCTGTTCTGCTGCGGTCTCTTCTTCTTCCCCCCTTTTTTGTCCTGCCTGCCGGTGCAGTTGTGAGACAATCAGAGGGGTTATTTAATACTCAGAAATATTTTTCATCAGGCACGAACGCAGTCTCCATTTGCTCTCAATATAATCTATTTGCTGTCTTGGAGACGCCGCTGAGATATTAAAGAGATTTCAGTTGTGATTTTCTTACCCATGGAGACCACCCGAGCGTCATTTCCTGTACTAGGGCGCTTCGGTTATTAAGTCATGTCCACTTTGAACAAGCACGCTCTGTGGCACAAATGCATCACTTCAGTTAACTTTGGAATGAGAGATGGGAGAGTGTACGGTACGAAGGTTTTCTGTGGACCTTAGTATTCTCCTAAATCACCTATTCTATACTTCATACCAAACTAAATCATTGACTTCCTCCACCACTCACTGCCATCTGATGAGAGGAGAGCAGGGAAAAAAGACCATTTACATATCTAGGAATCTACATAGAAAGTGACATCATTTGATATAAGGAATTTGAAGTTTGCGTCTTCCTGCCACATTCAAAAGTAAACACCCCCCCGGCCTACATGACATCACTAAGTAGGTTAAGTGTAGTCTCGAGTCGTCATCGATCATTATGGAATGTAGTATATTCCGCGTTGCTTACGCTGAGAGGTAAAAGTTTTCCACTGTACCGAGATGACATTTAATTTTTCATATCTCGTCCACAGTCCTGGAATGAATTTTGGCAGACCTGATGCAATTTAGCAGCTTGGCAGTTTCAAATTGGGCAATGAATCACAAGGATTCAATGGACTCGAGTGGCTGCATAATATTTTCTCGGTGTCAGGAGAAAAAGAGAGGTGCTGAAGGTTTGGACAGTGGACCCCTCCTCTAATGCTCTCTCTTTCTCACCTTCTCTTACTCTCACTCTCCCATCCTCTCTACCCTCTTGTTGTGTCTCACTACGCAGATCTCCTGTAACATGGGAACGCATTGAAAAGTCAATATAAACATGTTTTAATCATTTGAAGGTGTTGAAACACTGACCTGTTTCACTTAAAATATTGTTCCATTTTATGTAGTCAAGTTGTTTTATAGATTGAATCTGAGCACTTAAGTGGTTTCAAGATGTCACATAATATCTGCTTTGAAACCTCATGCCATTATTTGGCAGATAAATAGTGTAGCAACATTTAACTAAACTTCACTCTATTTACTTTTATTTTCCCCCAAAAAAACTCTGGTGCTTTTTTCTGATGCTCAAATAGTTTTGAAGGAAAGGGTTTGTTCGCCTAAAAATGTGAATTTTGTAAAAATCTGTGATTTTTCAGAATGTTTATACCTGAAAGATATAAGCAYAACAAATTTTCTGTACAACAGAAGTGACACCATATATGTGGTTCAGTCTGCTGTGTCTAAAGCCAGACAATAATGGAATGTTTGAATATGCACATGCATGATAAAATGTGAGAACTGTGATGTCAATAACTTAAATATACTTAAATAACTTCCTTGTTTTTTGCTCGAACTAAATATCATGTGATATTCTCCATGCTGTTTAAACACATGATGGTGTTTTTCTGATAATAAATTGCAGAGGCTCGTCTGAACTGAGGTGAAAACAGCCTCATAGCAACATTTTGTGGTTCAAGGACAAAAGTCACTACAAAGAAGTTTCCCTGGTGAGACTGCTGAACGTGACATGGTTTAAAACTATGGAGGTTCACGTGGGGAGAACTACCTGTTCAGAAAATGACTTTTAAAGCTGGTAAAAACATCAAAAAATAAAATCCAATTGAGCAAAATCACACAATATGTGCTTCAGGTGTAAATGTCACGGATGCCCCGCCCCCAAATCTGTCTGCTTTTACAGACGCGCTACAACTTCTCGTCTCAAACAAAGAGCACCATCACTCCCCATAAGAAAACATAAGAAACAGACAGACAGACACACACATGTACGTTCGCCTCTCCGCCCACCTCATAAGAGACACAGCGTATGTGTTTTAAAAGGTGAAGAGGTCCAGAGGGCCAGGCTGTATCTGATTTTTTGACAAAGAGCAGCGCGGTTAGAAATCAATAGCGCCTGTTCAGGGTGAGGCCAGTATGAGCGTAGGTGCCACTGAGCACACCCGAACACTCGTCGGCCTTTCTCTCCAACCCAGTTGAAGCCAAACAAGCAAAGAATGGACTGACAACACTTTTGACACTAGCCGTTTATTAGGCGCTTCGCGCGGTTAAAACCAATGTAACCCCGCTGGCTGGCTGGCATTGTTGACGGTGTGACCATAGCAGAGCTGGGGACATTTCACACAGCGCTCCATTTGTCAGGGTCAGCGTCAGGAAAATTAGTGTTTATTCTTGTCAAAAAAAAAGCATGTGATGAATTGGTTTATTTATATGCTAAGGGATTTTTGGATGGCGCATCTCATGCCTGCTCTTCCTCCCCGGGACGCGCACTCACTTACAAAAGCAATAATTTCACCCTGGGCTGCTTCGAGGAGCTTAGCGTTAGCGTTGCATACGTGAACAGCACAAGACCATGTAAACATGGCTTCCAACAGCAGCATAAGAGACTTGGGTGGAGACATTAACCTTGAGGGTAATGCAGACAGGGACTGTAACCGAAGCTGACAGTTTTCACACAAGGTACAAACAAACTCTATACGACAAAATTTGTGATATAAATAGTCATTGAAGCACCTAATTAATTTATTTTAATTTTTCAAGCTAGTAATTTTATTTGTAGTATACATCATTATATGTGTGAAACGAAGGCGGCCAATGTGTTATGAAAATAGACTTTGCTGAGAGGGAAAATTGTTCAATAATTTTTAACGCATTATGTCAACATTATTTTTACTGAATAAACAGATTTAATTGTCAATTTTAGTAGTAATTATTTGATTTAATTTTTTTTTTAGTTTTGTGAGCAATCAAAGCAAAATTGGTCCAGCACTAACCATAATTTAAAAACACAATTGGAGACCATTATACTCTAACTACAAACATATTTTTACTCTTACATCAAGCCCTAAAGAAGTCTTTTATAGAGCCTCACAATGGTGCTCCCATCATAGTCCCTCCCAGAGCCGAGGTAAAAAGTGATTTCTGACAATCAGTCTATTCACTCTTCTCGAAGACCTGGAAGAGTCATTACTATTAAACATAATAATGGCTTTTAAATAGTCACATTTGCTTTGATGCTGTGAATAATTTAAGGTTGTCAGTGCGCACCCGCTGCCCTTGTGTGGAGATGCCTGGTCAGGTAATGCTGTACCTGAGACAACAGTCAACAGACTGCCACATTTTTTGAATTATTTATTTATTTCCCCCTCCCCATCACGTTTATTTCGAGCGGCGTTAATTATGCTCGCGCAAGCTGTTAAGCTGTCGTCTGCCGATTAACAGAGTCAAGCACAGACCCACTGCTGCCACCAGTGCGCAGCAAATGGGACAAGGGGGGTGGGGGGATAACAGAAAGATCAGTTTTGTGACAGCATTTGTTAACTCAAAGAGAGGCCCATAAAAAGTATGCAGTCTTTTAAAGGCAAAGCAAGCAAACAGTTTTGAGCACGCTTCATTTGCTGAACGTCCCTGCTAATTAAAGACGCAGCTGCACAATGCAGCAGTGCATTAAAAGTTAAAACAAATTGCTCATCTTCACTATGTAATTCGACTTGAGTCCAGTGCTTCCAGCAGATTCAACTTTCGCAGTCATTGCACAGTCATTGCACTCGTGCGTGATTTGATGCTGCTTGCATATGATGTGCATGCTCAGCTGGAGCTCGAGAGGGTAAGATAAACAGTAACAGAGGTACGCTGCTGACATAATGGCTGTTCATTAAACTTTTGTGTAGTATTTAGGCCACATATAGGATCAATTTTAGGTTGTAAGAAGGTTTCCATAACTCCAGGAAACCCTGTAATGTCTATTAGGTAAGAAATAAATTATTTTGACGTTTTAGGAACATTCAAAATACAAGATATTGTATTAATGTCATTGATTGGTTGTAAGTTATGATTCAAACAGCTTTATTCTGTTTTAAAATGTTCCACTAACATTCTACGATTAACATGTTTGATATACAAAAGTTCCACTAATGTTACTACAAGAACGTTTTTTGCTAACATTTTGACAGAACTTATAGAGAATGTTCTGAGAATATTCCCAGTTATCTGGGTGTTCGCACTCTGCCTGAAATGAAAGTGTCAGCTTGTTGTCATGATGTCACTCTATGCGCATCACCAAATGCATTTTCAGTCTCATTTGTAGCAATATTTGCGTGGGGTTATCCGAGTGTTCAGTCTGTTTTTTTAAGACTCAGAAAACTGTCAGGATGTTTCAGATTGCTCTCTGATGATTTGACAAATGACATGACTTTTGTCCAGTCATTTGGAGCTGTTCCAAACATTGGTCACGTATTCGTTCTCTGTGGAGGATCGAGACGACGTGGTCATGTGAGTTCAGCAGCTCTCTCCACTGAAAGCACTTCCTGCTGCCGCTTTGTAGCATCACATTATTCTAATGAAAATACAACTGGAAGGAAAGTGACACAAAATGGCCATGGATGGGCTGCACGTCAAAATTCCTTTTCTTTGAGTTTTCGGAGAAGGGAGGTGAAGGGATGATGTGGATGGAGTGCAGAGGATGGAGTCATCGTTTGTAATGCTGCAGGCTCGTGGCTGGCGCTGAAACCCTTCTGTCTGTATTGATGTCTCAGCCTCCTGTTCAAAATGCATGGAGAGAGAGAAACAGCAAAAACAGACAAATGCCTTCACGCTTGATACAGTTTAAAGCTCCTTGTACTTACTCTGCTATCCTTTCTTCTTTTCCTCTCATGGGGTCAGGGACCCTTCTGACATGAAGTGCCATTTTGAATTTTTTTATTTTGTTAAATCTGTGCCATGTAGTCGCCACTACGCCACGTGTTGGGACATGGGGAAAAACTAATCCTAGTTACCATAGTTACCTACTATTTTACATGAAAAAGAAAGATGTAGCTTTTCTTGGAAAGCAAATATGTCTGAAAGGTGTTGCAACAAAATAGCCAGAATTATACTTTCTCCATTAGCCATCTGAAATAAAAAATAAAATAAAAAATAAACTGGTTGGATGACCAAAGGACATTGCACAACCATTGCCCAAGTAAGACGTTGGTTATATTTGTAAAATGTCATTTCCTGACTTTTAATGTGTCAATTATTTACCAACTTAATGTATTCCTAATACAAAGCAAAGTAAAAGTAATGTTAAAGCTGCATGCATACACATGTTCAGATGTGTGATTCAACAGGCCTGTATTCACTGTAGTATTTTAGTGCCTTTTTTATTACCTGGCTGATGGAAAAAACATTTCAGAAAGTGTAAATATGTAAAGAGTGATAGCTTTTAGCTCTTTAAAATATCTGCATGTGCAAATCTTTAATTTTCACAATTGTTCCATTTTTACAAGGTTTTATTCTGAAAGCACATAGTGGCAAGAGAAGCAGTTCGTGTTGTGTGGTAGGTCAGAATCAAAATCTGACACCATTAACAAAAATTCCTACTATGCCTATTATTGCATTCAGACTCTGAGATTTATGATCCCTGCAGTCTGGACACGTCAATCAGCTCAACACATCCAAGGAATGATAAATGCAATCATGCAGAATTCTACCTAAATCAATGTAGTCATATCACTGACAAAACACAACCTGTATCATAGAGGGCAACAGCGGGAATGTTGTCATTTTTTGTCCCGGCATCATCGTGTGCAGTTGTGCCCCATCACATCTCCAAACGCAGCTCAGCAATCTCAGTAAAAAGGATGAAGGCTTAGAAGGAGAAAGTTTATGTGGCACATCGGCCTGATTAAAAGCCCACAGATCTGAATGTAATGGGCTCCTTTACTTCATTTTGCCAGAGATTTATGAGTGTGACTGGAAATGAGTGGCAGGACGTTAAAACGGTCAAACAGTGAAGGAGAGAAACTCCCCCTCATTCCTGTGCTGGCCAACAGTCCTCTGCTGTTGTGAGTGAATGTATTTAGTGTGTGTGTGTGTGTGTGTGTGTGTGTGTGTGTTGAGGGTACAGGCTGATATCATTCATTTTTGCAGCTATTTGTATGCGTACAGCAAATAAAGTTCTAAAGTAAACTTTAGATCTTTGTAAATTCTCTGATGCCCCATCAGAAATGGAATTAATAATAAGTGTGTGGAGGCTGTCAAATTTATTTATGTATTAAATACATGTGGGGCTAATATAAGTAAAGCTGATTGCACATTTTGCATGGCTAAATTATCACCAAAGGTTGAAGTATAAAATAAGGAAAATTGCTGTTGCAGTTTAACAGGGTCACATTTCACTTAAATTTGTGTGCGCGCGCGTGTGCTGTCACAGAGGTTTTGATTTTTAGAAATAACACAGCAAAATTAAACTACTATGATAATAAATAAGGTTAATATATTAGCTATTTAATAGGTGTGATGATGTTAACAATTAGTATTTAGTATAAATACTATATAGTTAATATTACTATATAGTTAATATTCTGTGAAGCTTAAAGTATTTGTAAACATTTGTATATTTGTTAAGAGTTAATGTTGTTTAAACATACAAGCATAATATTTCTTAAATTTTACCTCAAATCACATTTGTGTGTGCACACGCACACACAAACAGTGCTGCATCCTCATTGTGACTCCCTACAAATTATATCAGCTTTGCAAATGTGATGTGAAGCCCATGCACACTTGAGACTGATGCGCAGTGCCAGTCAACAGTGTGTGGACGGCACATCCAAACACAGCTGTCATCATAGAGTGTGGAGACACATCCCTCTGTCTGACGAACAGGGTTCCGCTGATAACATTAGCACATCATTCCAGTAATGTGCCCTAATCTTCAAATAACATGCCCACAGCGACCAACCGCTAGGCTAACCGCAGGCCTCCAAAAAGATATGCCGAAGCAGTCAATTATTCATCAATACCCCATTTATTAAGCCTTTAATGTCATTTATATCGCCTTTTATAAGTGCTGCCTCATGTATAATGAAGCACACACAGACTCCGCACATAATTTATCATGTTTATGGTGTGCTGAATATATTATTTATCAAAAGGGAACCAATCATTAGGAGCCACTGCGTCACATTAGCGTCAACAGAAGATGGACGCAATGTGGGCCGTGTGTGCCAGGGTGTGTGAAGGAGCAGTGAGGATGTGAGTTGGAAGGGAATGACCATAGAAGTAGAGCTACAGTAACATTGTGTTACCACCAGCGGCTAATGCCGCGATGTGGGGCCTAGCGTTGCAAACGTGCCTTTTCCCAGCTAACAGGAAACATTCTCAGAACGTTGGCTAATGTTCTCTAAAAGTTCTCTCTAAGTTAGCGAAAAAGTTTTTGCAGTAACATCAGTAGAAACCTTTTGATGTTATATATCAAGCTGTATTCTTAAGTTGTTAGTGGAATGTTTTTTAAACGTTTTCATGTTATGTTTATGTAACGTTCTTATAACCAAGCAGTAATGTTAATACAACATCTAAAAAACTGGACTGATTTTAAATATTAGAACATTTAAAAACATTTTTATTACCGAACGTAAACATTATGGAAACATTTTTACAACCTGAAATTGTTAGCTGGCTTAGCATGTCATCCAGAATCAGAAAGGAATCTGTGTGTGTGTGTGTGTGTGTGTGTTTGGTCAACTCTCGGCTTGTTTACTTGAGTAAAAGGCCAATGATGTCATATTTCATTGGTAAGAGAAGACAAACAAGTCTGAAAGTGTAAATATTCAACCTGGTCTCATGAGTATTCATAGTTTGATTGTAGTTGTAGCATGTACAATTTTCTTTTTTGCAATTAGACATTGTAACATACAATATAGACTGATTAGATGGATTGACAGCATCTAAACCTTAAACCTATTATGTAATATACTCATGTTTACCAATTCTTTAAAGGTCATATTAAATTCATTGGTAAATTTATAAACAAATTAAGATTGTGTTTAAATGCCAATTATTATTTCATTTAATCGATATTAAACAAATACTACGGTTATTTAACACATTATAAGCACATTAAATGATTTCATTCTGTTATTTGTGATTTTTTACGGTAAGCCAAAATCACTGTAATATCACACACATACACAGAACTGAATAAATGAGGGAGTGAGTATTGCGTTCCACATTGCATTTTAGATGCTTCCATATGTACATCACAACATCTATCCGAACATAAAGAAACTGTAATACCAAATACCTCCATTTTTTGTTTTTAATAGCAAATCTGCTTTTGGCATTGCCATATTTCATAGTTATGTATTCCTGAATTCAATTTTGCCTTTGTCACTTGTTTCTGCAGCGTGCTGTCCACCTCTCCATCTCATCCTCTGTTTCTCCTCAAACCCGTGACCGGCACAGTTTTACAATGCTCAGTTTGGTTTCAATTATTCATATGGCAGGAGGGACCATTCAGCCTGGCCTTTTGGTGAAATGCCACAACGACATTAACCTATATATCTGCATGATGAGAAGTGGGGACCTAAAATAATGGAGAAAAGAATCCATTCTAAAACCAAATGTTACCTTTGCATGTGAATGGAAGATGGCAGAATATGTGAATTATGGGTTGATTTGCAACAGTTGCTCTCTTAGGGCGATCAATAAATCGCAGGCAAACGTTGATGTTAGGTCAGGTCGGGTCTCTGTCTACAACATGCGGCCCCCGTGTCTGTGTCTGCACCTCTGTTGCGAGGGAAAAGATGCAGATGCATGTTTACAATGAGACATGCTTGTGTCACAAACTGTTTGTGCTTTGAATGGTGTACTATAAGAGTTCAATTGTACAGTGCTGTAAACAGCAGCACGCTGCTTTGGAGTAACTGAACAACATCTATGCGGATGTTATCTCTCTATTCTTTTTCTCCGGCTGCAACTACAAGATATTGTGTTTTGCTCAGCAGGAATCTATATTCATTGGTGATAAGGGCACACACATTTGTCATTTCAGGGTCACTGTGTAATAAGCAAACGAGCAGGATTGCACCAAGGTAAAGCAGTCGCTCATGATCCCGCACACAGATATTTGAAGGCGGTTGTGAGTAGACAAGGGTCGTCAAGGCTCTTATGACTTTTAACTTAAATGTGCCATAAGCAATATTTTTTGGAATTGAGTGTCTGTCAGCCATTTTGCAAGTTTACAGGGAAGCCCATATATGAACAGGAAGCAGAAAACCAAAAGTGTTAACATTGTTTTTTAAAACAGGATGTTATATTTACATATATAATAGTTTATAGTTGTTTTAAAAAATAATTGTACGCCACCTATTTTAGGGGTAACATTTCTGCTTCTAACATTTTAATTTTAATCTAACAAAAATGTTATGGACAGTAAGTTTGTGTATACTTGTCACACACACAGTTGTGGTAAATGCAGTGGTCAAATGCGGTGGTAAATTTTGTGCATTATGCGTGGATCAATTAAAAGTACTCGAGAAAGTACCGTTACATTCTAAGCGTGGCTTGTGCTCAATAATATTTCAAGTGTTTTTTGCTTATGTGGATATTGTATTTCAAAGGATTAACAGTTATTAACATGATGACATGGTCTATTCTACAGGTCTATGAACAGACAAGCTAAAACATCTGCAAGCGATTAATCTCGCCCTCAATAAGAAATAGATTTCTAAAATATAGATGGTAGAAGATTAATTATTGAAACAGGAAGGTTAATTCAGCAGAATTCAGGTTCACCTTTAGCGGGTGAAATAACATCAAGATTAGTGCAGGTCACTTACATTTGTCCAATGTCTTTTTAATATATGTATTGTGGAGGGTGTCCTGTGAACAGACTATGGTTCTCAATATTATTCACATGTTCTTTTATAACACCCCGATGAGTTTAGCTAAGACAAAGAAAAATAAGGGAAAAAACCAAAACCAGCAATTTAGATCTATTACTGCCTGTTTGGATCACTTAAGTTAAAATGTTGATAGTTTTAATGCCTTTCAGAGGCATAACATTGTTTTGCGAAACAACGCATCTGATGTTTTTAAATACTCTTCCCCTGTTGTTTTGTTTCCCTTGTTCTCATTCATACCACAAGAGGAGAGAAAATAGAAAGACCTTGAAAGAGATCTTTGCCCACCCTGAATGATACAATGAAAATGTAAAGAAACAGGAGAGAAAGGATAAGACCATCTCTGTTCTTCTCCGTAGCATTGGTAGCAACCCGCTCAGATAACACTGTTTAAACAATACACTCCTATTGCCCAGAGCTATTGTCAGACACATTGCCCTGCATAGCTTCTAAAAAACTTTCTATTATGGCTATTGATCTTTTTTCCATCTCTTCTTCCTTCTTTCTGAGATTAACAGCAGGTCATTTGTGTGACTTCTGAGCATCTGTGAGTGCAGGAATATTATTAGGTGTTTAACAAAAGCCAAATGACTCCCCGAGCGACTGAAGTTCAATGTGAAATGAAAGAATATGTCATGGAGGAGGAGAGGGAGAGAGAGATCAGAATATAAGTACCGGGAGTGAAGCATGTAGGGTGTCAGTTTGAGGAATATTTCAAAGGGAGGAATCAACAATTAAAAGTGTTCCACTGATAGTTTAAACTGGCCACATATCAGTGAGATTAACATTGTATTTGATTGGCTTTGGTGGGTTGCTTTGAAGATCTTCTACCTCATTATTGTACTATAATCTCTGAGATAAATGTGCAGTCATTTGAACTTTCTAGTTTCATTAGAAGGCTCCTATAGAGGACAGTGCAACTGTGCTACATATACATTTACTCTACATGGGGTAAAAGCAGACACTTTTATCCAAAGTGACTAATATTGCATTTAAGGTGTACATTGTTGTCGGTTCCTGCATTCTCTGTGATTTGAACCCATAAACTTGGTGTTGCTAGCAGCATGCTCTACTGTTTCAGCTACAGTGCAGCTATATTTCAGGATCATGGAATTAGAGGATTAGAGAGTGGCGGAAAACTGCTCTGAGATAAACATATCCCGATTTCTGCCTCCTAGTTTGCTGGGAAAATCTTCTCAAAGTCAAAGCATGTAGCCGTAATACTTAGCGACGATGGTGAGATTCAGCAACACTTTTCTAAAATTCACCCCAAAACAAAATTTGCATGAATCTCATAACCAGTGGCTTCCCAAAATAAACACATTTGACGTGGAAGAAACACTTGGGTCTTGAGGGGTTAATATGCCGTTTTCGACATTTAGCAAAAACATTTAGCAGATACACACATATAGCATTTAAGCATTTCCATTATATACAATCAGTGCGGCTGCTGTTGAAAACAGAAAGATACGGTGACATTTTGTGTGTGCACTCTCTCTCCCTTTAGCTGTCGTCTTTTACTGATATAGTGGTGAATATATCCAGCAAGTGTTTTGCCATTTACTTTCAAGTTGAAAATTCACACTCTGAGATCCGCCACGCTTCTCAGTGCGACGCGGCCCATCACTCGCGACATCTTGTCTCATTAGGGAGATGGTGGATTTCATCCTGCACTGGCGTGTGTGGGGAGAGAGAGAGAGAAGGAAATGAGAGCAGGAAAGAGTTACCGACATTGCTAAATACCACTGTGCACTTGTTATTTGACAGAATTGATATTTTGGGCATGATCCACTCCCTGCTGAAAAGTGAGCCTGTGTGCTTGTTTGTGTGTATGTGTGTGTACACACCGCTTACATTTTGAATGGCCCTTTTTTTCTGTTCTCTCTTCCTCTGGCACTCAGAATGTCAGTTTATCAGTGTATCGCTTATGTCCCTTAATTCAAAGGGCACCGTGCATTGTAACCCGCCGGGCAGCCGTGTCATTGAGACAGACACATGTTGGAGGGGGGACGAGCGGGGTTTATCCAGGGGACCTGTCTATCTCCCTTCCCAAGTAAAATGGACGGGGGGAAGGAAGTGAGGAGCAGGGCTTATCAGTCCAGCCTTGGCTAGTGAATTAGCAGACCCTTGAGTGATAAGGCCTAGAAAGTGTCCAGTGAAGGAAAGAGGAGAGGATGTAATTGTGTGGGATTTGTAGGTGACAGCAAGCTGGCTGAGGCCTTGTCGGCTGTCACTCACTCTCCCACCAGCCTGTGGCAGTCTTTATTTATTCCGAGGCGTTCGGCTGTCGGCTGGGCAGTTCGCAGACTCCAGCTGTCTGAATGACTTTGCTTTCATTGTGAATGAGAAATGTGTGTCGGTGAGAGCAAAGAGTGGGTGGAAAGACAGCCAGAGCCAGATATTTTGTGAGAAAATGATAAAAATAAACATCCTTTCAGACTCCAATTTTGAGATAACAACCCCACCACCACCCTGTCCGAGAGCATTATTCCTCCCAAGTCTGTGTATATGAGCACTCCATTAACACTGTCTCAAAGGTAGAGCGTCAAGACGCAGGTGAACAGGCTGGGTGCTTCCGTTGGACCCCCATCACATTCCATTTCCCAAATTTTTCTGTTTTCATCAGCCGATGGGAATCTCACATCTTCTCTTGATGTGCATTCTCAAGGCGTTCCGGCACAATCAGATTGGATTTTCCATTTTGGATCGGTGGGGAGGAGAGTCTGGTTTGATTGCGCCAGACAGGGGTGAATTCTTCAGCGGGAACCGGACCTGTCGAGGCTCGTGATGCGTGCACGTCACCTCGCGATGACATGATCTAATGTGAGATGATATTGAACAACTCTAGTTTGGCACTTAAGCATTGAAGGGGGATTCGGGGCTGACAGCAGCCACTTTATTGCTTTAATCCCAGGGTCTTTTAACCCTGTTTGACGCAAATTGAGGCTGGCTTTTGTAGAGAGGGGGAAAAATATCCACACTGGCTTCCCATCTCCGTTCCTCTTCACCTAAAACTACTTTGAACAATTTATGCCAGCTTGTCAGCTTCATGTTTTGACTGACAAGTTGAGCCAAGGAGAGCGGGTGAAAGGGAAAGAGAGCGAGTTCTATTTTGTGTTTTACCGCGAAAAAAATGAAGGCCGGCACAAAAAAGATGGCCTTGTCTTTTGAAATTAAAGGCTAGTGTTGCTCATTTACATTATATTAAATGCAGTGTCCACCAACAAATGGCTAACGCAGTGTGATAAACAGAGATGGAAGATAACACGGTTACAAAAATTACAAAACAACAGGCTCCAGTGGAAATCAAATTATAGAGCATTATATTAGCTGTCGATTGTGATATCAATAAAACCCTGTTCTGTTTTGAGAGGTTAGGTGCAGTTTGTCTTTAATTAATTACATTGAGCAGTCATTATTTTGAAGACAGCCTTTGTTAAAACTGCAGGGATTAAGATAAATTGTGTTTACCGGCCACTAGGAAAAAAAGAAGGTTTATGAGTGCTTAATCTGACGTGATGTTGTATTGGTAGAGATAGGTGTTGCTGAGGAGTCAACAGACTGAGAGAGGAGGCGATGCTCCTTTAGGAGGGGCAGGGGATTCCGAGTAAGAAAGCAGATGGGGAAGTAGTTTTTTATGGAATTATTATTAATTAGACATTAAAAAGTGGTTGAACTTATTAATTGCTACTATGTATAAATTAGTATAGGATTAAGGTCTAGAAGGCCCACTTTGTAACTTTTGCATTTTTTTTAAGGAGCTACCCTTCAACATTTTAAGTAGTGTCACGTTTTGCTTTTTTTACTTCAACATTCACCTTTAGAATTAAGATTATTTGTCCATCGGTGTTTATATCCCCCCATAACCTTTCATAAATGCCCTCTTTCACACTGAGACTATTACTTTGAGCCCCAGAGGACTTGTGGATCTTTCTCTCCTCCAGGCCTGCCCTCAGGCACTGTAGACAGGGTGGGCATAGTGACTGGGACAGGCCAGTCTTAAGACCTCTCTGTTAAGAGCCCTAGATAGATCTAGGTCAGCTTTGTCTAAGGAACTGCCAGGTACTATCAGGGGTTTTTGATGCACAGATCCTTGACTCTGCACACAACACGTACACGCATTTGTGCATTTACCAAAGGGACTTCATGTTGTGTGTTCTGAAGGGGTACAAGAGGGGAAGTAGCAGGGATCAAATACAGTCAAAAATGCTTAAACGAGAACTTAAACTGCACATGAAAAACGCAGCAGCAACATGTTTTTGAACATGCGTCTCCTACGAGAAGAAAACTGTCGATGTTAAAGCGTGTTCAGCCTGTCAGAAATAGTGTGTTATTTTCAAAGAGGCCTTCTTGCAGATGGCCAATAAAAATGAATGATAGTTGAAGGGGGTTTAAGATGGAAAAGGCCTGTCAAACACAACCATTTTCCAGGGGTGGTCCACCTGTGAATTAGATCAATCCAGCCCCAATGCTGATACAGCACAACTCAAAGAAATAGTGCAAAACTCGTATTGCTGTTTATTGTCTCTTAATAAAACCTCTTTAAATTGCAATGCTTTTTTCCATTCCCTTGTAGACACATTCCCACATTCAGTGTTTTTTCCTAAACCATCCTGAGTTTCAATTCGACCGTAAATGGGGGCTGTTTTATTAAGTAGTTATCGATTTTGATTTGATTAAACTCACGCTAATTTGCTGCGAACGAGCGGACATTTAATCAAATAAAAATCAATGATGTCTTAAAAGCTCCTTGCTCATCTCTGGAATAGAGGAACACAGTAGGTACATGATAAATTATCACTCAGAGTTAGCCAATACAGCAAAGCATTCTGGGTAGTGGAAGCAGAGGGGAGGGGTCTAACACATGTCACACCCACACTCTAGAGAGGGATGGATTTGCAGCTTGCTAAGGACACATGGGCTCAGTCTTGCAGTTCACTTTGAAGAATGTTTGAGTGAGACCAGATATCATGAATTATTGACACACAATGCAAATTAGGTCTTTTAATTTAGGTCTTTCAATTTTAGCCATGCTCTACCAGTTGAGCTATAGTAAAACATAAAATGTAAAATAAATGTTATCATTATATTTATTTGATAAAATTTAGCAGGGTGTTTATTCATGCAGCATCGAAAGGAGTTCTTTGTTATCTGCATTGACAAGCTAAAGTCTTTTGTTTAATTCTTGTGATCAGAGCCAGAGACTAATGCTGTAGCAAATGAAAGAACAGACATCACTGACATTAGCTCCTCACTTAAAAGTTTTCCCTCTCTTATTTTCTCTGAGGGAGGTCTAAAGTGCAGTCATTTCCTTTTCACTGGCACTTCATCTGCATGTCTGCATTTGTTTAATTGCATCCGGCGAGCCAGAGACTGACCTCTGTTAGAGAGAACACCCTTTCTCGCTCGCTCTCTCTCTTTCTTTTTGATTTCATTCATGTAATTTACCATCATGAAAATAAGTCACATCGTTGCATAAGCATTTGATCACATCTTTACAAACTCGGCAGACAGAGCAAAAGACAGACAGGAAAATGAAGGCATTTAAAATGTGAATCATATATGTGCCCTCTGTGATTGGAGGTGGTGACATGGTGGATTTGAACAGGAGAGGGGATTAGAGGGGCCTTACACATGCAATTATGCAGTAATCTGTTTTTAAACACTGTTTAGAGACAGCAGTTCCTGCCAGCTTTTCAAAGAGGGATCTGGGGAAAATTTGCATGGAACACAGTGAGGATTTACCAGAGTCATGTAAACAGACTCCCACAGGAATGGGTAAAGAAGGGCTTCTGTGAAGAGATACGCCACAGATGACATGTAAATGTATGCATGTAAATATCATCATTACATTAATATTTTCCCAAAATTGAAGACAAGCTCTTTAGGTTAGAGTAGTGTTGGGTACAGTTAAAAGTAATGTTACTTATGTACTATAATAATTATATTTTTTCTAATCTTGTGTACGATCAACATTAGACATGGGCATTATTTCTGTAATAAGAAATTGTACAACTAGATTCCACTGAAGCACGCTGATTTATTTTACCTTACCAGAAAAGAGGGGCGTTTAATTGTATTTGTTAGTCAAAAAATGTAATACATGGAAAACTCACTGTTCTTTTTCTGGATGGGATTACCTAAAACAAGTGACTTTTAACACAGTGCTGCCAACACTGTAGAATTCATTAGGAGAGTATTTTGTTTCTTCTAGTTAAACATGAAGTGACCTGAAAAGGACTCACAAGATGTGTTTTCTGAAAATGTACCATTTTCATTAGAACTTTATGCTGTTTCAGAGTTCCACTGATCAGTAAACACTCATTCAGAACAATGCAAAGACAACTAAGTCTGGATCATAATCCAAATGAACTTCACTTACCCGCACAATGCCTGTGCATTGATTTTCAGTTCTTTCAATCTGAATCTCCCTGTTGGATACACTAATGCCGGCCTTTAATTTGGTGGCCTGCAGTAACCCCAGGAGTCAGAGGGTCAGCACACACGTTAGATGTCAATTATACCACTTCTATACATCTTCTCTGCTACCATTTGTCTTCATCCTTCTCAGTCACAACTTTGACCTCCTCTTTCCCATTAGAGGGACCCACACGTACTGGCCACCTGCTTTTGAAAAGTGCCAGTCTGTCTGTCTGTCTCACTGCATCTGTCTGTCTGTCTGTAGCCGACTCTGTTCGTTAGTAACATTATGTGCTATTTATGCTTCTCTGGATCAAATATTGTATTAGGTAGAGTTATTTGTGATGTCATTGGTGCTGTGTAAGAATTTGCAGTTTTTTGGCTCCTACCTCCTACCCTGAATGTGTTAAATGAGGGTTGATTATAATGACATTGAAACATCAGAAAGAATTAAATTAAACAAAGCAATGAACATCAAAGAAAAAGGTAACATATTGCAATGGCGGGCTGCTGTCCCATCTGGCCAAATGGCTATTGTGTCTCATTGTCTAAAAATAGGATGAAGACAAATTGTTATCATTTGGGAAAGCCCATGACAATAATGATGAATGAGCATTTTTTTCCTTTTCGGTTTGCCCTCTCAGAAGTCATTGCTTAAGGCTCTTTCCCTCCCCACTCTCTCTCTTTCTTTCTCTCTTTTTTTTGCTTACCCTCATTCCTCACTGTGTGATCAACAATGTTAAAGCACTCATTCGGCCTCATCTGCATGGGCCAAACCCTCCGCAAATAGCCCTGTGCGTGAGCAGCACCCCTCTCTGTAATCTGGTCAACAGAGGCACCTGATCTGGTGATTGATTAGCAATTTAAAATGACAACAAGGCCCCCTTTGCCTACACCAGAGCCAAACTTTCCCATGACTAATGTCCCTGCTGACAGGAAAAGATAAGAGACATCCTTCACCACACTCACAGCCTGTTTTTGATAAATAACACTACTGATGGCGTGCTTTGAGGTCATTATTGTGTGAATACTGCAATATCATGCTTTTTTCTGTCCTGGATACATATTAGGCCTCTGTCCCATAGAACACACCTGCAAAATTTAACCATAGTTTTACTACAGTTAAAACCAACATGGTCATAGTTAATGGCTATAGTTAAATGGCCATGGTACCCACAAATTACCAAGATTTTGGTAAAGCAACCAATAGTTCAATCATGTTATTTGTAGAACTGTACAACTGTGGTTATATAAATGGTAATCAATACACCAAAAAACATGGTTACTGCACTTTTACTAAAAGAAAACCACGATTAATTTTCATAAGGGACAAGCAGGGTTTTCACATCAAGTGTATTTCAGTCCTAAGAACTAACTGTATTCAATGCCTAATTTGGCGTTAAATGTCAATAATGAACTCTCAATAAAGGGTGTGTCATAGATAGTCCTCAGACAAATATTAAGCTCTTCTGATGATATTGGGCAGTTGCAACTACAATTTATTTATCTTTTTGCCATACAATGAAATATACATTTTAGATATTTAATCAACAAATACTAACACCGTTGATCATCTTCGATAGCTTTATGTGCATTCTGGTGTTGTTGTCTGTGGAAAAGATACTATATACAATTATATACAATTTCACTGCATGTAAAAGTGTTTGTGACAAATAAAGGCTACTACTACTATATAGTGATGCTGCCCTAGAATCCAGCCAAGGTGATGATCTTAGAAGGCAACATTTATATTAAGATGTGATGTCTCGAAAGCTTCTTTTACAGGCAGCTTACTTGGTCTTGGAACAGAGCACACGTCAGCTCACTTCACTTGTCTTGAACTTTGCATGATTGCTAATGGTTTTCTTACAAAATTGTGTTGAACAATACAAATGTCTACAATTCGTCAAACTCTCTCCCTCTTGCATGTTCAATTACGAGTAAACAAGCCGCTTTCTAACTCCTTCAAATAAAAGTCTGAAAGACAGCACATGCTGCATTAGTATACAGTAAACACAAGTGCCCAGTAAAATTAGCTCATAAATACAACAATGCAATCAAGCGCTGCCAAGTTTCTGCTGACCATCAGCCCAAACAGCTTATTTGATCTCATAATGTGGGCCTGATTGTCATTATGAAGTTTACAAACCAAGTGCTTTAAGCGCTCCCCATGTCTGCATGGCAGACCACAACTTACTGCTGCTCTTACGCTTTAAATGATCACATATACATTTAAATCTAAAAATAAAACCGAGATCTAATTTCTCATTTGATAATAAAATTACACGACATTAATCAAAATAATACTGTAAGTATATAATTGAATGATCGTGTACACCACATATTTTGGAATTTTTAGAATTTGGAATTGGCTCCCTTTCAGTTCGGAATTTGACGTGTATGGTTTTGCTAAATTTTCCTTCTTATTACATTCAAATTCAAATTCTAATTCTACATCCTGAGTCTAACTGAATTGAAATTCAGGAATTGAATATGAATTTAAAAGCCATTCTCAATATAGTTCTGAATGGATTACCTCTGTTTTTCTACATACTGTAATTATTTGCTCTTTTCATTTTTTGGACGGAGGGGGGGGGGGTTGTCCCGTAAAAGGATTGCAACTCTATAGCCTTGGCCTTGATAGAGAGAGAGAGAGAGAGCGAGAGTAAGAGAGAGAAAGAGGAAAAAGGGTTCAGAGCTAGTTCAGCTGCAGCGCTTGACAAATTATTTGTGGAATTGTTGCATTCACAGTCACTTAAAGAGGAATCTGTCAGAGGCTGCCTGCTCCACAGCGTACAACACAGCTTCTCGCTCGCTGTCCCCACTCTCTCTCCTCTCACCTATGATGGATTGAGCCTAATGCAAATTTACAACCATTTTATATGTCGATGCCTCCCCTGCCTGAGCAGGAACATACCTCAACATCACGCTTCAAGATGTCCGCCTCAGAACACCCTGCATCATCGGCCTCCTCTCAATCTCTCCTTTCACAAATCTCAGCAGAATAAAGATAAATGCTCTGACTTTGGCTGCCTTAACATTATGCCACAAAGAAACCTCTTTAATATGAGGCTCTGTGCCTGTGTCAATGTTATGCGTTGTACATATACACCAGTGGCCGTTTTGCTACTTTCCTGTGTGTTTGGGAACATTATGAAAGCGGCATTCAAACCCTTTTTCCCCCTCTTTTTCTTGACACCTTTATTTTGTATTTGAATGAGCTTTGATGGTCCTTCCTGCATTGTGCAAATGGATTCAAAATTGCGGTTTGAAAGGAAAAGGCCATTATGCTTTACATCTACGAAATGCATAAACCAGAGACCTCGATTTTCACATGGGGGAATATTTTCTGTTGTGAGGAATAAGTTATAGTGACTGTGTCATATGTACTGTAGGGGTTTCTTTGTTAATAGGTCCAGATTGTACTTCCTGTCCAGAATAGAAGATGTCTTCATAATATAATATCAGCCTTTCTGAAGACAGAGATGGTGAGAGAGGGGTTAGAGAGAGTGTTTTTCACCCTATCAGCTAGGAAAAGGTAATGTTGTGCCCTTGTAATTGTGCAGGTAGCCCATCTATCAACTGTGCCACCCAGGATAATAAATATAGAGTACACACGGTCTCCTTTGAGATTTAGAAAAGGGAACAAGAGAGAGAGAGAGAGAGGGAGAGGCATGGAAGGGAGGAGGCTGTTTCAAAGCAGGTTTACCCTGATATCCATGCATGCTGACAAATGAACTTGAGAGTATGGCTTGTGTCATGTGTGTACCACTCTGAGTCTTCATCCACTCAGACACACGCTTTTCGCATTATGGTTTGTATTGCACATAGTGCCTTCATGCTCTCTGAGTGTGTATGCTACTGTGATTGCAGAGCTCACTGCACACAGATGGTGCTCAGACAGTGTGAGGTGTGTAGCCACAATCCACACACACACTCGAGCAGAAACACAACATTCTCAAAATACTAGAAGTACAGCAGAACGCATTACACACACTCCAGCTTCTATGTTTAGTCATTCACGTTTTTCTGGCCTGAAATATATATAATAGATTTCTAGCACATATAGTTTAGATTTTCAGCATATATATATATATTTATATATATATATACTTTATATAAACTTGTGTTATTGGAAGACTGTCATTCTGCATCCTTCATATCAAAATTCCAGCTAAAAACAGTTTTTCATATTTATATATTGCATATGTAGTAATAAGCAGGATAATTCAGGATGAACATTCAGTCATCACTTGCAAAATAAACCTTGGCCATGTGCTAGGGAAGGGCGTGAAGGGGTTAACTGTACTGTGTTTTTCTTTTAACGCCTTGTTTTTTATAAATCCTTTTTAGCTACAGTAAGGTGTGCTAAGGAGCCTGTTAATTAAGTGTCTAAGTTCTGATAATCCCTCAAAAAGGAAGATACTTACTTTCAATTGTAATGTTCTGGAATTGAGGTCATTATTGTGATGAGGCAGCTTTTTGTGCTGCCTGAGTAGTTGAAGTGTGTGTGTGTGTGTGTGTGTGTCCGTGTGTGCACATAAATGTGTCCGTGTGTGTGTAAATCTGTAATGCTGTCGATCAGATGCTGTCCTAACACTGGCTTTTTCATGTCAGCTCCCTCATTAGCACCATTAGGCTAATTACCATGGGTTACGCTCACCATGACAACAAGCGTATGAGCGGTGTAAACACACAACATGTCGAGAGAAGCCGTGGCATTAGTCATGACAGAGCTGATTAACAGAGAGACTTGACTGGGAGAGACCTATAAAACAATTCAGACAACAAGTCCAATGTGTGTGCTTACAGAGAACCAAGTGTCTGATCAACAGCCAATCAAAAGTTACTGCCACATATAGCAAACACACAGCTAACTGCTTCAACAGTTTTCCACTTCAGACAAACTACAGTTTTACCTGTCGTAATTAATAGCGAAGGGTTGAAATTGACTTTGAAGCTGAACACTTTTTTTATTCCGCTCTATTATTCAGACATTATGTTTTACATTAAAGCTTTACATTTAGCTATGCTAACATCATTGACGTTAGCAGTCAGTAACTGTGTCAATCAAATATGTTACATAATTAAGTCAGATACAATTAAACTAGAAGTAAACATTAAAGATGACATTACTTTCAAGCTTGCGTACTGAACCGTAAATTCTGAAAATGCATATTTTATTATAATACACTCTAAACCCTAAAGAGACACATTTGTAATGTATAACACCACCAGTACAACACAACAGTAGTTTAAAACCCAGCCCACATACACAGTTTAATGATAACAGTTATGGCAAGTGTAAGTCGGGTTGCCCTCCGAGCATTCTGCATGTGCCAATTTCAGCTGAATGTTCACTGGAGCCTCATTTCTACTGGCAGCGTTTACATTCATACTGTACAGACAGGATCACGAAAACTGTTTATGATATTGCTATCTATTCAAGCCTGTGCCAAAGCAAGATTGCATGCACTGCATTGTGCATTAATTCATTATCAATGCAATGTTTATTGAATGTTACAGGCCCACCCCTATCATAGACGTGTCAGATTTTGGCTCTTTGTCAAAAGAATGTAAAATAAAGAGAAATGGACATAGTTTGAATATCATTATGCTGGCTCTATCAATCCCAAAATGTTTGATTTCTTCCTCATGACTTTGAGAGCAGAAGTACTAATTTATTAAATTTCCTCTCCATTTAACGAGCCCATTTGGTGAATTTGCGTTTGATCCTCACCGGCCCACTGAGGCGTGAGGAAGGCAGCGTGGATCCGTCAGCGAGCGTGTCACATAAATATCTTAATAGCCAGTGATCTTATCATCATAAAACTACCCATTTATACACTTAGGAGTGTCATGTTAGTCAATTGCACAAAAACCCTGTGCACATGAAATATTAAATGTTAAAATCTTGTGTCTACTCCATTAAAACAGGTTGTGAAGATTTCTCATGATGTTTTGATAGGCATATGTCCTAAATGATCATCTTATGCTTTTGATTTTGTTTTGATTTTGCTTGATCAGTCATGCGAATGAGAAGGATTCTTGTGGCCTCTGGTTTTCATGCTGAGAATACACATAATATTTTATCCGTGCCATAGATTTATGTTTACCCAAAAGGGTATAACAAAACAATCATACTGGAGTTTAGTTTGGAGGACACAATGACAAAAAATGTTCCAGTTTAAGAGGATCTTAAACTAGGTGACTAAAACAGCTAGACAACAGAGTATTTTAACTCATTATCTTATAGTTACCGTCATATAGTGGCAACTTCCCCATGTGACAACTGGCCCCAGACTCCACTATATTGCTCCTTGCCTTCGTATGATTCACCTTTTCCATCAGTTGTTTCTTAATATCTGTGTCTAAATGTAGATGATTGACTGATCAACTGTCAGTTTAGTGAGAAAACAGCATCTCTTTTTCAGAGAGTTCTGTGCTGTGTTTCTCTGCTGCTGCTGGTCAGCTTGTAGCTGAGTGAGGGGAAGTGATGACAGGATCTCTTTAACACAGAGGATGGTGAAAGCTGATATAGAAAGTTTAATATGAACTAGTGAGATGTGATAAACAGTAAGAGGAAAAGGAAAAGGGAATGAGAAGAGAAAGAGAGGGAGGGGTGCAGAGAGAAAGAGATAGAGGGATTATTATTCAGTTATCAGTGCTCTGTAGAGCAGAACTGACACGGACAGAAGCAGATTTCCTGCTTCTCACACATCCATCTGCCACCTCCCCATGCAGAAAGAGAGAAAGAGAAAAGGGAGGGGGGGGGGGCGAGTCGGATAGAGAGGGAAATGCACACATAGGCACACGTGCCCTACAGATCACACAAAATTACACACATACAGCACAGATGTCTACATGATCCTCTCTTACCACCGTTGGTACACATGTCCCCAGATTTTTGAGTGAATTTTACAAATGAAAAAAGTTGTATTAATTACTGTTGGCTTCATGATTACTATAGGTAAAGGCTTTTATGGTTGAAATCATGCATTTGCATGAAAGAGTCTAAAAGTCTACATTTCAGATTGACGGGCATTTCACACAAATCATTTGTTTTCAATTGAAAAGTCTGTCTTCATCTGCTCACCCTCATGTAAAAGGGGAAAATGCCTGGTGATCCCTGATTGACACGTTCAGTTGCAATCTTGCTTGGTTTATTTATAATGTTTATATAGTAACCACAATTTTACCACTAGATTAACACATCGTTCACAAAGAAGCTTTTGGTCATATCTTCTCATAGGGCCCCAAGTGAGCTATCTCTTGCCTCCCTTCTGAAAAACGCATATGGTTCTTCTGGGTGCAACAATAAGACCCGCAAGAATAGATGGATAAACAAAACCTTCATCAGTACATTTACAATCCATTAACCCAACGTCCTTCAGATTAGAGTGTGTGCCTTCCTAATTACCGGCATCAAGGCCATTTTTTGTCTCTATATGTCATAACTGATGGGATGGATCTCAAAAGCAGAGAGGACTAAAAGGACCTGAGAGGACAGCAGAATCTCTGCACTGCCTGTGTTGACACCAACAAGAAAAGCGATCACAGTGCCTGTCAATATATGTGGACATCAATTATTTTTTAATTGTAGGGGAGTATGGTACACTAATTAAAATGAGTATATCTTGCCATGCCAGGGGCAAAATTAATAATTAATTTTTAAAATTAATATTCACAAGTAGCGCTGGGAATATATTAAAATGATTTTGCGGTTACAAGGCTGATCTGGCTTGTAGCTTGTGAGATGGTGTTTCTGCTAAATTAGGCATCTGCACCTCTGTGGCACCTTGCGTGGCCCCTCGATCTCACCCCGTGCTCTGCTTGCGTCAGACCGGCGGAGGTACTGAGGAGGTTCTGATAGGGGCTACTGGCCAGGGCAGCTTTGGCTTGTGAACCATGAAAAGAGAAGAAGAGGAACTCTCTACTGGTTTAAGTAATGCTTAAAAAATGGAGAGGTGTGAGTGTTGTCTGTACAATGTGTGCTATATTTGTGGGGCCCAATTCTCTTATACATATGCATCATGCATATATACATATGTACATACATACACACACACACACATGTATATATGTGTGTGCATGTATATATACATATATAAAGTATTTATATCTTTAATATATGTTTATATATATATATATATATATATATATATATATGTTTCAGTAACCACAAAAGTTAGATTAAGTTCTACAGTTAGAAGTTACAGTTCTACAAACATGGTTTACTACAGATCTGTTTGTAAGAATCTACTTAGTGTGCTTACTAGCACACTAAACAGATCTGCAGTAAACCATGTTTGTAAGTAATCATGGTACAGTTGTAAGTAACTATAGCAACAGTTTCTAAGCATTTGCATTAAGATCTATATCAGACAGTACATCTACAGTAAATCTACAAAACATAATCTTTATCATTTTTGTATAGATTTACACTACAAATCAATCACAAAAACCTTTAGTTTTTTGTTTAAACCGCGTTTGAAATGCAGTTTGAAACACCCTTGCCGTTGAATAATTCACACGCTGTTCTAGGTTACACTACAGCCGTGTCATCTAACATTGCTAATATGTAACCTTTGCCCGGCTGATGAAATCATCCCTCATCCGTGATTGTTCATTTTTTGTCTCTTTATTGATGAAGGCATAAATCTTGAATGTCTGCAAAGAGGTTATTTAGCTAATCTCTCTGGAAGCTATGACCTTACAGCAGTTCTGTAGTGTCAGAGAAATGAGTGCCGCCCAACATAAGAGAGTAAGTACTGGGATATATTAACACTATAGCAGGAAGCATCATATATCTGTTTTAGTAACACTGGCCATCCTGCAGGAACAGATCATTCATTTTTACACACGGCGCAATTAGTGCGAGTGTAATGTTGTTATATTTTATAAATTAAAGGATGGTGAATAGCACCTCAAACTCTGTGATGTGGTATCTTATCATTACCGAAACTCTAATTAAAGCAGTATATCGTCGGCTCCACGAGAGAGCGACATCATTTCCAAAATGATATCTCATATTCGCAGGCATCATTTTTCATCATTCTGCAAAATCACAGCCCCCCATATCAATTTCACCTCCGAATTAAACAAAAAAGCTAAACAAAAAGATAATGACTTGCGTCTTGCTATTTCAAAAGCCCCCTCCACCCCACATTTTCTGAAGGGTGCAGGGGGTGTTTAGTATTTTTAATAAGCGTCCTCGATACTATTGAGCAGGGTCTCTTTGTTCATATGGCAAGATTAATTATACTGTCAGGCATTTTCAAGGCGTGCTTAACAAAGATTCAGTGATATAATTGGCCCGGCCTGCGTTTGACAATCGCAATCAGCATTAGACAATTTCACATCCTCTCCTCCACGCAGCCACACACGCGCCACCTTTACATCAAAAAGAAAGTCATTTTTGCCAAACAGACAGAAATATATCAGTGTACGTTTACACACACACTTGCGCGTATACGTAGAGCCGCTGTGCTTGTGGTGTCATTTGTTATAGAGTGAGAGTAATGTGGCAGAGCACAGGGTTTCCTCTCAAGGACAGGCGAAACAAGGAAATATAATTGAGCGACACACCATATTTGAACTCTTGCATTGGTAGTGGCTCTTCATTGAGCCCCTGTTCCCCACCTCTTCCACCCTGCCCCTGCACACTCAGATTAAAGTGAGGTTAATTTTGCATTGCCGATAGAGGCGGGTGAGGAGAAAGTGAGAGATGAGTTCCATCTCTGCGTGTGTCTCAGATTGTCAGGCGATGGATTGTCTGTGCGGAGTGGAGTGAGAGTGGGAGCCGTTTGGAAATGTGTTTTTGACACTGCAGTGGATACAGACTGCATTAGGGCAGCTCGTTTGCCTGCTCTGGCCTGAATTATGGAAAACAGTGTTACTTCATGTGACTGTGCCAGGAGAGTGATTGTGAAATTCATGTCTGCTATTATTAACTGCAAATGATACAAGAGATGGTTAACAAATATTTAATTGAGTGAAGCGTGTGGTAAAACAGGCTGATATCAGCATTGTGACATGGAGATTGGATGAGGTTATTCTATACATCCAAAAAATGTGTTTCATCATGTTTACAAGTTTACAAGTAAACTGCACATATAGGCATTACGGTAAGCTCAGGGCTGCTACACACATATTTTAGAGATCTGTATAGATTTATTAATTAGAGTGTGTGTGTGTATAGTGTGTGTGCACAAGCACACCAAAAAATGGCTAGCATTACTCATTGACAAATCTCACTTTTAAATCTAACAATCCACCCAAATATTCTGTCTGTTTTAGCAGTCTTTAGACATAGCAGTCTTTAAACAAAAGCAGAAAACCTTCAACCATCTATCTATCTATCTATCTATCTATCTATATATCTATATATATATTTATATAATGTCAATCACTGTGCAAGTAGAGGAACCAGGTGAAAATATTGGCCACAC